>VZTY01026723.1:756407-889366 GCA_013400935.1 Turnix velox
AAATAATTGTGTTATTGTCTGATGAACTACAAAGGGATCCGGGAGTCCAGGTGAAGTCTTTTAACCCTGGAATGCTGGACTTGCAACAGCTATGGTGACCTGGTGTAGAGCTAGGGGTAGTGACTGTACCCAGGTTGCCAACAGATGAAGGGCAGCCCCCCAGCTTGCCCTGCAATAAGGACAGTCAAGTGACAGCAAATACATCATCAAGTCCTGAGGTCTTTGTCTTCGAAAATGTGGCAAAATATGATCATCAAAGCAGAACTGCTTTCATGTGACATATTACATACTGGCATTAAGACCAGTGACAATTGAACCTCCTCATCCAATTCCTTCCCAAATGGCTTTAGAAAGCCAGCAGCTGCAGTGACACACTAGAGCTGTCTCCCAGCCCAGAAATAACTCCTGCCCACTGGTCCTGGAGATACTCTGTTGCGTTCATAAACTCAGATATTACGAGAGAACACGTCTGCTTCCTAACACCCTGAAGGGAGGTCAACATTGCCTCCTGTAGGCTAGATCCTGTAACAGCACTTTGCTTTGAGATGACTCAGAAAATGGGCTGGGATCACCTTTCCTTACTGCAGCTGCTGCCACCCCTCCAACGGATACCTGCAGAGGCAGTGGGAAACAGGGCAGAGGCAGCTCTTGGCTAGGCAGCCAGCCTCCCTTCCTAGCCCACAGCAAAATAGTGCCCTTCTTGAGAGCTGGAGTGACCTACATCCTACATATTGCCCTATAGGAAAAGTGAACCATACCCTCGAGGTGAACGCCCCCTTGTGCTGACTAAAAAGATGGAGCTTGTGATCAGTTCATATAGAGGTATTAATGGTTAGATAAGACTAATTCTGACAAGGAGACTCTGAAGCATACAGAAGTCCCTGGGAGGTCCAAGAGGAAGCCAGGCTCTCATCAGAGACATCAGGAAAGGCACTCACATCGTTTGGCTGAGCAGAACATCAATAGAGAAATACAAACACAGCATAACAAGTACCTTGTCAGGGAAAAGGGGCAAAAGGGATGAGACATGCTATTAAGACAGAGAAATGTTGCCAAGTGAGTTTATTGAACAAGTATTTCAGGAGCTAAAGTTTAAAAGACAGACTGAAGGAAGGGTGCTGGTGAAGATCAGCCCATGGGAGTCTCACAAGCAAGAGAGCTTCACTTCCAAGTATATAGTCCAGCACAGGCTCAGCACTTAGTCATACTCATGAGGTTGATTGTCCTATTGCTTTGCCTGGTGAGAAAAGGAGAGAGAAAGATTAGACAGGGAGCATATTCAGACCCGAAACACTGTTCCTCACTTCACTGGCCCAAGTGCTTTAGCTTTGACTGGAGAAAAAGAACAGTCTTGAAAGCCCAAACACTGCCTTTCATTACTATCCCTGAAGGAAAGATGAAAGGTTTAACACATTTGATACAATTCAATTTGTTTGGTGAAGTGCTTTGCACATGCCATGATGAGTTTGTAGGACAGATTGAGTAAAAATTAATAAAATATCTTGTAAGTCAACTAAGAGGAGGCCACATACAGGTCACAGAAACAAGCTCTTTGCATTTTCCCTTAAAAAACAAAAAAACACATCTACTTGCACAAGTCATAGTGCACCAGATATGCCCATAAGCAGTTAATCACAAATACATCACAAATACAATCCTGAGTTCACAGTAGGTAGAGGAATCGATCACAAAAGAAATGGTTTTACTCTTGTACATACAAGTAGGCATTGCAGAACATGCATCTGTTGCTGTATGTTACGCCATCAGAGCCACAGTGGGCCATGTGTTCCATGGTGCAGATAGGAGAGACTTCAAGGACATCTTTGCAATGCTCCTGCATGAAGAAGACAGACACGAGTTTCCACCTGAGAACAAACCACGGCCCTCCAGCATAAGGAATGACACCCCACTGAGAAATAAAATTGTCATAATAACATCATAATAAACAACTCAAAGTTTCCTCCTCGTGGCAGGTGTTCTCTTGTGCTACTTCTGCTCACTATCACATTTTTTCCTGCAGCATTACAGAGTAGTAGGATGGATAAAATCCTTAAGGGATCTCCTCTAGTCTGAACACCACCACTCTCCTAGTGTGTAACCCACAGCAGAGGACAGTCCCCCATGGGTGCAATATACACTGGACCTCACTCCATTCCCATCATTTCTTACTCACTCTTGTAATGTCCTCTTCACAGCGTCCATTCTTTCTCTTGCCAAGGTTGGTCCTGTGCTCCCTGGAGGATAAAGAGACAGCTGTTAGCTACAATCTTCCCCATCACAGCTGCAGGGCAAGAACAAGCCTCTCTCCTATATAGTGCATGGGAGATTTCTGGGTTAAACTTAGCATTGCCCACTCAGCACTAACAGGAACATGCCCTCATGGACCAGGTACACATTGTTTGGAATAAAACTCCCCCCAGTTGATGCATTCCCCTGTGTGGGGCTCTGGAGTAAAATATCCATGTTCAACACCAACCAGGGCAAGCAGGAAAATGGGAGTAGATTGATGTGACTCATCCAGCACAGGGTTTCAGAGACAGCCCTTGCATGCTGCTTGGCACCCATGGATCCAACCACCACCATGCATCCCTCTGGCAGAAGGATAAGGACTCACAGGTTGTGGGCACAGAGTGTGCACTCGCTGGCGTAAGTGACACCATCAGTACCACAGACGGGGTTGTAGATCATGGTGCAGGCCATAATCTCTCTGCCATCCTTCAGTGTGGAAGTTCTGTACTGACTGCAGTTGAGCTGGGGAACAAAGACAGCAAAAGTTCCAGCACAGGCTCCACTTTGTGCAAGGGCACCCAGACACAACCTCCTCTTGTGCCTTTACCTTTGAAGTTCTGCCTTAGGACAAATTATGGATATATATTATCTCATTCTTCATGGAAAACTAGCTATTTCCTTTCATGGCCTTCTGCTGGAGAAGACTGAATCAAGGCTTGAAGGTAGGCATCACTCATTCAACTTTGTATTTATCATGATGCCCCTATTCCTTACTGATACTACCAAAAGCAGCTCAAAAGCAATCAGCAAATCAAAATGGCATGATTTATGCACTTCCTGCAGGAGAGCTGAATGTGACCAAGGAGTTTTTCACAGCCTGCAAGAATGGAGGGGAGACATGCTGACAGGTCTTTTGTTCCTACGGGACATCTCCGGGTGTTGAAATCTGCCAGCAGGACTGACAGGAGTTGAAGTGATTTACGCCAGTGGAAGAACAGGCCTTGTGTTTTAGCACTCCCAGTTTCTCCAGTATGAGCTTCTTCCTCCCTGATTTATGTATCTCACCCAGTGCAAGCACACAGCGTCCTCAGGAAACAAAGGAATGGCATTTCATAGTCTGTTTGTATAGAAATGAAATATCTGACTGGGGATGTTGACTCTTTCAAACACATGCTAATGAGATGGCTTTGTTCTTTTATTCCCCAGGGAGACTAAATAGTTTAGAGCTGGCCAAATATAGTTAATCTGGCATTTTTACAAGATCCATTGTTGGTATACATTAGATTACATTGAACTTACTAGGAAAAAAAAAAAACAAAAAACCCCCCCAGCCAATAAAGGGGTTTAAATCCCCTGGTATGTCAGGTATCACCATTCAAAACAAGCCATTTTCCAATTTTTGCAGAACATCCTTTTCTAAAATGCAAGTGCATGCAGAAGGTACCAGATACCCTGGGTACTCTTCCCACATTGCCAAAACAGACTGCTGGGTTCCCGTGGCAGCTCTGACAGACTGCTGTGGGAAAGGGATTTCTTCTTGTAAAGTCTTAAATCATTTATGCTACCTGTCTCATAACTCATTACACCTCTCCTCTTTCTTTTGCAGACCGCCTGCAGGAAGCAATGTTCCTGTTGCCAGGAGGATGATATTCATCCCCACAAGCAAGGTAACCCTTGGAGTTCGCTAC
The DNA here is from genome assembly GCA_013400935.1 of Turnix velox. Taxonomy (NCBI): domain Eukaryota; kingdom Metazoa; phylum Chordata; class Aves; order Charadriiformes; family Turnicidae; genus Turnix; species Turnix velox. The sequence continues at coordinate 760,325 of VZTY01026723.1, forward strand.
AGCATCAAAACCCACTGGTGTTTATCCAAGTTATGCTGTCAGCTTGTTTTGTTTTCTTAGGTTTCACTTACCTGGGGAACTTCCTCTACACACCTTCCATCATGCTTCTTGGCAACACTGGTTCCAAACTCACTGGAAGAGAAAGCAGAGTTAAAACTGCTCAGGGAGGAATTTGTGTTGAGCTCTCAGATGGGTGACCTCCAGGGCTTACATATTGTGGGCACACAGGGCGCAGTCATTGCTGTAGGTGACACCGTCTGTCCCACAGATCTCCCGCAGGTTGAAGGGACAGGCTGCCACAGTTTCACCAGTTTTGGTGTGGCTCACGTATGTGCTGCAGTCCACCTGGGGAGATGAAACAACACTGGGTCAGCTGCTGGGGGATGGAAGTGCCTCATCTGCAGTCTGCCCACTCCCATCCTCCAGATTTTAAAGGCTCCTGCCAGAGGAAAAAGAAAAATCACAGATCTTTTTAATCTTCCTCTATAAATGAATGAAGTATTTGCAGTTGGGTTTGGTATTGGCTGCAAACAGAGGGAAGAAAGGGACAGCTGTCCAAAGAGATGATTTTCCTACAGCAGTACATAAACAAGTTTTAAAACATGCCTCTGACCTAAGGACTCTGATTTTAAACGGTTTGACATCAAGTCCAGCTTGACAGAGCAAATTAAATCTGAGATTGTCTTTCAGCCTTTTTCAAAACAGCAGCAAGAACTGCTCCACCAGCTCCTGTTATAAAAATATTTACAGTATATAGAAATCTAACAGTTTAAATATTTGAGGATAAATAGACAAACACCTCTTAGAAGTCAGTCTACTCCAGCTAAGCACCTCCGACACTTCACTGTCATTTTTCATAGTCTCCCCGATGCACCGTCTCTTATTACCTGTCTTCCCCACATGATCCAAGAGCAAATTAAAGGAAAGCTGGTATTTTAACAGTGTGCCTATACTATAGAAAATATATTGCAGTCCCTCAGGATGCATGAAGTTATTTTTGGTGCTTTAGAGCTGCTCTGCATAAGCTGAATAAATGCCTTGAGATAATATCAGCATGTATTGTTACTGTGCAGGGTAATAATAAAGCTATTTTTGTATGCATATCTGGGAGCAGATTTTTTCCTGGCTGACCTGAGCACGAGGATTTTTTTAACCTGCCTGTCTAGTGAAATGAAAATCCTCACGCTGAATGAATACATGGACATCTGACAGTCTTCTGTCTTCCTCTCCTACCACAATGCATGGTTCTAGGGCTGCCTCTGATGAGTTCTCTTCAGAGTACTGGGACATTTTGTTCCTGAAACCCAGTCCCCGATCTCTCCTTCTCTCACATGCATGGGCGAACCACACCACGAGCCCGCAGGCATCACCCTCCCCCCAAGCACTCAGGAGCACAGCGGGTGTTCTCAACTCTGCCAGGCTCTTCCTGGAGGCGTGGATGGGGAGGGTTATTTTGTGGCTACTTACACTGAGAGGAGCAGTTTCCTCCTTGCATCTTCCCTCGTGGCTTTTCTTAACGTGAGTCCCATATTCTCTGAGAAGGAGAAGTTGGTATTAGTGTGTTCACCAGCCCCCTGACACCCGGGTGCCACAGAAAGCAAAGACAATCTATAGCCAATACCTATGATACAGAAGGTATTGAATTGCCTAATGAACCAGCTTCTTCTGGTCATTAGCAAGTTTATCCTGACCTATCAGATCTCCCCACTGTGTGCTATTCAACAGCCCCATACACTTTTTCCTCTATTCAAATACCACAGCCCCTTATAGTGTGCTCAAATTGAGAGCTGGCTCTCCCACACCTCCTCCAGGGGAGCATAAGGGAGACAAACAGCACAAAGGACATCAAAAGACAAAAGACAGACATAAAGATACATTGGTATCTATTTGTCTGGAGCACTAAACATGGTCAGTCACCTCAAAATAGTGCCCTACATACAGTACTTACGCATTGTGGGCACAGATGCCACATTCGTTGTCATAAGTAAGTCCATCTGAGCCACAGACTGGGAGCAGGATCCTTGGACAGCGTACCAGGGGTTTACCACCCTTAACCATTCTGGATGGGTACAGAGTGCAGTCAATCTACAAAGAGCAGGAGTGTCAAACCAAGGGAAGTCCTTGTTCTCCATGAAAAACCTCAGCATAGCCTCCTGCCATGTCTTTTATGCTGGGATGCTGAGAGAACACTAGTGCTACATCTCAGTTCTCTCAAAACCAGGCTGAGCCATTTCTGTATGAATCCTCTGAGCCAAGGACGGAGCTGCACAGTCCCACACAGTTTGTGAGAGGTCAAACCAATAGGGTAAGTAGCTCTGCCAATCCCAAATACAAGATACACCACAGAAGAAACAAAAAAAGAGAAAAAACTAGTCCTCTTTTCATTCTGTGGTATAGATATAAACAAGACACACACGCAAAAAAAAAAGTAAAGGAACTTGGACTTTGCTAGCAATGCCTTTGAAGAACATCCTCAAAGGAACATCTAAGTCTAGACTGACCAATTTCCACATTTTTTTGTGTTGGCATGTCCTAGACATCAGCTCTGGCACTTCTCATCTGATAAACCTTCTGGTGTGCCCCAAAATACCAGAATATATGCCAACCCCAAATGTTGGTGTAGGTATGAATTCCTATTGAAAGCTCAGTGCAGCCCATGTGTCTGTGCAGGCAAGAAGGTCTGGAGGACATCTGCCTGAGGAAAAGCAGGATTTTTATGAACCCTCAATGCAAGGGGCTGACAAAGCTTAATCAAAGTGTGGAGAAAGCCAGGCTTCAGGCCAGCTCACATTCGGAGTAAATGTAACCTCAGGGAACTCTTGATTTAATACAGCTAAGAGGAGAAACATATTGAATACTGACCTCAGAAGTCTCTGGTCTGCACTTTCCATTATGCTTTATGCTAACATGAGTCCTGTGTTCTCTGGAAGAGGAAAACAATGAAGTTGAGGAACTAAACATTTAATCTCTTTGTTGCAATCATACGCAAAAAGCAGCAAACCATGGCTTCAGGCTCTAGAAGAGTATATCACAACAGCCAGAATATCACTAACAAGCTCATTGCATCTCCTCATAACATGCAATTTAAAGCAACATTCTGAACTCTTCTTTCTTCTGCTCAGACCACAAATTAATCCAAGGACCTGCCATCTGACTCTTCAAGGTTTCCTCTCATGAGCACAGACAAAATATCCAAAGGAAACTCAAGATAAATCCAAAACCAAACCAGTTTCTAAAAGACTTAAGGAAACAGAGACTAGCAGAAATGCAGAAGGATGATTCTCAGGCCCACAAAGCACTGATGGCTACTTAGGAGGAGTGCTCTACCTCTGGCACTTACCCATTGTGGGCACAGATTCCACATTCGTTGTCATATGTATTGCCATCTGTGCCGCAAACTGGATTCAGGATCCTTGGGCAGGATACCAGTACTTGGCCATCTTTAGAGAGTGTTTTTGGGTACCTGTTGCAGTCAATCTGTCAAAATAAATAGGATTAGCTCTGGTGGAACCTGTGCTATGAGAGAAAAGTTGTTGCAAAAACTTCTTCATTCTGTGTCCCTACCTCCAGTGCTCCTGCGACAGGACAAAGTCCTGACACACTGAAGCTAAATCTTTAATCAGAAATGGGCTTTCTGAATATCATCCCAGTTCTCTAGAAGTCAAGAGAAAGGACTATACTGGAGAAGGGACCTTCAGGCAGAAGAACATATACAAAATTTTGCCCCCATTTTGATAAAGCAAAAATGGATCTTGAATTTAGTGGGAAACATTTTTCACTATCTGGAAATCTGAGCAATACTCTATTGGTTTGTGTTGCTTTTCTACCCACATCTACCTCAGTTCTGTGGTCACTTATTACTTCAGATTTCCTGTAGTAAAATCAAGCAAAAGGTTGAAAAGGATAGACAAAAATGGTTATCAAATGGAGACTGGACTTTCTACATCTCAGAATTCTGAAATACAGAAGTTTCTCTTCTTGGGACACCAGACTGTTGGCCGTATTCAAATATACAATAAACCATGCTCTTTGGCAAGTGAAATCTTGGGTGTCCCTTTGGGCACAAAAGCCAGCTTAGCACACAGGGAAGAATGATCTGCAGCATTGCCTCACTGCAGCTTCTCATTTCATATCCATCTCCTTTCTTCCAGGTCAGTTGGGCGTGATGTGCACAGGGTGGCCCTCCCTTTGGGGGATGGCAGATGGAAATTCCACCTTCATTGTGCAGAAAGGCAAAGCATGGACAGGAAAACCCATAAACCTTGGAGTTCCCTAGGGAAACCTGTAGGATTATAGGGATTCTCTGCATTAACAGCCCCAAGAAATAGGTTTCTAACTTCTATTGCACTTACAGTGATAACCCGCTCGCATTCTCCATCATGTATTTTGCTGACATTGGTGTGGTGCTCTCTGAAAGAAAGAAATGTTTTTGTTAGGGAGCCTCCTGAGTAAGTTTTCCTATTGCATGCCAGGTGCTGGGACAAGAAAGTAAGGTCCCACCCCCCTTGGGGGACACTACAGCTGCTTGACTTGTTTGAATGTGCCCCACAGATAGCAGCAGCAAATGCACAGTATTTCCATATCACAGAGTAATTAAGGGTGATGAGTAATTAGGTGTTACAAGTAACACTTTGATCTGTTTGTTGCTCTCTCTGTGGTATTCTCTGAAGCTCATGAGTTGGGAAGGAAAAACTGGGAGGAAAACTCAAGTTGACTGGAGAAAACTCAAGCTGCTAGCTGCAGAGTGTCCTACAGAGACAACTGACCTGAGAAAGACATCTTAGTAAAGTGTTTCTGAGAGCCTGAACTATCAACTTGTTATCCAGAAGGATGTTCCATGCACAAGACTTACGCATTGTAGGCACAGATCCCACATTCATTGTCATAAGTGAAGCTATCTGAGCCACACACTGGTTTCAGTATCCTTGGGCAGGCTACGATGACATGACCATCTATCTCAGCTCTTCGGTACCTACTGCAATCAATCTGCAAAAGCAGCAAGAACAGAGGAAAAGAAAAACCAAAACATGTTTTTGATATAGAGATATAGCACTCCTATGAAGTCCACTTAGTCTCCCTCAAAACTGGCTTCAAACTAATCCCACTATTTTAAGTGGAAACCAGAGTCAGTTCTGTAGGAATTATGCTAAAAAAGTGGCATTAACAAGTAGGACCATGATTTGAATTATGTGAGGTCTTTTACAAACTGTCCATGTGGTGAGATCCAACCTTCAGCCAGCATGACTTTGTCATTTTATTCACAATTACAGAGGTTGGATTTGAATTAAAAAGCTCAGAGATGTGGTACCAGGCAGCCTAGTAAAAAAATCCCTCAGCTTTAATTATCATCAGATTGTAATTCCCCTTGTGCTCTGCACATTCTCTTTTCCTCTTGTGTGGTGTTTGAACTGTCCCCTTTTACAACCAGATGAGGTCTTCCATGGACTTTGCCTCACCTCAATGGTTTTTGGTTCGCATTCTCCATCGTGTGCCTTCTCCACACTGGACCTGTGTTCCCTAGAAGAAAGCAGATCTGTTTCAGGGATTGCAGAGAACACCATCACCTCAAGGTTGGCAGTTGTAGTGCCCAGCTGCTAAGTCCTGTGCTCCTCTGACCAGTCCATCTCTGGGGGATGGAGCTGCCACCCTTACCTGCAGCTTCTGCTGGTTTTCCAGCACCACTCACCTGTTGTGGAGGCAGATCCCGCACTCATTGTTGTAGGTGTTACCATCAGTGCCACAGACTGGCTTCAGGTTCCTTGGGCAAGCTACCCAGGACACCCCATCCTTGCCGATGCCACTCAAATACAGGCTGCAATCAACCTATGAAAGCAGCACAGAATGAGACCCAGCATTGGCTCCCACACACAGGAAGAGACCCCCATGTAGCCTCCCACCACCATGGCCACAGCCCCTGCCGAGAGGTAAATCAGAGATATCATTTCAAACCTGCCCAGGCTGTTAGGAGAACTGAATCTTCTCTACGTGAGTTTCTGATTACACTTCCCTGCTGAGTTCTGGGGGAGGCAGGGCAGGGAGGAAGGATTGCTGGGGATGAGAGGGTGCCTAATGAAGGCAGCTGGTAATTGGGAGCCTGTCTGTGCACCAGAGCCCCTCAGCTCAAAATCTGATCGCTTCAAATCGTGCTGCAGTCTCTGGTGAGTTACAGAAGACTTGCAACTGCGTGGGAGGAACCCACAGACAAATCCATTGCACAGACCCTGCTGTTTTCCTCTCTATGACATGAGTATAGAAAAACCTTAGCAAGGAACATGCTTCTGCAGTTCTTACTGTATATAAAAAATAAAATAACCAGAATGGCAGCCTTTGATGCTTTCAAACATACCATCTTAAGACAGGATTCCTCATGAGGAACCTACTGCCTTTGGCTTGGAGTAACTAAATTATGTCTAGGAGTTAATATAAGTGGACTATAAAAATATTTCTCACTTTTTCATTTTCTTTTATGAACAGAAAACATTGTAAAATAATAGAGGGACATTTCGCTCTTGTGATATTGCTAATACCATTCAATGACACGCTGGAAAAATATTAATTGGGCAGACAAGATTTCATTAGATTTAATCCACTTGCTCATCAGTTAATTACACACTGTTTCTACTTTACCAGAAGCCAAGAATAGAATGGAATAAATAGATCTGCAGCTCACCTCAATTCCATAGGCAACACCTGAAAAAGAAAGACACCAAAAAATGTAAAATTAAACTATACAAAGGTATATGTAAGTATTTTCTTGGAACTGTTAAATTCAGTGACTGTTGTGGACTAGAAAAATGTGGAGTTTTACATTAGGCCGGTAAATGGCCATAGAATGTATTTGAAGTAGCTAAATAAAGCTTCACTGTACTTTTGAGGGGAGATAAATTAATCCTAAAGTGTTAGAGGGAAGGGATACAGGTGCTTTCAACTAGTTACTCTTGGATTTTAACCTCTTCTAAGAGACTTTCAGAAGTCTGAGTATGTGTGTTTAAGATGACTGTGGACCACTGGCACTGTACATCTCCTAAAATATCCTTCTAGTTACCAGGAACAGTGTAGAAAACGTACAGAGAAAACCTAGAGGTTAAGCTATGCATTTATATTGCTCACATAATCATGCCATTTCCAACAGTTATACTCTTTTTACTCCTGCTCCTTCAGCAATTTACTCCCACAAGCCAAGAAGATGAAAACAGTTGCCTGCATGAGGTTTGCTGAAACTTTAGTCTTGAAATCTAACTTTTTTTGCTACGCTCTCTGAATGAGAAGATTTCTTCATGGAACAAGGCTCTCCTCCACATCATAAGACCCGAATACTTTCACTGAAATGAAAAATTCATCTCTGATAGAGCCTGGCAGATCTCAACATCCCAGGAGATACTCACCCAAGGAGCAGCAAAGGGCCAGGGCCACCTTCACAAAAACCTCTGTTATCTTCATGGTGGAGAGAGGCACCACTCCAGCACAGCCTGTGAGCTCTCTGAACAGGAGAGGAAGAGTGCAGGTAGGAGCAAGAATATATAGCGAACCACAACACCAAGTGGTCCCACCTTAATAGGTCACACTCCAAGTCTGTCATCAGCATCCAAAGCCAAAAATCTATTTACACAACTCTAGATGTCTAGCTAATGATTGACACAGGCATGTATGCCAGGAAAGGGCCTTTCAAGTAACTTGAGGGGAGCAGGAAGCATGCCAGGCTCCTCTCTTCCTGGATGGATGTGTCCCAGCCCTGGGAACATGTTCACATCTACCCAGCCACCTACTGAAGGCAATTAGGTCTTTCTCCTCCTCTGTACTTTTCAACCGAGCTGCCAACGGATGGCCAAAATCCTCATTATTTAACCTCAGACCATGATTTTTGTACTTTTCACTGCTGTATTTCATCCCAGTTTGTGCTCAGGCAATTTCAACCCAGAAGGTCACCCTGTGCTCTGCGGGAGAGATCCTGCTCTTCTGTTCTACAGAACTCAGCAGTGCTCTGCTCCACATGCCAGTTTTTTCTGTTCTACAGCAAGGAACAAAAATATTAAGTTTGGTCCAAAAAAAACCCTCTTTCTGGCTGCTTGATGATGACTCCCATGGTACACTCTCCTCACCTGATACCACCTCCCCCCATGGCCAGCACCTGACCCACCTCACCAAGCCTGAGTGACACCATCCCATGGGGCAGCAGGCCAAACCCTTGTGGTGTCTGCTTAGACTAGATGTACAGTATTTCCTTTATTTAGGAAGTCAGCCAGCATTGCAAAGATTGACATTAGCCCATGCATGGTTTCCTTCCTGGAGATTAAATGAGCATATTATCCCTTCATGATTTATATCATCAGTTTTCTTCAAAGTTTTCTTGAGGGTTTTCCCACTGTTCAGGAAACTGAACTTGAATTGGTCCTGAACCCTTTTTTGGTTCTTTAAGGAAAGAATTTCTTTTAACTTGTCTCAATCCCAGTTCTCATTGGGACCCTAAATTCTCCAAATTTCTAACTAACTAACTTTTAATCTTTAAAATTCTGTCCTTGTTAATAAAAATTCTTACTTGCAGAGGGAGCCCATGTTGAGTCATCTTGGTTTGATTTTCTTAAAGGACGTCTCCAGCATATTTCTAGCTTGGAAAAAAAATGTGCAATAACATAGTTTCAGGTGTTATCTAATGGAAAATTCTAATTTGCTTTTATGTTCAGGAGTTCTGCTAATATTGGAAGTTTGCATTGTGCATCTGCAAAGATAAAGTCTCCCCAGATGCCAGCATTTCCAGGTATGTTAATCTTTAGTGACATGACACTAGAGAGATATCTATTCACATACTTAATTTTCATTCCTTTCTCTCAATATTCAGTCCCAATATCTTCTGCCCTCTCTCTTATCTCCATTCCACCAAGTGCCAAGGACTCCAGACCTTTGAACCAATACAGGTCTTGACTACAAGTACCTCTGTTCATCCTGATTACAATATCTATCTCTCAGGGCTTATTCCAGCTAAGCCCATCATCAATTAATGCTTCCTGGCAGAGGAAAATGTATCTTGACAAATTAATTGCCAGACTCTGTAAAAGCTGTCATGGTCAAGCAAATTCCTGCCAATGTCCACAGAGATGACACCTGAACCTCATCAGGAAGGAAATATTATTTGCAAACCAAATCTGCAGTTAAAATAGATTGACTCAGCATGTTCTGTCAAGATCACAGCAGTTTCTTTCCAGCTAAGTTATTAAATTTCGGGAATACTTTGCAATAGGAACCAGATTAAAAGTAGAGAACAGCAAATACTTGTCAAGGATCTAAAGAAGGAACTGGGATCTAGGAAACTTCACCATAGCTATAGCACATGTCTACTGTCCCCCAGGATCAGCCAAGGCACATATTGCTCAGCTTTGGGTTCCTGCCCTGTGCACAAGGAAGACCCACTCTCTAACCATGTAAAAGAGTTCATTTGTCCATCAGGACAGAACCTTCCAGGGCCAGAGCAGATGGTGCAGCACATCTCACCCAGGCTGGACAGGGAGAACTTTAGTTGCTCCCTTGTGTTTACCCCTTGTGTTTGTGCAGCTCCCACTTACAGTCAGGCTGTGTTGACATCTACCTGTTTATTCTCCCATTACTGGGAAAGCCGGGAGAGGGAGGCTCTGCAAACCCCATCAGGCTGAGCAGCACCAGACATGGGCACTGTCCTTTCCTTCTGCAGGTTACCTCCAGTCCCAGTTGTAAACCATCCATCACCATTTCTGCAGAATTTCACTAAGAGGGCCCAAGAAAGAAGCCACCATCCCTTTGAGGGCAGAAGGCAATAAAGTCAATGCATCCATTTTTCAGAAACATAAGTAGCATTTCCTATGCTTCCCCTCCACAAACCAAGTGTGCAGTTGTCACCCCACCAAATCAAACTTTCTTTTGGGATCTCCAACATCAAGGTGAATTGTGAATTTTTATCTGCATTTGTAATTCACAAGTAGTTGCATTTATACCTACCTGTTTTCAGTGAACAGCTCAAGTAGAGTTTCTATTATTTTCATGAAGGGGAAAGCACTGAAAGTCCCCAGTGGGAGTACTGGGCAGTAGGAGCTCCTGCAGCAGACTGGAGCATGAGGATCCCATGGAAATGGCCTGTGGTAGGGGAGCTCTTGCAGGAAAGGACAGATGTGCTGACAGATGCCAAACAGCATCCCTAAAGAGAGGAAAGAAAAGCCTGCTCAGCATCTCCCAGGATGAAAGCAGATGGGCCATGAAACCGAAGTTGTGATCATCAAGGCAAATAATGCCAAAACACCCAGAGGTACCCTCATGCAGCAGTTGTTTGGTGGGACTGAGTGTCCCAGGGATGTAGGCAAAGACAAAAGAGAGCTCTGCAGCAGACCCAAAGGGGCTTCCCTGCACAAACAGAATCAGGCTTTCTACATCATGACTCTCCCAGTTCTTGAAGAGGCAAATACCCTCAAACTGCTGAGTTTCTGGCACTGGTGTAGAGTGCAAGAAGTGTCCTGGGCAGAGCACACTGTGCTGCCATACAGGGGCTCTCCCTCCATGGTGGCTGCAAGGTAGTGGGCAGAGCCACAGATGCAAACAGACAGATCACAGAGGATTGAGAAACACCACAGTGAGCTCAAGGTCTACTGAATCGTCTGCCAGAATCAATGCCCTCACTGTACATCAAGAGCAGCATTTCCACACCCTGAAGAATTGCCTAAGTACCTGACACCTTTTATGAAAGCAAAGCAAGAGACTTGAGGCCCCTGCTGAGAGTAGTTTAGCTCAAAGCCCAGCCATATTGAGAGGCCTGGAGACCAAAGTCACCAATTCATAACACCAGTTCCACAAAACCTCAGGAGCTGCTGCGAACCGAACCACATGAGGTCTATGGATCTTGGCAAGAGAAACCCTTAATAAAGTGTAACTCACAGCAAACTGAAGACTTCCTAGAGTGCTGGTGCCTTTCCAGGAGGGTTTTACCCTTGTTACTGTGTTAGAGGGCAACAAAAAGGGTAACAAAGAGCAAATGTAGGAGAAAGGGTAATAAATTCCCAATACCTCTTGAGCCTTTGCCTCTTTCTCCCTAGGAAACTGATAGAAATAACAGGAGGAATCGCTCACACGGAGCCCAGCCAGAGCTGCTCAGGACAGACATTACCATCGATCCCTTGGAGTGATCTGCAAAAAGGGAAGAAAGCAAAAAAAGGATGGTCCAGGCAGGCTGCTGAGAGCAGAAAGGAGTCAGCATTGGTTGAGCTTTTAATAAAAAGCTCAGACTTCAGCAAGCCACTGTCCTCCTACTTCTCAGCAGACAGGTTTTGAATCTGTTTAACCATCCCTTCTCACCAGCTGTGGTTTTTGTGGATGATAATTCCTGCTGGCAGCAGGAGAAGCTCTGAAGGTGCTCAAATACTGACAGAAGAGGCTACTAGGGCACCATCGTCATCAGTTCATTGCTTTTAGAGCACAGCTAATGCAGGTTTTATGGGTGATTATTTCAAAGCCTAAATACTTGAAATCACTACAAATCATAATAGCTTTCAAGTGCACCCATTGCCATTTGCAAGAATTTATTTTAAGCCACAAATTGTGCGCTGCTTTTATGAAATCACATAGATGCCCCTGTGCATGATTTTAGCTGGAATCAATCAGCAGACATCATCAAGAGAGCATTTTTACTGCCTGATATTCATCATTCTTTAGGCTGCATAAATAACGTTCAAGAATTTACTTGTTTCATCACAGCTTAAAGGCAGATAAACCTTGCATCCCACCCCCCCCCAGATCTAACCAGGACCAACCTGGCACCTTCCTCCCTGCATGACTGTGCTTGGTGAGGGGATTTTCCATATAGAAAGAGACAGTAATAATTTGTCTCTGAATCAGTGTTTGCTCACACTAAAAATCAGCATAAAAAAATATTAAAAAACACTTATGTCAGAGTCTGCTGATAATAAAACAGGATTTTAATATTATCAGCAGAAATAAAACACGATGCATGCGTAAGCATTTTGAGAGTTTAAAATCAATTCTCATTTACCATAACAGTAAAAGGATTTGATAGCTTAATTGAAATAAAACTACGTCTTCGGTGGGAGTGAAATTAATTGGTATTAGGTAAAATCCTGCCAAAATCTGAACTAAAGTCTCCCCAGCCTTATCTGCAACAAGAAGTGTTTACAGATCAGGTCACAACTAAAATGGACTCAAACACTGTGTGTTCACTCAAGGTCTTCTGGAAATGTCCTGTAATAAAGTTTATACAAATAAAGAACATATTTGCTTTAAGTAACAGCTATAAAAGAAAGTACAGGAAGTGCGTGCAAACTGCCAGATTTCTGTTAACCCACCAGCACAAACTCCTGCTTTGCAAATCCCACCCCATTCCCGGATACATCACCCCCAGTGAGCCAGGGGAACCCTGGGCTCCAAGACCTGGCTTCACCCCACTATAGCTTCAGACTGCAAATTAATTAGAATTCTCTGTAAATCAGAGACATCTCAAAATTATGACAGAAATTCTCACTCCTCCATTGCCCCCATCACCAGAAGGGCCCCTCCCCTGCAGGGTTCTTTCCCAAATGGGCACTGCCTGGGCTCTGTCTGGGGAGGGAAGTTCAGGCCAGGACAGAAGGGTGATCCAGAAGCACATAGGGAGAAGTCCATGAGCCTTCAAGCTGGCTGAGCTTTCTGCATGGCCAGCACTGTCTGAAAGATGCCATCAGTGCTTCTGTCCTTTCAGGGGGAGAAATACTGCTGCAAATTCACACCTCCAGATCCCAAACCTTCACACCTGTGTCCTCAGCTCCAGCTTTGGTGAGACAGACCTTATCGCACCAGCTAACATGATCAGCCAATGCATATCTTTCCACAGCTGCTCAAACTGTTCTGGAGTGCCCAGTGCCTCAGATGAGGAGGCTGGAAGAGGACACTTACTGCAACAGCTGAAATGTTAGCCCAATACATAAGGTGCACTAAAACCAAGTTTTCCTCTGGTGGTTTCCAAACATGAACCAATTAAATCTCAGAACAACCCTCTGAGGTAGGCAATGCATCCTTTAATGTCTGCTACACAGGCAAGAGAAAAGAGCTGAAAGGGTCTGAAGTGATTGTCACAAGATGCCACAAGTCAGAGAGAATCTGATCCCTGGTCCCTCCTCACAAAATCCTGGACCATACTCTTCCTCCTTGGGTCCAACATCTTTGACAGGTATTTACCTGGTGCAACCCCATGGGCCTCTGTGCTTGCTTATTGCCTAAGGGGCATGCAGTGTAGAACCACAGTGGTGGCTTTTTTGTCCCTCCCACAAGGCTTAGTGAAGAAAAGTGACATGAAGCTGCTGAGTTATCTTTATTGTAGAAGCACGCAAAGACACAGCAAGTCGGCAGAGGCCGCAACAGCACGTGTGGGGCAGACCTGGAAAGACACCTCTGGGTCCCCACAGCTCTTCGCCCTCCACCTGAGCAAGGACGGACCCCACTGGCTGCAGAAGGGGATGAAGGCAGTCCTGGCAGTCCTGGAGACTGCAGATCCCCTGATGCTCAACATCAACTCTTCCTTTACTTGCCCTATGGAGACAGAATGAGACAGTTCATTGCTATAGTCCCAGAATGAAAAAGGACCTAGAAGGACCACGAGGAAGCCTCAAAGCTGTGATACTCCTGTGCACTGCAGAGACTCTGGGCCACCTCTGCCTACCCATGATGGTGGACAGGAGCATTCTGCTCTGCCAACAGGGACAGCTTGGCTGTAAAAAGAGAGCTGGGTAGGGAAATAATGGGCAGAAGTCACCACCACAGGCAGTATAAAGTCTGCACATTCCCATGGACACAGCTCTACCATCTCCAGCATCCAGCAGGGAGAGGGAAAAGCATGCTGCAGAGCCCTTTCTTTGTCTCATCCCTGCAGCCCACTTTGTGCAAGTATGGACACTCCAACCCTTGGGAAACTCAATCTCCAAGGATAAATCACTGCGCCTTGTCCGTACCTTTGGTCACAGCTGATCCCTCAGGTTGGCTGGTGGTCTGAACTCCATTACTTCTGGAAAGAAAAAGCAAAAGACCATCCTCAAGCATGACACTTGCTGTGTTACCCTCACATGTCATTAGCATTGGAGTGACAGCCCAGTGGCTGCAGAAAACAATTGTGTCAGAGCCTGGCACCAGGGCAGGCAGGATGGGTCACCACCAGCCTTAGAAAACAAGACAAAATTCAGGTGCTTTCCACACCTGCTATCTAACTAGCAAAGATCCTGGTTTTTTTAATTTTCTTCCTTCTCCCACTTTGATAAGATAAAACAGAGATCATCATAAAAAAATACAAAAAACAAAAACCTACGAGTTCTGTTTGTTAAGGATTTTTTTTTTTTTAAGGAGAAACTGGATATCTGTTTTTCTGACCCTGATGTATTGAATAACATGGGCAGGCTGGTGGCTATCACATGGGTAATTTGTGGGAAAAAGATACTTTTGAACAAGTGAAAGAACTGTGAGATATGGATCATTAAAAGTGAAACGTTCTGGAAAAACCCACAATGAATTATGACATAGCACTGCAGGAAGTAATGGTTAGCTTACCAAAAAAAGATATCTAAACCCAGGACTCAGCCTTACATTCACCCACAGTGGCACAGGATCAAAGGAATTTGGTTATGGCCACAAGGTGGTGGTGACCCCAGACACTGGCCTGGGAACAGGCTCTCTCTGCAGTGAGGTTTTCCACTCCAGTAGCACACAGATACACCCTTTAGCATCCGATTTCTCTTTCAAACCACACTGCTCCCATCCCTTCCTACAAACATCCCTCCCTGATGGCAATTTGTCCACCAAGCAGAGAGAATTGCCATAAACACCTGGAAACAGGTGCTTTGCAGGCAGGTAGACACTGATCTTGGACACATTTTTTCAGGCAACCCAACACCTTTCAAGGATAATTTCAATATACAATTTTAAACAGTTTATCCAACTCCAAAGCTTAAAGAGTGGCCTTTGCATTTTTGCTATGTGTATTGCAAGAGTCTGGAGCTGGTTTCCTCTAGTTTTAATAGCATATATTGAATGTCTGCCTTTTCAAGACCTTTCTCAAAAGTATGCCACTTGGTGAATAATTTAATTTCCCAGTTGTCTCTCTGGATGTTATTTGGGAAACGAGCCCATTATGGGCAGTTCTAGTCTTTCAGGTCTCACCACAATCCCCAGAGGAAAGCCAGATGCTTTCCCAGACATGTCACACTGTAGGTAAAACACTAAATAAAATCAGCATAGGTAAAATGTAGGTAAAAGAGGAGACTATGTCTAAGTTATATACTAAACTCAGTTCTGAACCTATATTTAAAGACATTGCCCACAAGCACCCCACCAGAAGCTCTGATGCTCCCACCAGAGATGCAAGGAACAGGCTGTCTTCCCAGCATGCATTTGGAGTAAAAAATGGGATGTTACAAACATGAGGTCTTTTGGGTGGCCATTTTCTCCACCTCTAGCAACATTACACCCCAGTGGGAAAAAAAAGGTCACAGGCTTCAATATAACTCTTCCCTTCTCAAGCCCTCTTAACCTGTGAGAGTCCCCACCGTACTGGAGCAGTACTGGAGCACACCACACCACGTGGCTGAAAGGTGTCCAGAGAATATGGCTTGAATTAATCCATTATTGCAGTTAACTTCAGTTAGCTTGCTAGTCAACCTGCCTGCAGGATCAAAGTGTTGATCCCACCTATTGCTGAGGAGCACCATGGGGCAGTTGGTGACTGATTGTCAGGTACTTGTGATTTTTCACTCTATGCTCGGGATGCCTGGATGGGGCTGCCACAGGCTGAGATGGTGCTGACAGGGGAGTTTCAGGAGGGGAAAAGATTGATGTTTCCCCAGCCCAGCCATGGCATGTTGCTTACCACTTCAGGGACAGGCTTTCGGCATTCACCTCGATAGTCTAATGTGACGTAGTTTGTAGCTTTCCTGCAAAGGAAGGAGAAGACAATGGTTATTATTCATTTGCAATGCCACAGCTCTCTGCCATCAGCATGACAGCCCTCTGTGGACTCCCTAATACTTTGATGCTACTTCCAATACGATGGCATTTATTAGTCCCCAAACAATCTTACAACCGGGCAGAAAGGGAATAGGGGACTCTGGAAACTTGTGTATCTTAATTAGCTGTCATCAGATTAATCTCAGGCATTTTGATCTATGTTTGCTTAACAGCAAGGCACCAAGGACACACTGGATGGTGAGTCATGATATATCAAAACAAACACTGTGCTGCAAAAGACTCTCGGGAATGGTGGATGTCCCTGTATTACTGAAATCTCTCCGCCTACTCACATGGCAGCTGAACACAAGTCACATTCATTTTTGTATGTTTTCCCATCAGTGCCACAGACTGGTTGTGAGGATTTGCTGCAGAAAATCCTTCCACCCTTTACCCCGTGCAGAATTCGATCACAGTCCAGCTGAAGAGAGAAAGAAATCACATTTGGTGCTTGTTCACTCTCAAGACCTTCCTTTACATGACTTAAAAGCACTGAGAAACCAAGCCTGAGGACCCTCTGCACTGAATCACATCCACCACTCCTGCAGCAAAGCCAGGCATAAAAAAAAAACCACAGTGTCTCCTGTTGGACTGGCCAAACTTCTAGAGGCCCTGCTCCACTATCAGACCCACTCATCTGATCCACCTCAGGGTTCAGGGCAGGTTTTATTTTTCCCCCCCTCACTCAATCCATAACAAGGTAAAAACTTCTGCCACCTGTCCCTAGCCTCCTTCACAGGGCTTTGATGTCATTTCTTCTCTGAGAATGAAGATGAAACCAATTGGTCAAAATTGAGAGAAAAAAGCTCTACAGCAGCCTGAGGATGGTGTGACATGCAGCACAACTTCTGACACCCACTGAGTTCAGAGACAAGTGTATATGAGCAGCTATGACTGCATTGAGCATGACAATGAAGAACATTTAGATACAGCTTTCCTTACAAACCACATGTGGCACAACCAAGACAAACTCACAGCATGAAGAGTGACCTGCGGGGACCCCAAAAAGCCCCTTACAATTAGGTGTCTACCCAACAGCTATGTCAGAGTGAGTGTTTGCAGAGTCATAGCAAATTTCAAACAGAGATCAGAGACATGGTAGCCTGTTCCCTGGAACACACACAGCCCCATCCTCAGCCTAGACACCCACCTCTGTTCCAGGTATGAAAAAACAACCAAGATGAAGGAATGGTCTTCCCATCCCTTTCTCCAGGTGCCACAAAACATGTTAGATTGGCTGCAACTGGCACTATCAGGAGAGAGCTTGAAGCTTGGACAGAAGGATATTTCTCTTCTTGTCCCAACTGGACAAATGTACACCATTTAGCACAAACTGATAGTTTATCAACAGCACTGCAGGGAGGGAAGGTTTCAAGCTGGGTGGTACAGGGTTTCGGTGACACTGGAGTGCTGTGATAGCACCTGCTGGTTAAACGTCACTTGCTAATTTCATTAATGTGCTGCTTCCTCTCTCATCTGGTAATTACCAATGACATGAAGACAGACAAATGCTGACCTTTGCAGTTCACTGCTAGATGCCTGCAGTACCATCCCTGTGCCCGTATTACTTCCCAGGGCAGATGGCCACCCTACCAGCAGCCCCACATATCTCAGGTCCCAGCAGCCAGTGCCACCACTCTTTTGGCTCTGGAGGACTGGAGGTGCCTGTGACAAAACCCATGGGTGGCCCTGGAAAGAGGAGAGGAGCAGATTTGCTCTCTGAATCACCTCTCATCAGTCAGGCTCATCAGCATCCACTCCTCCTCCAATGCTACCAGGAAATACCACTAAGCCCTGAAGCAGACTGGAGTTATTATGCCTAATGCTTCCTTCGGAATGCATCAAAACTGCTGTACCTGAACCACCCACTGGGATATTTTTTACTTAAATATCCCTTTTCTAAAAGCAGTCAGTGACAGAGCTTGAGAGAGAGTTAAAGCAGTTTGTAGTAAGGTCCCTGCAGCCCACAGAAACACGTTGCCTATCACTTACAAAATGCCATTTAAATTACAGTGATGCAAATGCTGGAGGGATTAAAACACTGGGTCAGTTTTTAACCACCCTAGCTCTTCACAATAGTGTCAGCAAGATCCACAGTTTAGTCACCCTTTTCATGTTAACTTATTTTTTCTTATTAGCTTCACACTTTCCACTTTTGGCTCTGTTGAAACTATTACATTTTCTTTTTGCAGATACAAGGCAGGTCAGACATCATCTTCCTCTCACCTTATTTAACACACAGTCACCATCTATTGCTCACTGTTTCCTCCTTTAGTACTCCCTGCCTACACTGTCCTCATCCCCTGGTCAGCTCCATCACCCTACTCAAGGGTTTCATTTAACACCTCACTCCTCTCCCCACTTAGGCTACTAGAGAGGTGGGCATCCAGACTAAACTCAATACCAGCACCCTCACAGTTGAGGTACTTCCATGAAGAAACAATCCCAGAAGCAAAATTGGCTTAGGAGAGTTCTATGTGGACAAATTCATCCCTCCTTCCCTTTCCTCTGCTTCTATGCCAGGGGATAAAGTGGCTAGCATTGAACTGCAGATGCTCTCACTCAAACTCTTCCAAGGACATCAAGCCAACTGAAAAGCTTTAGTATCACTAGATAAACAGGAGCAGTTATGGGAAAGGAGCCAACAGGGGCTCAGAGCCAATAGAGGAGCACCCTACAGGACAGGTCCCCGGTTTCTGCCCACGCAGCCTCCACCTGAGATTCAGGAGATGGATTTACCATCTGGTAGGTGTCGGTGTCTTTGTTCTGTGTCTTGCGTCCAGGCTTGCAGTTCTTTCCACTCTGAGCTGCATTTCCTTGTGGGCTGGTAGGGAAAGAGCAGAGAGGCAGCTCATCACAACTCCTCTCCAAAACAGGAGTATGGGGCAAACCCATCCTCCCCATGGACCCCTTCCCCTCAGCCCCTGAGGAGCTGCTTGCACCTATGGCAGCATCAGCCTCCAGGAGAGGAAGGGACAAGAACTCCTTGCTAATGGGAGGCAGCTAAGAGAGGACAAACTCTGCTCTGTGCACCACTCAAGTGCATCATGATTTCAGGGCTCTGCAGCCTTCTGTGTCCACTGAAATTGCCTGGTGGGTAGGGAGATGAAAGGACCACACTATTCAAAAGTTGGTCATCATCAGTTCAGCCAAGGAGAAGAACTGTACTGAGACAGTGTTCAACTCACCATCCCAGACAGTACCACTTGTGTGCTACCAAATCTTTCCTACTATGATTAACCTCCTAACCACCCCTATGAAACAATATTTAGTGCCAGGACTTCTGTGGTGGACAGGGGGACTGCCTGCCACCTCAAGTGCTGCCGTACTCACCCTCTGTTCACAATCTTCTGTGACCCTGAACCACCACAGTTCTTCTGCAAAAGGACCACAGTCACATTCAACAACCAAGCATAGAAACATTCTCCATTAAACTAGGGAGGCAGCAGAGCTAAAGCAGCTCCTATCCTCCCCACCTCCTCCTCACAGACCCAGGTAGTCACAGGGCTGTTTCTGGAGAAGTAGGTTTGATGCTTGCTCCATAGAAGCTTTAATGTCCACCAAATGTTATCATCTGAGGTCTGACAAGATTGTGAGGAGCCTGAACTTGCCCTTTATCTCATATAGAGAACTGTACCATTGGGCAAGCAAGAGGGGCTGTTCTAACAGGTCCAAACATACTCACTTTGTATGCTTTCAGACAAGTCCATCCCACAAATGAATAAGGCCTTGCAATACAACACGCTTCTCCCCCACCTTATTAGCTGGCTCCAGCACCCCAAGCACAATATTCACCCCAGTTTGACCTCAGATAGCCCATGGCCAGCAAGATCCCTCAGACTCTCACCAGTCCCTTCCTCTGAGCTCAGAGGAGGCTTCAAGCTCCATCTCACCTGCTTTAGACGCTGTGAAGTGGATGGTCTGTTGCGCTGGGAAGTTCCACCAGACTGGCCTCCCCTTTGGGCTTCCTTTTTGCTGGAAAAAGGGGAGAGGAGAAAAAGAGAGTCCTATAGCAGTGCAAATGCCACAGGGATCCAAGTCTGCTCTGTAAGCCTCCATCATGTCATTGGGCACACATCCCCATCCACAGTCCCTGTTCTTGGTGGTCCTGGTTCCTACTTCCCACCCCTAAGGTTTCTCCCTTCTCCTCACCATTCCCACTGTATGCTACATCTCGGATCCAGGTGGCTGTTTTCATATCAGGGCTGCTTCTGCATATGCTCTATGGGAGTAGAGAGAGAGCATCTGGAAGGCAAAGTACACGAATAGGAAACTCCTCAGGAGCTGCTCGCACCCCATGGTCCCCTGGGAAAGGGGTTGCTCTCTGTCAACCTTACTTCTTCTCCTCTACTCCACACTCCCACCTGCCCCTGGGCCCTTCACTCTGAAAAGAGGGAAGAGAAATAATGGCAGGGCCCTACTGCCAGAGCATCTTTTGGAGGACCACTGGAATTCAGGACTCTCTCTCCCATGCATGGCCCAGATGTGGCTTCACAATGAGAAGCTGCAGTTTTGCAGCAGGAAGTAGCCCTCTTTTGCTGTTGCTGCTTAGAGGAAGCCATACTCACAGCTTCTCAGCACACATGAGACATTTGTTGGTGTGCTGTTTGCCAGAGGAATCCCGAACAGGGTCATTCTCCCTTGTGCAGGACAGGCGTCCACCAGCCTCAAACTGGGAGCGATACTCACTGCAGTCATCCTGCGGAAGGAGGGCAGCAGTTAGGGCAACCCTGTTCTCCTCATCTTAGTGATCTGATTCTTGGAAATTTGGGCGTTCCTGCCAGGAAAAGCATTGAACCATCACAAACGCATCACAGGAGAGCCTGGGTGTGAGCAAGAGAAGAGGGTGTGCAGTACCAGCCTCACAGAATATAAAGAGAGGCGTGAGTCAGAAAAATTATGGGTCCCTCTGCCTGCACAGCACGTGTTGGGAGTTTTCTAGTGTGGTCCCACTAATTACCATTCTCCTTGTTGGGCTATCCAAAGCATGCCAGCGATGTAAGCGATACAGTAATGAAGTCCCTCCCACTTCTCCCATAATTCTTAACACACAGCTACAGCCCTTTCCCAGATCAGCATTCAGATAACAGTTTCATTTACAAAGCCAGTTGTATCCCTCCAAACCAAACACATTTTGAGAATAAATCAAGAAGCAGCAGTTAAAACACAAAAGCACAATGCAAACATGCTTAACAGTCCATGAGCATCAGAAGGTTGTTTGGAGAGTAAAAGGTAAATCACTACAAAAGCCACGTTAATCTGCCTCCTAATTCCACTGTCAGCAACGGCCAATTCCAAACAGCAAGTACAGAAGATCCCACTTTTTATTTTTAAAAACAAATTGGTTTAAATATTCACAGTTTTCTGTCTGTTTCACAGGAGAGTTTTAACTAAACCGTATAAAGGTCCTTAGTAGATCTCCGACCTCATCCTTCACTTCCCTGAGAAGTTTACAGCACCTAGCCCTGTCTGCCAGGGGATTTCCCCAGCATTATCTCCTGTACCCCACCCAGGGCACCTCAGACTCCATCTCCACAGCTTTGCTACTGGGCTAATGCCAGAAAAACACTTAGATCATAAATCCTGACCTTTCCTTAGAGCCGAACTAGCCATGTGTAGGAGACATCATCCAGCAGACATGGCCAGCAGCCACGTTGCATTACTCCCATGACAAACATCACTCCTCACTTGAGAGAGGCTGCCCAAGAGCTTTCCTGCTTCTCCTCATCCCCAGCCCATCCCCACTGCACCTCCATGCAGTCCAGGTGATGCTTTCCCTCCCCAACAAGGCCAGAAAAGCTCTCCCAGCCCCCTGTGTCTAATTCCCTGGGGCCAGCTCAGCTCTGCACCCCAATCCTCCACCTCCAAGACAGATCTGTCTTCTCTTAACAGCCTCTCTCAGACAGGATCCCTTTAAATTAACATTCTTGGAGCTCTTAACTCCCCGACCTCTGCTGTAAAATCCTCGCTTAGTACATCCAAGACTAGCATTTGCCTTTTTCATGGCCTGTCACATCCCTGACCCACTAATAAATTCAGGGCTTTCTTATCCTTTGTCACTTCTAAGCGACAAGCAGGAATTCTTGTTAATCACTGACTGTGTGATCTCACTCTGTTAATACATTTTATCTTGTTTCTATTACTCCAGACCTTGGCTCTATCCAATTAGTCCCGAGTGATCTGCTGATCCTTCTCTGCTGATACTGCCTCCCAGCTTTGCCATCAGCAAATTTCACTCATTCTTCCATTTTTTCATGCCAAAGTCTTTAGGAAAAGCACCAAAACAGGATTATCCCCAAGACTGGAGCTTAAAGGGACCGCACCGGTCCCTGCCATGGCAGGCATCAAAAGGCAAGCACTGAAAAAAGATTTCCCCCTTCCCCATCTCCCCTTATAGAACTGCTTTTATCAGGGAAACATCAGAGCACAGGGGAACAGGGACTATAGGGTGGCAAAGTAAAGGGGTGAATGGGAGTACCATGAGAACAAAATTTTCAACAAAAGAAGCTAAAACTGAGCCACAGGTCCATGGAAATGGTGTAGGGCTGAGCCTTCCTCTGAAATATAATGATCAAGCTTTTCAGAGCTTTTCACAATAATTTTTCATTTTAACCTAGTTAGCACGCTCAGCAGCACTGGCTTCTCCAGCCTTGAGCCAGGTTTCCGGACAGTGTGGCAGAGCTGGTTTTATTTTGATGGGATTTCCCTGTCCTTAGATGCACAGGTCAGTAGGTTAGATCATATAGTTCAGGCACAAGTTGTTCACTTGAGAGATTTCAAGAGCATTAACAAGAAATAAGGAAGGAGAGGAAAGGAGATCTCAAAATTAAATCAGTAGAGACAGAGCAACCAAGTAGAATAGTGTTGCCTTTTCTCTACCTTGGGTGAAAATCCAATAAAGTTTCATATTGACCTGCCTAATACTTTAATCTCACCTTATCTTTTCCTTGTCTGTTTTTAGATAACTTCCGCTCATTCTCCCTTTTGCTGGAAGAGAAGCAAGATGAGAAAGTGAATACCATGGTGCTCCAGGGTGCAAGAGGTTTTCCCCACCGCTGAGTACAGGTGGGGGAGTAATCCCATCCACTGGCATCAGCAGCTGGGTCACTCTAGCAGCCATATTCTCAGTCTAACTGAAAAAGTTGGGGGGGGGTTCACCCCTTTTACTCACAACTTCTCTGCACACATGATGCACTTATTGCTGTGCTGTTTCCCAGAGGAATCCCGGACTGGGTCATTTTCTCTGGTGCAGGAAAGTTTTCCTTTCTTGAAAAGATCCCGAAACTCTCTGCAGTCATCCTGTGGAAGCACCAAAACCATGGGTTAACACAGATATGCTGACAGAGGGACGCAGCTCCCACAAATCCACAGAGGATTATCCACCCAATTAATTATGTTTCGAGCAGTATTTTGTTTCCTTGAGGCGTAACTCGGTGGGAAACCATAGTTTGGCTGGTGTGTTCCCTCAAACTTCAGCAGGCAACAGAAAACAAATAAACCCATACACTTAGATAAGAACATTTGTCTTTCACATCCAGGGTAGTCTTATTTCTAAGAGATAAGACATGCAAAAGCCTGCCTGAAGGACCTAGGTTCTGCTCTAAGTATAATAGCAATAATTTGTTATTGAATTTTGAACAAGGAAGTCAGTTTTCTCATCTCTCAAGTGAACACTCTACCAGAGCTTCAAAATTCACAGTACAGCAAAAAATGAAGCTGTGTGCATTATTAAAAAAATCTTTGCATGCCTTCCAGGTATGCTGGGGAAAGAGGTGGACATTTTTACCTTCCATTTAACAACAGTTTGCATCAGCTGAAGCAAAGCACTCACTCACTGAAGGTTTTTGTAGCAAAACCTGCTTGAGAATTTCAGTTTGGTCTTTAATTTCCTCCAAGCAGCTTTCCTCTGACTTTCAGAGTGTGGAAGCAGATTTGTAGCATAACAAACACGTGCTACATGTGAAGCCTTTTGGATCCTTTATGCAGCACTTCTAAGGTTATCTGTATGTGACCAGCATTCCACCATTCCCACTCTATCCCCCTCACACACTGTGAAAAGATGGTTTGAGAACTTATCCCAGCTCTGCAGACAAGGAAGTCCAGCCCAGAAAATTACTTGCCAAAAGAGAGACAGAAAATCTGTAGGTGAACAAAGAAATTCAGTGCAAGGTCTCCTCCTGAGCCTGTAAAAAACTGTCCTTCTGCCTTCAGAATCACACTTTGGCAAGTCAGGTATTTAGAAAATATCTCCCTTAGGACATCTATCCTTTTCAAAGCCTTTAAATTGATCAGACACACAAGAGCTAGAAAGCCAGCCTGCTTAACCAGATGTGGAAAAAAAAAAAAAAGTAAAAATCAATGCACTCCCATCCAAAATATAAACCCAAGGCTCAAAAAGACAGGTCCCTCCACATAAAGACCTGCTATCTAGAAGAACAGCTACAGGAGAAAGAAGCTAGCTGGGTGCATGGTCAAGATAAACAAGAGACAATTAGAGCCAGCCTGCTTCCACACCCTGCCCTAGTCACAGCTCACATGCACCCACCTTCATTGCTATTAATTATCTGTCAGATGCCAAAGCCATGCCTTAAACAGGCAGGTTCCTCCTTAGCCTATACTCGGGGTCAGGCACAGACCACACTTGCTGTGTTGGTAACTGCCTGATAGGGAATAGCCTGCCTGGGATCTGCCACAAGGAATTTCGATCTCTTTTATGCCTGTGGATGGCAAAAAGCCTCATGCTCCTCCAGACCCTCTTGCCTCCTTCCTGGTATTTCCCATGTAGCAGACAAGGAAACACAGTGAGTAAATAGGTCAGAGGCTGAAGGTGCAACACCACAGCATCATCCTGCTCCCAGTGTACCCATCAAACTGGCTTCAGTAGGGATGTTTCACCTCACCTCTCCCAAGGAGTTCACATTCCTGTTCACGTCTTCATCACTCCCTTTGTTTTTTGAGTCTCTTTCCCTGAAAGAAAGGGAGGAGTGAGCGACAGAGCAGTCCTGGGATGCAAAACTGAAGTAGCTGGTGATTAAAGATCAGTTCTACCAACCCCACTTCCCTGTTGTGCCAGGGGAAGGGATGGACCAGCACTGGGGCTCAGTGAAACATTCCCAGTGTATTTAGCATCTCTGCACTGAGGTTATTTTGCCATCCTCGCTCTTTGCCTAAGATCATGGAATCATAAAGGCAAGGACCTTCAGACGTCATCTAGTCCAATCCTCCTCTGTAGCAAGCAGGGTCATATTTCACTAGAACAGCTTGCTCAGAGCCTCATCAAGACTGGCCTTGAATGCCTCCAGGGATGGGGCTTCAACCACTTCATCTGGGTGTTTCCATTCCATGGAAACAAGAAACTAAATCCACTGATGTTTTCATCCTGGCCTTGCTCCTAACACCCTGCAGTGTGTCACCCCTGTGTGACAAGCTGGAGAGCTCTATTGGGTTCACAGGAGTGCTGAGGAGCTACAAACTGGTCTGTCTGGACTACAATTTGACATCACAGGGCCTCCAGAGAGCAGGGCCATTGCTACAGGAGAGGATGGGCTGCACACAGGGAGGACAGCAGCATGAGTCAGTGGGTGGCTGATACTCACAGCAGCCTTTGGCACATCAAGCACTTGTTGAGGTCCCCTTTGCCACCTGAGCTGCCAACTGACTCCTTGGTGGTGGGACAGGAAAACTTTCCACTGCGCAGAAGTGACCAGATCTTCATGCACTCATTCTGAAAAGCAGAGGAGGACAGTCAGTGGAGGCTTCCTCGGAGGTCATTGAGATCCTGAGAATAATCATTCACATTTAAGCTTTTTTGGGTGCGTTATCTTCTCCCAAGAGCAATAGTTTGTTCACACTCATCCAATCCCTCACCACACATGGTACAGGCTACACCCAAAGCTCCACAAGTGACTCCCAAGGCATAAAAGACAACAAGAAAAAGTTCAAAACCCATTATGCACAAGAAAAGAACTACAGGTTTAATTGTTGCAAATTGCTACCTGCTGCAGGGGAGGACTCTGTCTTATAAAGTTAGTCAAGAGAAGCAAATATGGCCCTAGAAGCGCTAGTGGGACACAGGAGTAATGAATGAATCAGAGTTACTGAACAGCAATTCAGGTGCAAGGCTGAAGCACAGAGAAGCAGAATCCCCTCAGGAAGCAGAGCAGTAATATTGTGTAATGCTGCATCGACCAATTGTCTCCTCTGCTGGACAACTGAAATGCAGATGAGGGAGAATCAATGAACCATTTAGTTATTTTTGGCTACTGCATTTTCCAGTAGGGTCTTTACTAAGGAGAGACAAGCCTGTTTGATTAAAACATGAACAGAGCTGACTTCTCAGTCACTGAATCAAATAATTCTCTGAGACTCAGAGGACTTGCCTTAATTCTTTTAATTATCAAACTCGGGAATTATCAAGAGCAGGGTTTCCTGATGGATCAGACACAAAATTCTGAAACATCATTAAAATATTATTCATTGCATTTCTAACCTCATCTCATGAGACTTCCAGCCCAGAGCTGTCCGGATCTGTGATCAGCATAGCACAAACCATACACTGTCAGCTAGAGCCATTGATGTATTACAAAAGCATTGTCTCTAAACATGGAGAAATTCACTGCTTTTTCCATCACTGAAAAAGCATTATGATATTTAAGTATAGTCTGTCTAAATGGCTTTGCTCAGAGCAGGCATTAAGCAGTGTAGTTGGCAAAACAAAAGGAGAATCACAATAGAAAAGGTTGGACTCGCCTTAATCGAAGCTTGGCTGGCAACATCTGTGACAGAAAAAACCAACAATGAAACAATAAAAAAAAAGTCTTTGAAGGGAAATTTTAAATCAAATGTATTTAATTAAAACACTTGATGCAGTTTCCTAATCCTCCCAAATACCTCTAGATAAAAGCTAATCCAATGCATTATTGTAGACTGATAGAAAGGACTCGGCATTAGAGACCTTCTGGAACATTGCACTGCATCATTCAAATGCAAAATCACATCCATTTTTTCATTTTTGTGTCCTCTTTTACTGTATTATTTTTCTCAGTCTTAAAAATCCAAGTTCCAAGGATGATTCAGTGACTATTTCTCTATTTTTCTACTCCATTGCCTTGGCAGTCGTATCAACCTCACCCAAGCATTTTTTATGTTCTTCATTTTCAGACAGAATCAGGATACCAAAGCTAACCATGCCATCGTTGTTCCTCCATAACTTCCAATTCCTTTTCAAGGCCCATTCCTTTTGTGCTACCTCACACAAATTACCACATTAATAATGAGTCATCAGGTATGTAGCTGATATTTGTTTGTACTAAGCCCCCCTTAGAGCTGGTGGCATCCCAAGGAACCATCTTTTTCAATGGAAATGAAGTGAAAGACAATTGCACCAAGCCCAAACTCCTGCTCTCTCAAATATATGTATCTCATATATCATATATAAGTTTCTCTATTGTAGCCATACAAACACACATTCCTCTTTAATAGTGCTGACAATAAATCCCCATTCACCACAAATTACATTATGGTTTTGTTCAAAGTAAACTTTTTACACAAAACCTCAATCTGAACTGAAAGTTGTATTCCTCCAATTAGACAAGTGGGGATGGGGTTTTGCTTTTGTTCTTGTATCTCCTAATCCTACCAAAAATATATACTTTTATCATGAAAACTTTGCCATGTTCACACACAAGAATGCATTATAGCAAATCAATGCAAGCAGGACAATAAAGAATGGTCTTCTGGTTACATTGCTATGGTTTTTAAAGAACAAGGGCTCTCTAAACCTCTACCTCACTGCCTTTAGGGTAGCTCCCAGGCTGTGTCCTCTGCCAGTCCCACATTTCAGCACAGAGAACATCACAAGTTACTAACCTGAGAAGAAGCAGAAAAATGCCAGAGCCAGGACCACCGAAGCACCTTCTATTTTCATGGTGAGGGTGGCAGCTGTTTGCCTATGTTGACTCTATTAGTGCATTGCTCAATGAAACCCAAAGAAAGGGCTCAGGTCACATCACATATATATAGATGACCAGATCCTCCGCCTTCATTATGACATAATCTTCCCAAGAACCATCATTAGCTGCAAAAACCAGTTGGATGACAGTAGCTCTAAATTCTAATGATCCCATTAACACAATTAATTTCCATAAGGATGGGACATATTTGAGTCCCTCCCTGTATTTTGTTAAGGTAAGAAAACTATAAATAGATCATTTCAGTTTCCCCACAGTTGGAGGAATTTTTGCCACCTTTAGGATGGTTTGTAAGACAAAGGTACCCCAATCAGCAACCATCTAATAGCCATCATATGCCAACGGATGAAAGTGTTTTACTTTAACAACTTGGCTTATAACTTAAATAATAGCAAAAGCAACAAGAGGACCAAGTCACTCAAAACTCCTGAAAGCTTGTCTGCTTTTATTAAAACACACCAGTGTGAACCTAAACAGTAAGCAACCTGATAAAGCTGAAAAAACACCAAGTTTGAGGCCTTGATGAAATTCTTTGAGTTTGGTGCTACAGTCCATGTGCAGCTGTGTTAATGAGAAAACCATGCTGCTGCTGAATCCTCATCCCTTACCTGGCCCTCCCTGTCATCTTCAGAAGAAACTGCAATATTGTTAGTGAAAATCTTTCCTCAGACCACATAGATAGTGCTCTTCAGGCAGATGAATGCTAACAGATGTGTTGTTACTGATGCTAAAAGTATCCAGAAAAGTGGCCTTGCACAGGTCTCTTCCAAAGAAAAAAAATTTTAAATAGAAAAAAAAAATTGTCATTCTGTGCAGGGCTCCTCAGGAGACTCTGGAGGAAAATAAAGATGACATCAAAGTTTTGGAATGTGATTTATGTGGGAAGAAGCTGTGTGCCTTGTTCTCCATAGAAAAGAGGAGAATTTGAAGGGGGCGGTGTGGAATCATTTTCAAGGTTTGAAAAAGGTGGAAAAAATGAGAGTCAAGCAGAG
The DNA here is from genome assembly GCA_013400935.1 of Turnix velox. Taxonomy (NCBI): domain Eukaryota; kingdom Metazoa; phylum Chordata; class Aves; order Charadriiformes; family Turnicidae; genus Turnix; species Turnix velox. The sequence goes on from VZTY01026723.1 coordinate 789,279, forward strand.
CAGAGGAATACGGAGCTTCAGCACAGGCAAAAAGGCTGAGGCTGTGCAGAGGCAGCCCAGCACCATCCCAGGAGGGAAGACATACTTTGCTGTGACATAGTCCTTGACCAGACAGGCCAATACAGCTCAGTTCAGGTAGAAACCATAGAAATAAATTGCTGCCACATTCCTCAGATCAGAGCAGTGAACATCTGCTACTGGAGCCAAAGCCAAGCAAGTAGCCTACCAATTTGGGACCTGATCAACCCTAACATCTATCTTCAACTCAAAGCAAAGTCATGTGCAGGTTCACAATGGAGGGCTTGGAACAGAAAAGTAAACTGCCCTGAGGTCATACAGATGGTTCATGGCAGATCCAAGGAGCTGTGTGTTGCCCTGAATCATGCAATAATTTCTGTATGTGAATTAGGCAGGGAGGCCAAAAGGAAGAGAAAACTAACCTGATGTAGCATGCCTCAATAAATACTTGGAAGAGATTATAAAACATCCAGAAAGAAAAAAGTGTGCAGTAGTTTCAAAGTGGAGAGAGATTTAAACCTACTTGAAGGACTAAAGCAAAAGATCTTTGTCATTTAGGTACCTTCCCATGAGTCAGTCACAGAAACATAGAATGGTTTAAGTTAGAAAGGACCTTAAAGATCACCTAGTTCCAACCCCCCGCCATAGCCAGGGACACTTTCCACTACACCAGATTACTCAGTGCCTCATCCAGCCTGGCCTTAGACACCTCCAGGAAGGGGGCATCCACAACCTCTCTGGGGAACCTGCTCCGTTGTCTCACCACCCTCACAAGTCATGACATGGTAAGGTGTGGGGAGGGGAGGTGTATTTCTTAATGGGTTTTGTTTTTTAAATTTTTCTTTTCCTCCAAAAGCTCTGTTATTATAGGGAATTGAAACTATTCCCTGATTTAAGACACATTGCTGATTACCCAGTTCCCAAAGGAAGCAGAGTGGGTACTAGACCCAGTCAGACTGGCCAGGCAAGGACAGCTCCCAGATGGGCAGCACAGACAGTCAAGGAGGAGGCAAGAGACCCAGTTCCTGACCCTTGTGTCCACTTCATCCCTCCACTGTGGATCCCTGTCCATCAGTCACACCCACCCCAACATTTGAGAGGAGGTCAGAATGACTGAAACACACATTGATACAAGAACCATGTTCAGTACCGGATCTTTCCAAAAAAGCAAAAGATTTCCCTCCCAATTACTACTGCATAACTACAGAATTCTAAAAAAAGCCACCAATGGTATGAAATGTGATGTCAGGGGATGGGGAGAGCCCTGCAAAGCCACATGGTATGAAGGATTTGCTCCCGTGTGCTTGAGTTACAAAAGGAAACCTGAGCAGAATAATAAGGGATGACAGCAAGAATACATTAAACATAAACCTTGCCTGACTCACTCGATTGCCTTTATTGATGGATTTACACAATAAAGTCTCAATCCTGCGCTGGAATCCAGACAGCCCATTAATTTCCATAGGAGTTTGTATTGCAGAATCAGATCTGTAAGAGAGATCTTGATGCTTTAGCAATGGGTTTAGTCCTGCACCTTGCAAATCTTAATTTCAAAATGATGCCGAACAGCTAAGGAACAACATGCCACAAGGAAAAGCAGCAGAGGGCAAAAAGGGATATTACAAAGACTCTTTTGCTCATATCTCAGTTAAAATTTTGTAAAAGTAAACAGCAAAAATAAACAGCCTGCAGGCCAGCTCTTGCTGGATCCATTTTCCAGCATATTCTAATAGAAAAAAAAGCACAAAGCAGGATTAAAATAATCACAGAGGATCAACTAGGAAAACTGAAGGAGAAATGGAAACATAACAAAATTTAAGCAAAGTCTTGTCAAGTGGAAATCCGAGAGTCACCCACAGAGAAGGTCTTCTCTGCTCATCTTGCCCAGCGTTTGGAAAAGAACTCATGTCTGCTGGCAATTACCACATCAAGGTGGCCTCCTGCACCCAGTTAGGCACCCATCCTGGGCTAGACTTTGCTGGAAGAAGAGCTGCCAGTTTCACCCATCTCCTCAGGACAGCTCGGGAGGAATCTCATCTGCACGCAATCCATGAAAAAGCAAGGTTTATCACCCTGGACAAAACTCTTTTGCCTGCACCAAAAAATAACTGCCAACCAGTCAACAAGCCCGTTAGCCCCAAGCTGACAAGTCTTAGTTTCTCAATTGCAAGAGCCAATGTCTCAGACATCAAGAGAAGTGTGGCCAGCTGGTCAAGGGAGGCGATTTTGCCCCTATACTCAGCTCTGGTGACACCCCAACTGGAGTTACTATGTCCAGTTCTGGAGCCCTCAACATAAGAAGGACATTGAGTTGTTGGAGCAGGTCCAGAAGAGGGCCACAAAGATGATCAGAGGGCTGGAGCACCTCCCTCATGAGGACAGGCAGAAGGAGTTGGGGTTCTTCAGCCTGGAGAAGGTTCAGGGGGAGCCTCATAGTAGCTTATCAATACCTGAAGGGGTCCTACAGGAAGGCTGGGGTAGGACTTTTTAATAGGTACAGGATGTCAGGACTAGGAGTAATGGATACAAGTTGCAAGAGAGTAGATTTAGGATGGATAGAAGAAATAAGTTCTTCATTGTGGGGGGTGGTGAGACACTGGAACAGGTTGCCCAGAGAGGCTGTGGATGCCCCCTCACTGGAGGTGTTTAAGGCCAGACTGGATGTGGCATTGAGCAACCTGGTGTAGTGGGAAATGTCCCTGCCCATGGCAGGGAGGGTTGGAACTAGATGATCTTTAAGGTCCCTTTGAACCCAAACCAACCCAAACAGAGGATGTCTATGACACCCCCTATTCATGCCTACAGCTGTTGAAACTCTCCAGTTAGCTCTGTCCAGATCTCTAGGGTAACAAGTCTTGCTCATCCTGAAATCCCACCATCACTGCAGGTAGGCAAGGTCTACAACACAGTCCTTTTTCTTTGGCTAGGATGAATCTCCTGAGCCCAACGTAGAGCTCCACTAGTCTGACCCAGTCAAAAGTCCTTCCCAATTAGCTTCTCATTTCCCACCCCTGTGTGGAGTATCCAGCTCAGCTGCACCACAGCTCATTCCCCACCACCTGCTGCATGACTGCAAATGTGGTGGCAGAGGGTTAGCACTCAGCATCCTGTAGCACTAAAGCATCTAGCATCTACTGCACCCTCTTCTGATCCCAGTGTCTCATGGGTCACACCCTTCCCTGTCACCAGGTTTCCTTTCCTGCCCAAATTCACTTCTTAGCTCTGATCTACAAGCCAGAAAATACACTTTGGGTTCTGAACTGTCTCACATGCTCTTTGTGCACCCTCCAGCACACAAAGTTCCTGGCTCTTCTCATGACATCTGCAGTGCAATGGCAGCAGTTTTCAGCACTCTGTGCTTAAATCAAAGCATGGGCCTCATCTTCACAACCCTTACCAGGCCATGAGCCACCATGACATGTGGCTGACTGTCCTGGACAGGCCTTTCCCACTGCTGACTTAGCTCGAAAGTGCCAGGGAGGAGGGGGAAGTGAATCAGGAAGTGAGCAACAGTGAGAGGTGTATGTCCAAAAGGCAGGGATGAGGCCAACTTTGGAAGATCACAATAATAGCATGTAACACATGCCATCTTCAAAGGACTAATGAATCCCTAACAAGGTTCCCCTGTTATTATTTGCATTTCACAGATGGGTACTGCAGAAGGCCACATTATCCTCTGGGTCACACCTATTTCAGTCTATTCATCCCCTGGTCTTACACTGGAAATCATCCCTGTAGTGCAAGAGATCTTCCTACAATTCAAAACAACAATGCTCTGCTTTGGGCAGACCTGGTATGGGAATCACCAGCATCATCCATGATCTCACACGCACAGCACACCAGACCAACTGGTCCTATTGATCTCTACAGGCCTTGAAAACTGTTCAGCTTATCAATTCTTCCCACCCATCAGGCTGAAGGTTACAAGCAGTTCTGTCCTGTTGTTGGATTGGCTTCTTGAAAGTATATCTCTTCTACTGGTGAAATACAAGACAGAGGAATTCAAGGGAGAGATGTATCCTAGTATCTAACACCATCCCAGCCTCACTCCACCCTGAGGTCTCAGTCTGGCTCATGAGAAGGTCTCACCTTCCAGCCAGGAGTCTTCCCACAACTCAATATCTTTTGTTCACAGTAGAATGAAGCTCCTCTGGGAAATGGTGCTTGCTGGAGAGCAAAGTTGCTCCCCACACTATAACCAATGCCATGTGGGGCTGGGGATGCTGGAACCGGTTTCTGCATTCAGAGGGACATCCAGCATTGAAGCAATGAGCTCTCCCCATCAACTCTGGGCAAGCAGCCTTCCATTTCCACTGTCAACGCTTTCCAGGGTGGTATTTGCTCATTAAAAATTGTCAGGCTGGTGATGGCAGGAGCTGGGTTTTGATCTACAAGGCCAAAGCAAGGAACATCTGCAGAGTGAAAGGATTTCTCATGGCAAAGCACCATGACATCCCACCGAGCTGCAAAGGATTTGCAGTCTCAGAAGGCCACCAAGATCTGTTCTGTGATGGGTCTTACCAGAGTCAGCTGATTTCACTGCCGTTAACAGTATTTGTAGCTTAGATAAGGGTAATCAAAATCTCATCATTCAGGGCGTAAACTGATCGCCTGCAGGGGTTAGAAAGGAATTTTACTTCATGTGCAGCGTTGCACAACCACACAGATTCATTGTAAGTATTTTCCAGCCTCTGCAGAGCATCAGCCATGGGCCACAGCTAGAAGCAAAGAAGCAAGGCACACCGGCTGAAAAGCCAGAGTCATCATGCACAAAAACACCGCCCCATTGTTTGGGAACAAAGCAGAAATTTTTCTGACTCTGGTTTCAGCTCACACATGGAAATAAAGACAATGACTGACACTGGGCTGCTGAAACAGCAGAATTTCAACAGAGGAAGAAAAATCTGTCCTGGGGTTATTTTCCTGTGGACAGCAAGAAGAGTGCCTGGAGAGCCCACGAGCACAGCACACAAAGGATTGATTGCACAGCACAAAATGACCCATTTGAACAACTGCCCCATCCTGTGCTGCCACCTGGACCTTTGTAAGAGCTATTCCAATGAGGGGTATCAATAACCTGTCCTCTAGGGAAGGCTGAGCTCTTCCATGTCCCAACAACCCTCATCACTAGCCATCCCCAAATAAACTAGGGACAAGAACACAGTGTTTCTGTCTCTGCAAAATTATTATTTATGTTTTATCAGTAGTAAAGGCTCTATAATATCGTAGCTGGCCGCGGGGTGTGGTGGCCTAAGTGCCAGTACCCATTGCAGGAGGCCAAAAACATGCCCCATGTGGGTGTTGGTTGCTCTTAGATTATAGTATCACCACACCCCACCCTGCTAATTGCACCATGAAACTCTGATCACTACCATATCCCACAGCCACCTGATGGTAAGAACCTTCAGCCATGCATGTGACCCATCATGGTACCAACCATTCCTCTGGAGGAACCTATAAAATGACTAGGCATTGAATTCCCTATTGAATGAAGGTAGCTGAGAACAAGGCATTACTATGCACATCTCTTAAAGACAATAGTGGCATTACTAGAGGTGTGGGCTGCTATGAATTCCAACTGAAAGTAGAATGTGATTGCAGAAGAACTATGAATTTTCCCTAATCTTCTGCTGTTCCCCTCACAGTTCACAGATTTAGGGGCGAGCAGACAATAGGCATGAATATTTGTGTTCTCTTTAAAAAGGTTTAAACACCTTTCTATGGGAAAGTGAGGCATGCTGTCAAATAGCATCACTACCTTCAATAGCATCACTATTGCTAAAGGACTAGTTTAGCCTCAAAGCCAATGGCACTGAACTTGATGCATCAAGGAGACAGGAATCGTCAGAAATGCATTGGGATCTTGGGAAGCTGCATTATGTCTAATACACTTCAACTAGCTCCATTCAGTCCTCACTGCCCAGTTCTCATTACTCACACACCAAAACACAAGTTTCATTCACCAGCCTTGGAGTGTGGTCCTCTGCACTGTGGTCAAATACCCCAGAGAGCAAGCCTGCAGTCATCAAATCCTTTTCAAGTCTGTAGTTGATTTCCAGATAATATGCTTGCTACTGAACTCTTTATCCCTGGGCTCTGGAAGGAGCATTCGCCAGCTCCTTTCTGGCACCAGTACTAAGACATCCTGACAAACTCCGGCTAGCATGACTTCCCTTACACACCTACATGGGATTTCTGCCATTAGAGTCCCACAGCAAAGCCCTTGTTCATGTCTTACGCCAGGACTTATCTATGCAGTATCTTCTGGCCAGACAACAGCAACTCTGCTCATGCTGAGCAGAGGAGAGGTTGCTCTGGTCATGCTCTGAGCTGCACAGAGGTTGGAGAAACATCCCATTCACGAGTGAGAAATCTTCATTCCCTACATCACCAGGAACTATGCCTACATTGTTGGCTCCCCTTTTGGTTCTGTACTTCTCTAGCCTCCCACTTACCCCTCATCAAAGAAAGGGAAATAACTTTTCCCTAAAGAGTTTGGGGATCTTGTGATCTTTTTCATTGTTTGGTGCTGTCTGAAGCACTCTCAAGCCACTGCAGACCATCCTCAATGTCCTTTTGTCAGCTTCTCAAACATATGCACTTCACAGGAGTTCAGCACACATTTAACCCAACCTGTTTCCCCATGGACTGTTATAAACCATGCCTTTTCCGTAGATGCTCCTCCACACACAGAGCTGTTATTCCCTGCAGCAGGAACATGCTTACCATGGGAAGCCCTGAGGTTTGCCTCATTACCTTTAACTACCTGTGGCTTTTCCCTTGCATTTAATAACACTGTTCTATACTGCACACTTGCCTGTGCACCCATATCCAACATAATAAGCATCCCACTGCATCCAGGTCACCAGTCTAACGATGGAGCAGATCTGCTAACAAATGCCTAATGACAGCAGTGGCAAGCTATCTGTTCACCAGAAGCAACTGAGTAACAAATTTGTTTGTAGGAGTGGCATGTGATAGACATCAAGAGCATCTCAAGAGCAAAAACAAGGCCAGGGAAAGACAAATCACTGCTATTTCTGAGGAGCATCTAGATCACAATTTGGTCCTTTTCATCACCAGACAATGCCTGGCAGAATGGTAAAACCAATAAAATTTCAAACAGGCAGAAAGTAGCAAAAGAGCCCAGCTTCTGTTGGTGTTCACCTTGCCCTAAAGTATCTGGTGTCTTGGCTGAACATATTTCATTTGTCCATGATGGTGCAAGTCTAACAATAAAATTGTCTTTCTTGGTGGACTGTTTGGATCCCCAGCCTGTGGCCCCTTCCAGGGCTAGGGCTGGATTTACTCTGTTTCCCAAATGAAAAATAATGCCATAATCCAATATTCAGGGTACAGGAATGAAGCCTTCTGAATATAATTTACTACATTTTCATAAAGCTTGCATCTGCACTTTTAGGGAGAGTTGTTCAGGAAGCTGAGTATGCTACATATCAACTATTGGACGTGAGCAAGATCTGCTCTCTGCAGTGCTGAATCAAGGAGTCCAGTGATACACAAAGTCTCAGGGCCAGGGAACAGGGGCTGAAATGGTGCCCCAGAAATACCCCCTACGTTTCAACAAAGTGAAGCCTCTGCTTGTAGAAGACTGATCTCCTTCATTTGCCAAGTCCTTTTTTCCTCTTTCTGAACCTGCTGCACATGCACTTGATCTCTGTTGCTGCCTGTCCCACCACCCAGCTGCCTTTACTGTAGAGGTTCATCCTTATGCGAGTTCCTACATATAAGGTCTGCCCACCCATCACTGGCTCAGAACCAGGTGCAGCAAACTGCATCTCCCTGTATTCATAGCTATACATGTTTGGTCCCATGGGCTGTTTGTCTGGTGTGCAGACTACACTTTGCCTTGTTAAACACAGTTGTTGAAGACACTATGGTGCCTGCTCTTATCCAAAGATGCCCAACAGCAATACACCCATGATTTTGTAGCATTAATACTGCACTGCCTCTGTGAAGTGGAAAGGACCTCCCAGGTCATCAAGTTCATCTGTCATCACCAGTAACCACATCACTACATCAATTAGGAGATCTCTGATTGGCCTATCACAGCTAATGGGCTCTTCAGTCTGGCAGAGGAATAACTGGATCCAAAGGGTAGAAGCCACAACTAAGTAACATCAGGGTGGAAACAAAAGGTGACCATTTAACGGGGCCCAGGTCTGTGTTGGGGAAGAGCTGTCCTGATCATCCCATGTCACCAGCAAACTTACAGTTTAGTTTGAATGTTTTGCCAAGACAGTTTTACCCAGTGGCTTTCAGCCCCAAACCTAGGAGTGTCCAGGAACCTGTGGACTGCTACTGCATGGTAACAAAGTAAAGACATTTCTACTAGCCATATAATAATACACTCTTTTTAAGGAATTGCAGCTTCCATGGGAGATTTCCAGAGGTATCCACAAGCTGAACAAAAAGGTTAAAAAAAACCAATCACCTCTCTGAGCAAAACAAGAATTAACTCACAACAATCCTCTGACTGCAGATGTCTGGATTAAATCCCACTCTAAGAGCTACATCCATCACCAGGTTTACAAAAGCAAGCAGTTAAATGGAATTTATTATGTTTTCAAGGTATGGCATCAAATAAAATAGAAAAATACCACATCCATATGCTGTAGGCTTTTTCCTTCATCCTTTTGAAGATGCTCCCCTAGAGATTAGGCTGACATCTAGGATAATTAGCACATCCTCAGGCTGGAGATTTAAATAACAACAAATAAATAATAAATCTCCTGTATTTACAAAGAAACCTGGGCAACTTTTGTCGTAATAGCTTCTCCTAATTGAATGCATATACACTGTACTGTGGTTATAGAAGTATAGTACTATCAATTCTAGAAAAAAAAAGTTGAGAAAAAAAAAGTTGGAGGCCAATTCAGAACAAACTCGGACACTTGAGGTGTTTTATACTCCATATTTCACATTAAATCAGAGCATGTCACTTAAAATATAGAAATCATTATCACAATGATTGCAAATAACTTCAACATTCCAGCCACATTCAAAACAAACACTTGAATTGCATGGACTTATGTGTGGGATTTTCGGACCATGTGGTTTAGTGGACTTTTCCAGATTTCACAAGGAATTTTGTTGTGAGAAAGTAACAGAGGATTTTGTATCACTGAGGGAGGGAATATGAATTTACTTTGCCACTGGGCAACAGTTAAGTTTTGCTCAAGATTTCAAGATAGCTTCTTGCTGGGTACTTATAAAGGATGAAGGTCAAAAAGAATAAAGTTCAAGCGCTTACACCTGACTGGGCAAATAACTTACTCAATCTCACTCTGTTTAGTGGTTATCTGAAGACCCTTTTTAGATGATCACCCCATTTTGCATGTCTTAATAGGATCACAAGGCCTGAGCAGAAGATCCACATTGAGGATTTGAGCTCCATTAGACTTGTACATTTATAGCAGCATGGCCTTGTGCATGTGCTTTAGGGCTGATCATAGGCACATCATTCAGGTCTGCACATTGTGAAGGGTAGCCATGGGCCTCTATGTCAATGTACCAAACTAGGACCAGAGATACAACAGTGACATGTGTGAGAACACCATGGAGTACTTGGGCAGACCAGCTGCTGCAAAAGACTGTATGAAAAGAAATCCATTCTTTTAAACTAAACTCTGAAAATGGGATTCTCTCAATAGGATGGAAAAGGTCAGTGCAATGAAAACAAGAGAACTAAGGAGCAGAACATCAATTGCCAGCTGGTTGCTAACAGGGTGGTCTCACATCTGGACTGTCCCCTACCCTGAGCTAGGGAAGAACTCATGGTGTGATCCTCATGGCCACTGACAATGCAGGATGAAGAGAACAATCTTGAAGGCAAGATTTAGCAAGTTGCTACCAGGCTGAAGGCCAGGACCAACTCAGTAAAATGCTTAGAAGTCCTTCTCCAGTGCCCTGTAATGAAATCCCACATCATTGTAGGGTTCAGATTACAGTACCTTGAAGATGAGCCTGAGTAGGTAGGGCCCATATATTAAAGAAACAAGTACTAAATCCAAATGAAAACAGCTCAAGGCTACCGGCACAAAAAGGGCTTCAACTAAATATTGTGGTAAAGTCAATAGTTGGGTAAAACATCTGGTCTGGGAAAAATGTGGTCTCCAGTGGAGGAGTCATGAAAAAATTGTATCCTGGAGTAAAAGGATAGAACCAAAAACCAGTCAGGAAGGAAACAGACTGCAGCCCCAGCAGGCATCCCTCAGTGGGAGAAAGGAACAAGACACTACATAAACATTTCTATCAAAGCACCCTGGCTCTAAAAAGCAGGGTGAGTGAACAGCAGTGCCCTGGTTTCAGACAGGGCTATTAACATAACCAGCACCTCAGAAACCTGGCAGAGGGAAGATAAGCAGCAGAACATGGTAATGAGTGGGTACAAATTATACAGGAATGAGAGTAGGCTGTGCAGGTGGAGGAGCTGAACATCAAAGAGTTGGGCATTAAGGCATACATTCAGGAGAACTTATCAAAGAGCACAACCAAGTTAACTGTATCAACAAGCGTCACAGTGTCCCTGGGATTGCAGTCCCATGTGCAGATTTATTCCATACCACCCATCTAGAACAAGGCCACAACTTCAAAACTTTAAGGGAGATGAGTAAGGCTGTGATGGACATGTGGATACAAGCACAAACAACGGAAGACTTCCATCTCCCTGTGTCTGTGGGTTAACTGACAGGAGGACATGTCTGTATTTAAGAAGGGAAGCTATGGCTCCCTCCAGCAGCAATTTATGACCCCTGAAGCAGAGAGCAGCTTCTTCAACACATCCTGAGCAGCACCCAAAAACTAGAAGGACTGATTTCAAGCATGGTGGCAGTGTTCCTTTGCATCTGAAATCTGACATACTCAAAGGTAGCCCTGCAAACCTGCCACCATCTGCAGAACTTGAAGCAGGGGCTGCCTAAGAACACTGATATTCATTCAAAGAAAATTAAAAAGGGAAAGCCACTCAGGAAAAACACACCCAGGAGGTGGGAAGAACATATGAAGGAGTTGTTAAAGTAAACATGCATCTGTTAAGGGGAAAAATAAAATAAAAGCTAGCATACTCAAAAAAATAGGATGATCAACAGTAAAATGAGGCTAAGTTGAAACACTGTGAAAATTAAGAAAATATAAAAAAAGTCTAGAACATAAAATCTGCAACTGTGCCAAAATGCACCGAAGATTCCAGGCAGAATTTTCCAAGTTGAAGACACTAATAAAAAACACACTGAAAAGCCTATCATCACAGGGCTAATAGAACCTTCAAGGAAGATAATGCCATAGTAGAAAAGGTAAATTGACTCTTAATTCTCACAAAACTGGTAAATCCTAGTAAAGGAGCCACAGTAAGGGATTAAATTGCCTCCTGGCTCCACCCTCACCACTGAAGATACTCAAAGACTCGATTCCCCAGGCCAAGCTCCACACTGCACATTTGAGGGAAGGGAGGAAAGCTCATGTAAACAGAGTAATGAGGTACACAGAGAAGTGACAGACTGGGAAACACTATCACCTTCGAGGAGGCAAATTTTGTCTCATTAGTCCATTAGAGACACCCGCAAGAGTGGGCAAGCAATGGCACTGCTTGACACAATGAACTTTTGCTTCTAATGAACCAATTTCAAGATCCCTCTCCTCTAAAAGCTTCTGAACATAAGATACCATAGAGGAGCAGCTTCTTTGAGTTAAAAGTGAATTAAAATGAAGACAGTAATAAGAGGTCAACTCTGCCAGAGGAGGTGAGACCCAACAGGCATCTCTGCAGCTCAGCTTTTTATAAATGACACTATAAAGTCAATTAGCAAAGGGACAAATGGAATGATTCAGGAGAGTTCAAAGCTCCAAGTCAACTGAGAAAAAAAAAAGTGTAAGTTGCTCATGACACAGCAGCTGGGCAAAAAAGTGGCAGACAAATTTCATTATTGAAAATGACAGGGAAAATAGCAAGTTCTCCTATAGATATATAGAGCTCTGCTATACCTGCACAGCACAGCCCTACATTAGCAGTCACTGTCAGGGGGTGTGTTATGGAGACCTTCTGGGCAAGGTCAGAAGTGAGTGTCAGTTCATTTCTGAACAGCAACCAAAAAGGTTTATCACCTGATAGGATGCATTGAGAGGATAAAACAAATTAATTCTATCATGCTGCTGTACAATTGTTAGGTTTGCTCAGCTGCAGCACCCTGCACATCTGTATTGTGGTCTTTCTTCATCATCATAGCATGTAGGGAAGTAGACAGGTCACAGAGAGACCCTCTCCTGGCCACAGAAAAGAGCAAAACCAGGAAGGACTACTGTCTAAACTCACAGCAACTCCTATGGTGCAAAACAGGATACAGAGGGGGACAGAGTCTACCAAATCAGGAGAAAATGAACCATAGACATTTTTCAGGATTATTCACAGCACTAGAATTAAGGGATACTAAATAAATTATCATATAGTAGGCTTAAACAAACAAAAGGAAGTGTGATTTTTTTTTCCCCTCCCCATATAATCTAATTGCATTGAGGAACTCATCGCCCCAGGATGTTGTGGATGCCAAACGCATCAAGGGAGTCAAAAGTCAATTAAACAAATTCAGAGACTGGCCCATCAATGGCTATTAAACGTGATGATGGAGATGCAGCCAGCAGCTGGCAAGTCCCTAAGCCACATGAAGCTTTATCACAGAACAAATTATTCTGCTCTTGCCCTCTTTATTCCACTCAGCACACATAGCCAACCTTGGTCAGATCCATCACCCAAGGTGGAAGTTACCCCAAGCTGATGCAGGCTCTCAGAGTTGATGTGGACATTCTCAAGTCTCAGAAGATGGCAGTTCTGGTGTTGAGATCTGGACTGCCTCTTTGTCCCTGTCCTGAAGTGACACTAAAACTTCTGAAAATATGATAGATTGCCAACATCTTGGGCTAAAATTTTGGGATTTAAACCTCAGGAGATTCCTGGGACATGAAATCCAAAAATCACACACAGATGTCAGTCCTTTGTTTGGATGTCATGATTTATACAGAGTGACACTTCCTCTTCTATCTCCCTAACAATGACAAAACAAAGAGCTATAAACAAATCCCGACTCCAGATGTTCTTTTGCCCTCATTAGCGACCAGCTTGGCTAATGCTATTTCATCAGCCCTTTGTTTCAGGGTGGCAAGCCAACATCAGCAACTCGAGGACACTTTGACAGGCTCCCCCCACCTGGGATGTGACAAATTCCCAGGACACTCCTGTCCACCACTCAATACAATAACAAGCAAGGGGCTGAATTACTGCCCTTGACAATGTTTGGTACGTGGAAAAACTTGTGTTTGCTAATTACTGTGATTGCTCCATAAAAATAACCCCCAGGCAGCCGCATGCAATTCCGGTGAGCCGCAGCCCTGCCCCTCGGCAGCCCACAGCAGCAACCCAGGTGGAGATGACGTTTCCTCTCTTTGAAGAGCCTCCCCAGCTTTGGAGGTGTCCCACCCACTTGCCAGATCTATTCCTAGACATCGGTTTCTATTTATTTTCCCACTGACTGTTACACTCGTGCAAAGAGACAAGACTGAGAATCAATCAGACCAGCCATGTACGTAGGTTACAAAACAAAGATTTGCCTCTTCCTTTGAAGCCTTCTATCCTTTATTTTTTATAAGAGGAGCAGCAGATTTATTTCCCTGGTCTGAGCACTCCTAAGCCTCCTCACTAAGCCTGGCTGTGTGAACCTCAAAGCAGATGCCAAACTCTGCAATCTTTATGTGTGGTAGAAATAATCCCTTTGCAGAGTACCCAGGAGAGCTGAACCTTGGCATTCACATGAGCCATGGGTGGACTGGCACTAAGGAGCCAAAGCAGAGCCAGCACCAGGGTCTCATCTCCTTGCAGAGCACCTTCTTTCTCAGCAGCCAACCAACAGCCACACTCTTGGCTTTTGCCTAAGCTCCAGCCTTGCACCAAGGTTGGAAATGAGTACATAGACCTGACTCCAAAGCCCATCAGATCTCCTGGTGCCAGGGAAGATTCTGGCACTTTACTCCCTTCAGTATTCCTCCTCCTCCTGCTATTTCACTTTTAGTAGCTTTAGGAATTGAAGCACGGAGCCCAAAGAAACCTTCAAAAAAGGGTAATGCAGCTCCCAAAGCTTCCTGATCAAGATGGGCTTAGTTAACCAGGTCCTTTAGGCTGGCTGCCTTGAACTGATGAAATCAAACTTCATGAGTCACAAAGCCATAGCCAAATATGAACCAGAATAAGCTGCAGGGACAGAGGGAAGCTAATCATCAGAGGAATAAATTCAGGAGAAACCTTTGATGCTTCACTTTTTGTCAGAGAGGGGCTGATTAAGTTTTACTGTGGAGGAACAAGGGGTGAGAGAGGGAAGATTCACTTTCACTTCGCTCCCAGGATGCCCAGGGACTTTCACATCCCTGCACAGAGAACAGCTGCTGTAAGTCTTTACATCTCATAATGATAGATTCCTTGTTTAAAAATAAATCAGTGCAGGCTGGGATGCATGCCAACACATTTCCCCCAGTTTTCCCACGTCCTACATTTTAAAGGCAGCTGATTAGTTCCATCCTTGCTTGTTCCTCATTCTTCCTTTAATAACTCCTCATGTTCCCGTTAAACCCAGTTCATTGCCCTCCCTCACCTTTAAATTTCCCCAAACTGCAGCTCCCTGCCTCGGCTGCTCTTGTTCATTTTGCACCACATCGCGCTACTGCTTAAAGAGCAGCAGCAATCTTTGAAGTTCCTTTTGGCAGCTTCTCTCACAGACATCACCATTGAACCCTTTCAGCACCAAAGTGACCTCTACTGAATTTCTCCATCTCCAAAAATACAGGTAGGCTAATAGTTCACAGTCAGTTGGAACCAGTGTTATTCTTCACACAGTGATCTTAACCTTCAGGCTGACATTGATCCCTAAAACTTATAGAAAGGGATCCAAGGTTTGCAAACAGGGTGCTCAAACACATCACATTGTGCAACACACGGGCTATCAAACCTGGGATCTCATTACACCCTCTGCCTCCCACTCCAGGTTGTGTTCCCTTGTTACATCTTGTTTCAAATTAGACTGAAAGCTCGTCACGCCAGCGGCAGTGGCTCCCTGTGGCACCACTGCAGCAAATCAGATTAATAAGCAAGACTAAAAACAGCTCTCAAAAGCAACCAAAAAAAAAAAAGACAAAAAAAACAAAGAGGAAACCAAAGAGATGTGGGAAAGTCCGTGCTTCTGCCCTGAATAAAGAATAACTCTCTGAATGCTTCAATAACTTCAGGACATCCGTGAACTTGACTTCTCTATCATGAGTCTCATTTTTCACTTCTAGCCTTAGCCCTTCACAAATTAAGTGAACCTAAGTGAAAAGATGCTTTGCACAGTCTGAGATTCATTTCTTTTATGCTGTGTATTATCAGTATAGCTTGAAGATTTAACTAGTCCATTCAAACTGGGTCATTGATGTCACAGATAACAGGGTATGCTCAGTAAGCAGGGGATATCAGGATTTTGGTAGCAGGAAAACAAGCAACTTGTTCTTCATCAACAAACTGCTCTGCCCTAGCCCCACAGAGGGCCTCTCAGGCCCTCCAAAGCACGAGTCTGCTACTGCCTTACTCTCCTGGCTTCTAGTTTAGGACTTACCTTTGGAATTAAGCAAACCCCCTTCCTCCCAGCTAACTGGGAGGTGCTTTCTGTGCATCTTTCCACTCAGCTGCAGCTAGAACCTCAGGTGCTGCCCTTCCATTAGGGGCATACAAAGACCTGCCATTTATGTAACTGAACATCACCTCACAAGGTTTTACACCAACCAAATTATTTTTCCAATAGCCTGAAGACATTGAACTGGGAGTAGCATCTATGCTTTATCAGAGAGATTTGCCACTGACCACCAAATGAGTCAGTAGTTAGGGAAGACACTCTACACCTTCCCTGGAGTTCAGGGTTCAGTCTCCTGTCATCTTGCTGAACTCACCCTCCTATGAGGTCTACAATTACAGCACTGAGATTCAGCATGCAAGGGAGAGCAAAACTCTAACCTCCCCTCCTTACCCTTTGCCTTTGCTCACTGTAGGAGTTACACACACCCTCAAAATGAGGCTATGATATCTAGATGCCATATAACTTAACACTAAGGTTTTCTGCTGGGAGAAAAGGTTCCTCTGGCTGGAATGGGTACAGCTCTCCAGGAGGACAAAAAAAAAAAAAACAAACCCTCAAACAAACAACAGTTTTCTACAGAAAAGGAGAAAGTAGTTATTTTCCCACCTTATCCCAGTGCCTTGGAGTGAAGGCACTTACGGCAACAGCAAATAAGTGCTCAGCAGCACTGCAGTAATGTGGCTTAAGCAAAAAAACCCCAAACCTCTCTTGAGCATGGAGCTAAGCAGGCCACAGGCAGCACTGGGTACATGATGAGTAACATACCCATCTGAAGTAACAAGCATGAGTCAACCCAGATGAAGAGATCCTCATAGCTTCCCCACTTCCCCCTCCTTTGGCTGTTCCTTGGAAAACCCATATGCATTATGAGGGTGTCCATAAAACAAACATTTGGCTGCTTTCATGAAAAAGCCTTGGAGTGCCCAAAACTGGTTGTGTGGGCTGAGTCCTCAGCAGGGTACAGTAACCGAAGAAAAAGAAACCTCCTCAGGGGCTGTTAGAGCATTTGGGATGAAGTGGAGCAGAAAACTTTGTAGAAAAGCTATTTACATCTGTTTGACCCTTGTAAAACAGATCCCTGGGCTTTTCCCCACTTGGAGACATTTGGATGAGAGGCTGCTGCAACAGCAGTTTGATCCTTGCCAGAGGGAAGGAATGGTGCAGAGCAACCACAGGTAACCACAAAGCAGCCTATAGCACCTGTGCCAAGGAAAGGGTGCAGGCAGAGCCATGCCACCTGTTCTGGAAGGCAGGAAGGGGATCACAGCAGGCTCCCTGCAAGGACCAGGCTACTGCCTGCAGTGCTGCCTCTTGGCTTGTGGTCCCACATTTGCAGCAGAAGCCAATGAAAGTGAAAGATACCTGTACACTCCTCCAGACTCCACCTAGATGCTCCTCCCTAGGAGACTACTTATCTTCTCCCACTCAAATCCCTTGATCTGCTTGCCAAAGCCTAGGGTCTGGTCGCCCAGATACTCTCAATTACTGCAGGGCTGCAGCTCACATCTGGGCTACTGGCAGGGCCAGGTGGCTCTAGATCTGGTCTTCCCTTGCTTTGTGCCAAACACCCATTGGAGGGTCAGTGTTCACCATCCCAGTAGCACATGTTGGCCCCAGACTTTGGAAAGTCAATCCCATGAAGTACAGAGAACCAGGATCCCACGTATTAAGACCAAGGGTAGAAGACAAACACACCTGCTGTTGCTGAAACAAGGGTGACCAGCCCACACAGCAGCCAGGCACTGCTCTGAGCAGCTCCTGCTGTTGGTTTTAAGCTAGGCTCACACTTATCCAGAGGCCAGTACCATCTCCAGTTCTCTCCACATCCCAAAAGGGACAAAAAAACAGGGCTGTGAAGGTGGACTGCTTGCCAGGGACCATGAACAGTGGAGAAATGGGATGACAGTGGCCAGACTCGCACAGTCTTACATCTGGCAGTCCCCCAGGCTGAGATGGGGGGGACATAAAAGGCAACAAGGTCCACAACAGGTAGTGCATAAATGCTAACACACCTCCACATGCTCTGTCTTTCCAGAAGGAAAGTTTCAAATCTGGTTTCATTCAGGACAGCAATGGGCATGACAGCCAGCTCCACTGCTGCCTTCTGTCATTGCTTCTCATCTGCTGCAAAGTCCAACCCTGTCCACTCCTTCAGGAAGGGAGAAAATGGTTTTTGTCTTATCTTCTCCCACTGTGGATGGCCTACAATACATGCACAACACAGCACAACTTGTTGCATGCAGAGGGCTTGTCCCAAGGATTGGCACATAGACACCAGGTGCACTCTGCTCCACATTCAGAACATTGGCTGCTCCCCTTTCCCCAGGGAGTCCCATTGTCTCTGGGACTTCTCACTAGGCTCAGTCTCAGCAGAAGCCCAGTTCCATGAGCAGCCAAGCAAACACTGCCTCCTCCTTCAGCCAGTTGAGCAACCACCAGTGGGTGGACACACACCCAGGCTAAACACAGTTCCAGCACCATCGCCCCCACCTGCCATGGCTTATACCCAGGTCACCAAACACATTCTTGCTTTGGGTGCACTAGTTCTCACGCTCCTCCCTGGGAGGAAACCCACATTGCTCAACCCCATCCCAGCTTCAATTTCCCCTGCACTGAACCCGGAACCAGATTTCACTCCTCACAAAACGTGCCGGCCTTCCTTACCCACGCAAGCTCTGTCCCAAGGATGAGAAGGATGCAATGTTGCTACCATTCCAGACAGAGCTGCTGTGTGCCTCGCCCTTGGACTGCAGCATGATGGCCTGTTCCTGCAAGCTGGCACAGGGCTACATGGTGAGGGAATGATCTCAGTGACAGCTGCCATTCTCTCTAATCCCTGTGTTTGAGGGCCTCAAAGCACAACTCAACCCACAAGGTGCCTGAGATGCAAAGGACAGGGGCTTTAAGGCTCACAACGCCTCCTCAGCACAACCTTTACCTCCACATGACATATCTGGCTTTTGCAATTCATGTTGGTACTCATCTGTCCTATTTCAACTTCAAAGCACTTCACGAACATTAAACAATTAATCCTCTCACCACCCTCAAAGGGAGATGAGCATCTTTGTTTCTACTCATCTCCCCATCAGTGAAGAGAGAGTTCAGTGCCTCTCCCAAGGCCACCCCCATCTGAGTTAACTGCACTTGACTGGGGACATCAGGGGAACCACACACACAGAGCACACCTCAGGCAGCAGCAATGCTGCAGAAATAGTCACAGCTGCCTAAGCAGTGCTGTCACCAAGCATCTTTATTTTCCTCCATGCCTCATACAGCTTGGCTTCTTGAGCACTTTCTTTTCACCATCACTCAAAGACCTGGAAGGAAAATGATCTGAGAAAAACACAGCAGACTACTGACAGTAACCAGCTGGAAAGCCAGGGGCACACATACAACAAACATTCTGAACAGGCCCCTTAGAAGTTCTACACATTGGAAAAAAAATTAAAAAAAAGCAGAGGCTAGTGGGGATGGCACCAGAGAACAGGGAGAAAGTTTGAGTTGACTGAAGCTAGACAGATGGCCAAGACCCAACAGAAGCAACTGGCAGTGCTAAAAACTGGAGCAGAATATCACAGCTCATTCTGCACTCAAAATTATGGTTATTTCCTCCAGTTCAGACAAAGCTCAGTTTAGGAAACCTCACAATCCTCTCCAAGGCAGGGAGCTGGTCTTCAACTAGGAGAATGCAGGAAGTCAGCATGTGTCACACCAGCAATGTGGCAGTTCATTCAGGGTGGGACACATGTCACCAGGAGTGATGCTCCCCCTCAACTATCCCTCTCATCTGTCAGGACTAGCTCAAACACTGCCAGCAAGAAGCAGAGCACCCACTTGCACAAGATCCATTCTACATCTCCAAGGTGTAATCAGTCAAAACAAAAAAAAAAAAAAACACCACCCAAACTATTTCTTTGTTGAATCCATGAACATCCACAAGAGAGAGGGGGCTGTGGAGAGGGAACACAGGATGCACACATACAGAAGGGATACCCACAAGACCCCATTGTCAGTGATGGTTGCGTTTATTATAAACTTCCCATAGATCAAAATACTTGCACAGGGACTGCCTGAGCTGCAGGAGAGCTCCTGCTCTTCCCGTGACACCCTAGAGCAGGCAGGGCTGGGAGGTTGCTCCCAACTCCCTTTCACTTTAGCAGTAATTTCTGTCTCCAGGGTTCCTCGGAGCACTAAAGTGAAAGTCTCTCTGCTTTGGCAACACCAGTGACCCAGAGTGGGATATCTGCCCCTCCACCACTGCTCCAGCAGCAGGGAGAACCCACGATTGCAGGGTTTAAAAGGAAGCTCTGCTTCATTTTTCTCATCCTCTCCAACAGCTGCGGCTCAACCCTAACCACTGGCAATTGTACATTGCCATTCATCCCACAGTCCCCAATTGCAGACTGAACCCTGTGAAGATGTCAGGATCCCAAAGCCTTTTGGATGGAGAGGGGCGGCCTTTAAACAACGGTTGGCAACATCAGATCAATAAAGGGAAAGAGCTGAAATCAGTCCAACGTCTGGCTGAAGCGGCAGGAGAATTCCAGGCAGATGAAATGCAATTCTGTAACTGCAGTTATTAGAGGCAGCGGGGGCAGAAGCCTCACTTTCTATTACAGGTACAATACCATCCCAAGGGAAGGCTTTTCTTAGCATCCAGAATCACTCAGTACCTGTTTAAAATGGTGCACACAGTGTGCTTAAATTTATTGCCGTAGCACAGACCTTATGTTACAGTAATACCTTAAAATGACAGATTGGCCCAACTGTGCAGAGGCTGTCCCATCTGCACCTACAATGCAGTTGCAAGCCCTGGAGTGGGAAAGCTGCATCTCCTCAGTTCCTGCTCCCATAGGTGCAGGGGGTCAGCTCACAGCAGACAGTGCCACCTGCTGACACCTGCTCCCCATCCTGTCCCTCCCTCTGGGACACCCAGGCACCCTCCCAGCCCATACACACACACAGCTGTAGCTCGCACACTAGACAGGCCACAAAAGCAACAGTAATTCTGTAGAATACTTTTGAGTCTTGTTGGGGCCATCCTTCCTTTCCATGCGATTGTGTGGGGCAGACACAAGAGAGCTGCTGGATGACACAGTGTCTGGACAGAGCCATCAGTGTAGCATGGGATGTGGTGCCATGTGCAGAGGCCATTCTTCAATGAGCTGAGGGAAAGGCAAGTACCTGTACTAGGATGTAGCAAGGAACAGTTTATGTGTGTGTTTTTGTCTTACTCCTTAACCAAAACCCATTTTCTTAGATGATGATACCTATTGCCTTCCTAATCCTCTCATCAATTTTTGGGCATGAAGAGCTACCCAAGTTGCTTAGAAACACCCTGAGAATGAGCAAGGAAACCATCCCACCACATCATGTACCATGATTAGAAATGCATTCGGATACCCCAAATTAACTGCATTCCCAGGAACACAAGATGCCTTTGATGATAGTTGTGGGGATTAGATTAACCCTGCAGCAATGCAGCACCCTGACAAAACCCCATGAACTCCTCCAGACAGCATTTTCCCAAAGTAGAAGCAAAACATGGAGCAAAGCCATCAAGCTCAGCAGGAATTAGAGGCCCTCAGGGACTGTCCAAGCTCTTGACATGTGCTACAGAATGTTTGTTAGCAGACTACTGGATTATTTATAGTGTTCCCAAACTTATAAACTTGCTTTTTTTCTAGTAACAGTTGGGTAGTGGATTCTCTTCCCATAAAAATCCACTACCTAAGACATTATCAAGTCCAAATTTGCATTTCCATTAACTGACCAGCAACATCCGTTGGTCATATTTTACTTCCTTCCCCAACAAGTAGCTCATCAGCTTTTACCTTCATGCACAGAATATCAGTGGTTAGAAGGGACCTCAAGAGATCATCTAGTCCAATCTCCCTGCTGGAACAGGAACACATCCAGACAGATTTTTAATGTCTCCAGAGAAAGAGACTCCACAACCTCTCTGAGCAGCCTGTTCCAGTTTTGTCACCCTCACTGTGAAAGTTTCTTGTATTTCTGTGGAAGCTCCTGTGTTCCAGTTTGCACCCATTGCCCCTTGTCCTATCGCTAGAGGTCACTGGGAAGAGCCTGGTTCTATCCTCCTGACACTCTCCCTTTACATATTTATAGACAATAATGAAGGTCACCCCTCAGTCTCCTCTTCTCCAAGCTAAAGGGATTCAGCTCCCTCAGCCATTACTCATAAGGGAGATGCTCCAATCCCTTCATCTCCATGGCTCTGCACTGAACTCTCTCAAGCAGTTCCCTGTCCTTCTTCAACTGAGAATTCACTAGGTCAGAAGGTTTAACCAGTTTACAAAACCAAGTCTGTGTTAAATTTGTCCAGAAGTAAGAGTGCTGGCACATTCTTTGTGCATGAACTACCATGACTAGTGATTATTTACCCTGCAGCAGTCATTACAAGCCCTAGTGCCATTGTGCCAGGTACTAAATAATATGCACATGTTAAAGAGCAGTATTCTCATTTGTCGAAACCATACAGAGAGAAAACACAAGAGAGCATCATTCTCATGTGGAAGCAAAACCAGAAATTAATTGACTAGACTAAGTTACACAATCAATGGCAATACTGAGCTGTGAACACTAATTTGTGTATAAAACATGCTTATTAAATATATTAAAGGCCGTGGGACACTGCTATCAGTCTGTATAAACAGCACCAGCCTGTACTCAATTCTCATTTATTAAACCTACTCCAAATCTTCCTTCCTTCTGCCCTGCCTTCCCCTTACAGACACTCTAATTTTAGAACCAATTAAATGAAATTTCTGACTCACCTCAGATCTCTGATTTCAGCTTACACAGTCTTTGCAACAAGACCTTTCTTAGCTGCTATTTGGCAGCACTCCCCTCAAATGCACCCAATCTTTGCCTCTTCCACAGCCCAGCAATGATCAGCCACTCACAGGAACACGCACTGCACAAGAGCTAAAACCCAAGGAGCTCTCTCCTAGGCCCAAAAAGGAAAATAATCAACCACCACCTTATGCATCTGTGGTTGGTTTACATATAGCACAGCAGCATTGTGCTGCCCTGACTTCATGGACAGGTCTTACTCCAGAAATCAGGTGGAGAGCATCCAGACATTTCCACCACTCTCTAACCACTTTATGGCCAGCCAGAGATTGCAGTCAGGGTACAGCCAGAAGGAGCAAAGCCTCTAAACACCCCAGGGATTTCACATAGCCCATGTGCAATAAGAGAAAGGAGCTCACTGCCCACAAAGCACCTTCTCAAAAATCCTTCCTAACAAAAACATTATCAATACACAAAGGAACAAAGTGACCTGTTTCTAAAGAGCTCTCTCACTGTGGAAGTGACTGGTGAGCACAGAAATGGGCACAGGTGCTAGCACAGCAAGTCTGCTCAGAAACCTGGCACACACCAAATCCCTGCCTGCCCAGCAGAGGCAGATGCCGACACGCCTCTGATGGAAGAGCTTCTTCCTTCAAGGTCCACCCTAGAAGAAAAATACCTATTTGAAAGTCACCTTTGCTGCTCCACACCCCTCAAACACTTGGCTTTGAAAACCAACAAGTGAAAACAAACTGTCATAGATCACATACCAGCTTCAAATAAAGTTCTATCATTAATAAATAATATAGCAGTACCATTACAGAGAATACACTTGGTCCCTTGCTACCCCAAATACCATCATTACCTGGCACTCACCTTAACTAAAAAACTTACATTCAGCTTGCAGATCCCTCAAAGATCAGCTCCAGCAAGAGATACTTATCCACAACATTTCCCACCAGCCAGCAACCCTCTGTGTGCCACCTCATTTATGGTATCAGGAATCACCACACACCTAGGGTCAGCTGAGCCTCTTCTCCAGTCTTTTTTATTTCAGTTTTCCTCCTTCACTCAGAGTGCTAAGTGGCACAGGAGAACCATATTCAATTAACAGGATTAATAGCAATTAAGCCCCTATTGGAGCCAGGGTTGTGCTCTTTAGGCCTGGGAAGAAACTAAATGTCGCTGCAGCATGATAAGCAGCAGGTGATGCCAGAAGCTTTCTATTTCCAAGGAGAAAAATTGGTTGTCTTCCTGCAAGCCTCCTCCTCCTCCTGTTCCCATTCTCCCTGATCAGAATTTGGCTCAGATGGAGCCAATTCCTTCCAACCAGTTCCTGCCTCAGCCCCACTCTCTGCCTATGGGAGAGCCCAGCTTCTACTGAATGACACTAATGAAGCCTGAATAAACCTTCTCCAAGGAGCTCTCTTCCTCTATCTCTGTGTTAAAAAAATATAAACAAAACCAAGAAACCTCACCTCACAGTGTGTGTTGAAAAGGGCAGAATGTTGGGATACAAAGCTGAACTTCCTTTACCTTGGATGTGGGGTTTGTTCATGAAAATCTGATTCCAGCACACAGGAAGGCTCTGCCGAGAGGACAAGTCCCAGCTACTGGAGCTCTGGGATGTTCCTGCTCCTGTCTCCCACCCTCCCCACCACATTTTGTTATCACAACTCCTCATAGCAGCTATTTTAGTTCCAGAGCAGCTTCCTGTGTTGTCCTTTAGTCTTCTTCCTAATTGAAGGCTTTTAACATTAACACTGTCTAGAAGCTGTTCCTCTTCTGGCAGGAGGGAAAAAGGCACCAAATCTTTTATTTCAACTTCTTCTGTAAGGAATGGAAATGTGACCTGCACCCTGAGAAGATGCCCCTCAAGTGATAAACCTTTCCTGCTCTGACTCCTTTTAGCTGCCTGTCCCATACATTGTTGAATTTACAAGTCCACCCCAAAGAAAGAACTGGGAATCTGAATATTTCATCACAGGCCAGGCAAGGGGCTCCATATCATTTGGTGGGAGTTTGGAGGCTCCCAGGTCCAGTGCTGGACCATCAGAATTCCTCTCCTGCAACACCACTTGTGGGTGAGACTGCATGGGTTTGCCACAGTGTCAGGTCTATGGAGGGGTAGAGCATCCCTGCAGCCAACAAACAGAAAAGCAGCAGCCAGGAGCTGTAAGATGTTACCCCAGTGGGTCTCACCTTGGTGAGTCTCACTGCATTGCACAGAGGAGCACACTGTGTGCACTGGACACCAAGCAAAATGGAAATGGGGATGGGAGAGTAGACCGTGGGACAAACTGAGGTTGGTGCCTGCAGTTCTTCCCCAGCCAGTGTGGGATCTGCACAGCTAAAAGCTGCCTGAGGCCTTTAGAAGAAGGCTAGGATTTACTTTTGTCAAGGCCTTGAGTGTTTTGAAGTCCAGAGCGAGGCAAGAACCAGCAAGCTCCACCAGCGCCCTGGGGAAATTGCAACAGTCACCAGTCAAAGCATTCAAAGATCACAAACCAGACCCAGATGATGATGAATCACAGCTTAAAAACCACAAACAGTTCTTAAGTTTCTTCAAAATACCGGCATTACCAGCAGGATCCTTTGTGGTGGTTCACATTTTCCATCCATTTTCTGAACCAGAGACAGAGAATGGGCTGAAGCAAAAGCAGAGCTCCTCTTCACTACCTGCACCTGGGGTCTGGAGTGACAACAGGGAAACACTGTGACACTTGGTGGTGTTGGGACGCTGTGGGAGCCCCTGGTGCCAGGGAGGGTGGGCAAGGGGTGACCCCTCAATGTGCTGAGCCCTGACAGACCCACAACACCACGCTGAATGCTGCAAGGTGTCAGTGCTGGGTGTAAAGGAGAGCAGGGGGGTCTCTACCTGTGTCCTCAGTTTCTTCCAAGGCTTGTCTGACCAGGAGTGCAGGTGAGGACAGCCCCAGACTCACAGCTCGTGGAAGTCAGAGGGATGTTAGGGCCATTTTGTTTGAAAATGCTTCCCTTGCTTTCCATCAAGGAGGACGCATGGGTGACGTTAAGTGCACTAATGCGGTAAAACGTGTGTGCTCCTTGGGTCCAAGTGCATGGGCAATCCTGAGGCTTCAGGCAGAACGAGACCTACATCCCGATAAAGTACACGTGGTAAAGCTCTTAGGTGTCATCAATGTTTTAATCCCTGAATTTAATAATACAACATCACAAATGCAAAGTTGGGCATCATGATTATTTACGATTTATGCTTCTGACCAGGACTGAGTGTTTCTGTAGAGGCTTTAGTTACCATCTTTGCTCCCTAAAAATCCCAGACTGTTGTATGGCTGAAAGCTGAATTTGTAGGGTGCTGGGAATGGCAGAGTCCAAGTCCAGTGAGAAAAGCTACTCCTAACCATCAAAATGTCAAATCTAATGAAAGAGTGCAAATGCCAACAAGGCACAAAATGAAAGATAAGGCAACATGCGACAGTCCTAGTGAGTGGGACTGTTGTAAAAAGGACTTGTGGCTGCTGTGGATGTGCCTGATCCATGTCTGTGTCTCAATGGCACCATAAGAGTGGCACCATAGATATTTGGTCTCAGAAACCCAGTGCACCATCCATCCCTCATGCACTCTGCAGAATCCCTACACCACAGATACCCCAGCACCTTGTCAGTAGTGTCTGATCACCCTCTATGTGATACTGTGATGCTGTGCCACAAGGCAACAGCCAGAGCAGAGGAACAGCAAAGCACAAAGCTCAGGGATGTCTAAGCTGAACAGGCAGATGAGGGACAGTGTGCTCAGCATCATTACCTGCCTCCAGTACACCTATCACCATCTGTTCCTACCAAGCATCTCACACTGGAGGAGAGCTGCCCCAAGCCCAAGCATTGTGGGGCTGCCTTGAAGCTTAATGCTAGATGAGGGTCTTGAAGCTCAAGGAAACCAGGCTGGATTTCTTCTCCCGAAAAACACAGAGGGCAAAATTCAGGAAGAAATATCCCTGAATATTTCCAGCACATTGCACAAGAGAAGCTCAGCTGGTTTTCAACAGGAAAACCAAGCTTCTTGCTAAGTGGGACTTGAAACTATGAGCCAGCAGCTTCAAGAAGCTTAGAAAATGGGGAGGAATGAAAAAAAAGAGGATCTTGGCAGGGATGAATAAGGATGGGAAGGAAAAGCATTCTGCAGGCAGAAGCCGGAGACTTTGGCAGCCACTTCCTCATGTAGAAGGAAAAAAAAAAAAAAACAACAACTTAAAAGCTGCTTGGAAAAAGAAGGTTCAGCAGTGGATTATTTCATCTCCATTTCCAGAGCAAAAGAACTGTTCCTCATATCACTGATGGGCTGAAGATGGCACTTTCACTGCAAAGCACCTCACTTTCACAGCCAGGCTCAAAATGTACAAGGCATCAAAAATAATGTCACATTTATTAGGGAAGCAATTCAAAGCTCACTGAGGGATGCAGGGAGCTGACTACATGCAGAAATCAAAGGGAAATCCTTGATTGAAAGGAAATGTTTAGCCACTATGTTCAAAGGCTACCTAAATCAAAGACAAAATCCTTCTTTAATCAAGACCATTGACCAAAGCTGAAAGCACAGGGAGCTGCCAACAATGCCCACAGCATCCTATTTCATGGCAGAGCTTGCTGTGTCCATGCTTTTATACCCCAGCATCTTCTCATACCTTTGTCCTGGGAGCAGCTCCCAGCACTCAAAATAAAGCATGTTTTTGAAGGGACAATAAACATCAGCCATCAGCTGATGTCAGAAAGCATCAGTGTCCCTATTTTAGCCGCCTTAAATTTTCAGTCTCTGTCTTCGAGCTTGAGCAGTCATTAGGAAAAGGAAGCAAGAGCTAATTGGGCCTTATCTAATCTCAGCCCAACCCAGGGGTCAATGGCAGTTAGCTGAAGTTTATCAGCAGTGTTTAACCACTATTTATCAGCTTTGGAGAGGTTTGACTCAGGTCTACGACATGCTGACGCACAGGGGGGCTCAGGGAGTATTGTTTTTCTACATGGGGAGCAGATAGGAACAATTAGCACAATGACAAATGCACATTTATTGTGGCTAAAGCAGCCAGTGGTAGCATTAGATGCTGGCATAGTAAGAGCTCACTGAGAATAATGGTAAAATTTATCAATGAACCTCTGAACACGGTTCTCACTGCACCTTGCAGCAGCACAGCTCTGAGGAAAAGCCACTGTTGGAAACAGGCTCAATGTTTCCAAGCTCTGATGAGTTTTTCTCTCCCTCTTTTAGTATATTCAAGATCAGAGCCCAGCAACAGAAACACTATCATCTGTTTGCAGCTCGTGTACACTCCTCTTATTTTATTTCCCAAAATCTCATTTCTATCACTGCAAAAAGTGCACTTCTCGTTTTGAAATCTCTCCACAGATAACATGAAGAAGAAATGTTGCCAAAAATTAAAGCCTTATTTCATAGTTTGCTTTACTTTCTCATTCCTTTCTGCACTTTTCTATATTTTTAAATAACAATTTTTTCCCATGGAGCTAAGTAGGCTGGGAGCTCTCTGCTGGAAACGCCTCATCTCCTCTAGTAGTCTAAAACAGTACAGTGTGATGAACCTAAGAGTTAAACATATGTCATTGAAATTAGAAGTACAATAGTGTTTTTCAGAGTCTTGGGCCAAGGAGCAGACTGTGTTTCAATAGCCATTAGCACTGCCAAGGGAACTCACAGAAGTAGCTGGAAATGCCAAATATTTCTTAGGTTGTGATGAAAGTTGTGTTTATCAACTGGTTTACAAAGCAATCAAAAATATTATGAAAACTCAATAATAACTTGGACGAAAAGTTTTCAAGAAATCAAGAAAAAATGTGAAAATATTCTGCATTTTAGACCTCCACTAAAAAAATCTCCAAGTCTTGGGGACACTGAGTTAGTCAAGGACCAAAGAGGGCTCAGGCTGTTGCTTTGAATCCTGGTTTTTTAAAGTCTCTTCAAAAAACAGCAGCTTAGTTGTGTTACAAACATCTGCAAGGATGGAGACGCCATAGCCTTTTTGGTCCAGCAACAATCAATCACAGAATCACAGAGTTGGAAGGAACCTTCAAAGGCCATCAAGTCCAACTCCCCTGCAGTGAGCAGGGACATCCTGCACAAGATCAGGTTGCTTAGAGCCTCATCAAACATCAAGGATGTTTGGCCACCCATCCAGTTGGCATGATCTTTCCTATAACTTGTCTCCACTACCCATCTTTATGCCATGCAGCTCCTGGAGGGCTCTGGCTTTGTCTTCTCCCGGTGACCTGGCCAATTCTTCACAAGTTCTGCAGCATCTCCACAGCAAGGCCAATGCACCCACAATTCATTTGGATCTAACTTTTCTAAAGAGCCACTTTTCAAATGCAATCACTTCAAGCTTACCTAGGGAAAAGTGAACATAAGGGCGACAACAGCTGCTGGGCAGATAGGATTGTTCATTCCAAATAGGACAGGGAAATAGAGATCTGGGATCTTTATCAAGAGTGGTTAACCCTGAGCTCTCTGTTAAATTACCCCACACACACTTCAAGGCATGGTCCAGCCCTGGACAAGGGACATGTGGCCTTTGGGAGCAGAGGCAGAGCTGGCCTGAGCTATGCAGAAGGTCAGATTAGGCCAGCTCATCCTCCAGAAATTGGGGACCCTAAAAGGCAGGGACATGCCATAACCTCCCATATCCTTCCCATTCTCTTTGGCTGTGTTGAAGAGGGAGCATGGAAGGGCTGCTGCTTTTAGTTTGGAGAAAGAGGGAGTGCCTCTCTGGAGGAGACTGTTTGCCCAATTATCGGCTGCAGCACTTAATCACTCTTCTGTGGATCTCTCTGGCAGCTGCAGGGACAGTCAGATGTGGAGGTGGGAGGCAGATAGGATTTAATAAAGAAGTGGGTTTATGAAGGAATTCTTTGCTTTGGGCATTTTCTGTAGGAGTGGTAAAAAAAGTGCTTTTTCTCCAATAAATGGATAGCAAGAAGAGCAGAGCTTAACATTTCAGCTACCTCTGCCTCAGCATCCCATGGAGATCCCTCAGAGGAGTTGAGGAGAGGGGCACAAGCCATCAGGGAGAAAGCCTGGCCAGAATGAATCACCTCCTGATGCTCCTGAGCCAGGATGACTCCTTGGATGGATGGTCTCTGGGGCTGGTGGAGCAGCT
Source organism: Turnix velox (assembly GCA_013400935.1). NCBI lineage: Eukaryota > Metazoa > Chordata > Aves > Charadriiformes > Turnicidae > Turnix > Turnix velox. The sequence continues at coordinate 818,920 of VZTY01026723.1, forward strand.
GTCACATCTGTAAAGGACACCACTGTGGCTGGAGTTGACCACAGCTCAAAACTATTCCTACCAGCCACGTGCCATCACCCAGTGCACCACAGCAGATGAGGGAAAGGTTTCTGTGGCTGTCTCGTGGGGTTTTCTGTTACTGGTGGTGGGAAAGCACAGGCAAAAGGGCCAGGATCTAGGCTGGGAATTTACCATCACACCAGGAAGCTGCACAACTGCACCCAACCAATTTCAGCCAGTAATCCCCATGAGCACATTGTCTGTCCCCAGCATGTTCATCCTCCTCAGGAAGCATTTGACTGCCTTTCAGATATGGCCTCCTCTGAACAAAGCAACAAGCTGTGATTTATGTGATGCCTTTGTCTCCAGACAGTTGTCAGCAATACCCACCCTTGGGCAAAGCCAATGATGCTTGCAGATTTACAAAGGTCACTGTCATGGACACACTGCTCTTGCTAAAAGATAACAAACAGAAGCTTTACTAAAAGTAGAAATGATCATTTGTTAATTCTCTCCTGTAGCTATGCTCATCCTCCTCCCCAAAAACCAGAGGCCCCAGGAGCAATGTTTTCAGGACAGAAGAGAAAATAAACTGATATATTGTTGTGGGCTCCAAAGAGCCTCCTACAGATGGAGAAAATAACAGATGTTTTCACAGCAGCTACTCACAGGATCCCTTTTCCCAAACCATCAGTGTTCAATATTTTCCATACACCCAGAGCAACAAAATGGCTTTCTCTGCATTAATGGAAAAGAATCCAAAACAAAAATCACTATGCACCAAATTATGGTTGAGGGTTTTTTTCTGCAGGAATAATCAGTGTTTGAGCAGTATCCCCTGGATACAAGAGCAGCTGATCACGGCACACCGGCTGGCTCTCACCTTGCAGATGCAAAACAGTTTGGTCTGCCTCATATGCCTGAATGGATCCAGCTGCACCATCTCCCTTCCTCCTGGTGACTTGCAGATCTCCCCTTAGGCTTCTGCATGCACAGATGGCATCCTCCCCTCAGTGGACTCACTGTCAGATGGAGCTTGTTCTTCTGCACTGTCTGCACCAACAGCTTTCAAACCAAACCTTGGATACCACAGGCAAGATCCTGGGTACATTGGCAAGATCCAGACCTGTGAAAGCCAGCAGGTGACAGAGATGTAGGAATTTTTATCCTTTAAATCCAACACAAGCAGCTTTTTGGATGCAATGATGCTTTGAGCATCTTGGAAACTTCTTTTGTGACAATCCTAGGATTGCAATTTGCATCAGCCTTTATCCAACCTCCACTCATCCCATCCATTGCTGGGCAGCAGCAAACCCCCTACTGCCTTGTTGACCACTGAAGATACTGCTGCAGGTTCCCAAAAGATTCCCTCCATGTATCCCAAGGAAGGTCCCCACAATCTCCACCAAGGGACTGAGGCTCAGAAATGCCACCAGCACAGGGCCAAATGTCACATCTCCCTGTTAGTTCCCAAGTTCTGGTTACTGGGACTACAAAAGGAGCTCTGCTCCTTTAGCTCATTCTGTCTTGCCTTCAGAAGAAGGCTGGAAAATACAAACCACGCCAAATAAGCCTGTTGATAAATGTCATTATATTTAAGAGGCTTAAGAACCATTTATGACTTCTAAGCTGTGATTCATGATCATCTGTGCCTGGATTGTGAGCTTTGAATGCTTTTCTAGTGACTACTGCAGTTTTCCCAGGGCACTGATGGTTCTTCTCTGTACTTGAAGACATCACAAAAAGCAAACTCCAGATGTGATACATAAGTGCTCCTCCAGCCTGTGGTGGATGAGGTATAGCAGGGGAGTATCTAGGTTCCCCAGCTTTTCATCCCCCTGCAATGTAAGTTTTTATTCCTTTGCAACCCTTTACTACTAAAAAAAAAATTAAAAATGCAACTCAAGTGCTCAAATTGGCCAAAAGAAGCTGTAAACGTTCATCCTGCAGGACAATCACTTCTTCAAGCTGATCCAACTAAAGACAAACTCACCAATTCAGTAAAACCTCCTTACCCACAGCACCTTGCTTGCATGGGTTTTATTTCTCCTTCAGATGCCTTCCAGAAGCCATGAGAAGATACCATCAACTGTTGCAGAGGTCTTTTGTTCCATACTGTATGTGGTGGCCGTCACCCAACAAGTCAACCAAGGGGAAAGTCATCCCACACCAGCACCAGCTTTGGGGCCCATCTCTCCATTTCTCTGTGATGGATGCTGTGCTCACATAGCATGGCTGGCAGAGCTGCCTGACTCATTTTTCTCCACTCCTCCAGCTGATGTGTTTGGAGGAACACGCTGCTCTGACAAGGTGACACATCCCGAGAAAGCCCACACTGCTGAAGACATCTCCTTCTACCAGGAGCACCCAGCGCAATAGCAGTTTGCAGCTCTTTTTCATTCCTCCCCAGTCAAATAAGCCCCAAGCATTTCTGTTTGATTTTTCTGAAGGGTGTAGAATAGATGTCAATCAGGGGAGAGAAGCACTGAAATCCCACATTTCTGAAAGCACTTCCATGAATGCACAGATGTCAGTTGAGGTGCTAGGAAAGGAAGGGCAATTGCTAATGGAAATACCACATTAAAAGCCTGTAGTGACTGCTGTTAGGCTGCAGCAGCATTAGCAGCCAACGTGGGATTCTTCTTTTGGAAGAAGCAATTTACCTTGATTCAGTTGGTCTGGCTCAATTCGTTGTGGAATAATTAAGTTCGGTCCATTGTATCCATTGCATAATCTGGAGTTTCCTCAACCTGCTTCAGCAGGGAAGTACTTAATCACATACAGCTCTCAGAGGGGTTATGAACAAGAAATTAAGTCAATGCAAGTCTATCAGGAGCCTAAGCAATAAGAGGATGAAGAGAGAAGGATCAGGAGGCAGCAGCTCAGCAGCCTGCCTCTGAGTTGTGGAGAAAGGAAAGGAGAAAACCATGGCATTACACATGTTTGAAATGTGCACAGCTCCCATCTGCAAAGAAGTTCTCTCAAACACTGAGGATTTACCCACCAAACTCAAGTTTGGAAATGTGCCTGGATGTTTCCAAGAAATCTGAGAAAAGACATTTCTGTTTCTGGACAATGAAAACTATCACATTTCCTGGCCACAGCAAGGATCTCTAAACTGAAAAATGTGCAAATGTGTTTTATCAGGAGTGGGCATATCCCAAACAAGGCTAATCAGAGAAACTTTTTTCATCGCTGCTCTATTTACGTACTTTTGAGATTGAAGAGGAAAATCTTTCTCCCAGTTGCCCTGGACTATAACTATCAACACACTCAATGAGTCCTTGTCCAGCTTTGGAAAGTGACACCAAAGTATCTATTGGCAACTATTGGCTTTAGTCATGTTGCAAACCTGGCAGGTGTGCTGGAGGAGCAACAGAGGACAATGTTGGATGGAGATTAACCTATTTCAGCTATAACAAATGATCATATCTCCCTCCCTTGCTCCTCAGAGGGTGGTAACACCAAATCACAGGCACGCTAAAGGACTTTGTTTGTTCACAGAGGTCCATCAGGCACCCAGCCCAGCTATTCACAGCTGCTGAGTAGGTCATATCCAAAGTAAGCTTTGCTCTCTGAATTAACAAAACAACAGATGCCATTAAGAGCAGTGGTTTTAGCCTGACATTGCAGGTCACTCCAGAGAGAGCAGAGGGAAGCCCATACTCACAAGGGATGTTTCTGTCAGGGGAAAGCATCCTCTAGAACCATATCTGGTCTGGGGTCTCCTTTGGATAGTGAGGCAGCTGCTGATAGAGCTGAGGTTTCTCTCTCACAAACTGCTCCTTGAATTGCTCTTGGCATTGACTTTTTCCTGTTCAGCTAATTAAAAATCTGTCTTTGAGTCATAAGCCCCCATTAGTAATAATTTGCTTTGCACTTCTCCAGTGATTTATGGCTGAGATATCAAAGTGCTTTAGAAACATTAATTAATCCTTCTAATACCCAAGGGACTGATCCACTCTCCGCAATGCACCATCAGTGGAGTAAACGTAGGAAAACCCTGGGGTTTGCTCCAAACTGTGGGAAGGGAGCCGCATCTGACTCGACAAGTGGGTTTCAGCTGCCTGCCTGCAATCAGGGAGATGTGCAGTCAAAATAACAGCAATGAATGTGCAGCCACAAGCAAGCCCAAGGCAAATCCAAGCTCTCTTCTCTCTGGCAGCAGCTCTTGCTGCTGTCCCTCTCTATCTGGGGCAGGGGAGGGGAGCTGCTGTGCAGGTCACACCAGGAGAGGTGTTTGGGACCAAAGTCATCTTCACCCAGAGCCCTGCAACTGGCAGCAGCAGCGCCATTAGTCAAATCCACACTGCTTGTGCTAACACTTTTATTTCTCTTGTTGTCCTGCCTGTTTCTTGGTCAAAGTCTCTTTTTCCCAGCTTGCAGTGCTGACCCAAGGCTGGCTCCGACACCTAAGATGTGGCTCCAGTCCTTGCCAGTGATAAGGATCATTACCGCCATTGGCTTTGGAGCAGCTTTCATCCTGGCACACACCAGTGAGCCATTTGCCACCTGGTGTTGTCCCTGTACTTTGAATGTTGTCATCAAAAGACTTTGGGGTGGAGTCAGAGATGGGGAAAGGTATAAAGATCCAAGCATAGTCTGCCAGAGACAGGATCTGAGAAGTGTCCCATTTCCACTTTGCAGTTCCCAGTAAAGCATCATTTTGATCATGAAGGCAACCGCTGTCTTCCTGCTCCTCTCCCTGGCACTCTGCTGCTATCAAGGTGAGTTCGACATTTTCCTAAGGAGCTTTTTCTCTCCTTCCTAAGGCTTTCATATCTGTTGCATGGAAAAGTGAGTCTGGGAACAGGCCAGCTGGTGCTGGGACCTTGCTCCGGCCATGAGCAGGAAATGCTGGAGAATACTGCAAAGGCCAAGGTACATTAAACCTGTGATCCATGAGCAAACCTAAAGAAAAGGCTTTAAAAGGGTGCCTGGCACCTGCTCCCAAAACTGAGCTGACCTGTTGGGCTGACACTCTCCCTTCAGGGCCAGAATTCAGCCTGGAACTGGTAATTTCTGCGATTCCTTTAGAGTGAATAGGTGCTATTTTGGTTTTAAGAAACCAAACCCAAGAAGACAGGAAATGCAAATATACAAGGGAATATGCAACTCTGGCTTCCAAATTCAATGTTTAAGCCAGCCATGTTTTCAAAATCCCATATGGTGCAGAGGGACGAGAACATGAGCTGTTGCTGCTCTTTGGGTCCTGCTCACCAGGGATGTCTTGCATTCATGGGTTTATTCAAGACAGGGAGGTGCTTCTGAAAGAAGTCCCCAGTATCTTCACTGTGTGGTGGCTGCTGCTGCAGAGCTGTCTGAGCACAAAACCTGGACTCATTTCAGCTGGGCCAGGCAGGTAGTGAGCTGGAGGTTCTGGGTCTGGACTGGTGCTCCTCCAAAATGAAATCCCTGAAACCTTAAACAGTGGGGCTGTCAGGTCCTCAGCACTAAAACTTTTAACTCTACAGGGTCACTGTTAATGTAGACATGGTCAAAACCCTCCATGTAGATGATTTCTCAATCTATAAGCAACCCGGCATCTTCTTCTTGGTACTTCCTTTTTGCCAAACAAATCCTCCACATGTTCTACCCATGAGATCTCAGCTGTCAGCTCAGAGCTAGCTTCTTCATGAGGAAATTCACCACAGTCACAGCTTCCTCCCACCTGCTTTGGTGTGAAATCTCAGGGTCCACCCATTTTTCCTTCTAATAGAGATCTTCATTTTGTCTCTGGCTCTGCTTCCTTGTGGTTCAAACCCACTGACACCAGAAAAATGACCCTGAATTTACCCCAGCACCAGCCCAGCATCAGAAGGAGTTTCTCACTTATTGATAAATAAGTGATAAGAGATAACAAGAGCTGTCTTTGCTCCCTGGCAGATGGCAGAGAAAGCAACTAGAAATGCATCGGACCTTTATAAGGCCTTGCACCATCGTGGTGTTTCTGCCAGGGGACAGAGGCAGGTGTAGTGGGAAAGAACACAGCAGTAAAATGAGGGAGCTCCGAGGAAAGAAAATGTTTGCTAGGACAAAGGTGTCTGAGTGAAGATGTACCATCCTCAGGCTAAAGCATCTTTAACAGGTTCTCCTTGAAACCATCCCATGGGATGGATGCTAAGACATCTTTCTCTACATTTTTTCTTTAGGAAATGCTGAGATGGATGGAGCTGCTGGCGGAGGAACAGAGGTGATGGCTCCCATTTATATGTAGGACAAGTGTGTGCCCAGCTTTGGTGTTACAGCACTAACCCGTGCACTGAGGAGCCAGTGTCACTGAACATACTGAAGTACAGGGAACTGCTGGGTTAACAGCCCAAAGATACCAGTGCCTGGAACTTCCTTCCACTTGCTGTGTCACAGCAAAATTCCCAGTGATGGCATTGGTTTCTCACTGCATTTCCTCCTAGCTGGTGGAGAAAAACTATTTTAAAAGAGCAGAACGTTGCTGTTGCTTGCAAAGATCAGAACTCCCCTTATTCTTTGACTTGCAAGCATGAGGGCTGGTACTGTTGGGGCATAAAAAATCAGAGCTGGGAAGAACATGACCAGGCACTGCCCATGGAGCATTACTAAATACTGTCACTCCCAAGGGTGTGCAGCAATGCCAGGCAGAATTCAGCTGGCCAGGTGTCAGCTTGGTGACAGGCAGACTCGGAGGCTCTGAGAGCTCATAGCAGAGCTCTGAGCAAGCTGGGATGGGTTATCAAGATCCAAAAAACACACACCTTTCCATGAGTATGAAAACTTTTTGATAAACTGGAAGCACATTTAATATTTTCAGCATTCTGTTTTTGTGTCTCCAGCCAGCCTGTGGCAACTATAACCTAGGAAGAGGTTGTAGCAGGATCTTTGACCCAGTCTGTGGCACGGACAACGTCTTGTATGGCAATGAGTGTCTGCTCTGTGTTCATAACCAGTGAGTATCCCAAACTCCTGCAAGTCTCAAGCATCAGGCAGATGAGGGCTATGACATATGTCTGGGATTTCCTAAACAGAAAGCTGCTTGTGTGCAGCTGAGTGGAGTGTGGGCCGGGAGCCTGGCACATCTGGCAGGAATCTGGCCTCCCGTGCAGATGCTGCACCTGCTGCTCAGAGCAAGGGGGCTCTGGCTGACAAATGGATGTGACATGGGTGGCTCATGGCACACAGACTGCCCCTGGGCAAGGACCATGAGGCCAAAACCTGCCCACTCCAGCAGCCACCAAGCTGTAGCTGTTGCTGGGACTGAGCTGGCGGGTGTCCAGGAACTCAGACAAACGTCAGAGCCCTCAAAGCCTGCCCAGATCTAGCAAGCAGGCAGAAAAAGATGTTTTTCCAGGTGACCTCAGTCATCTGGTGGCTGAGGAAAAACTGTGTTTTTTCACTCCAGCAATTTAGAGCTAAGGTCTGCTTTCTGTCTTCTTTGCATATGTAAGGATAAAATCTGCTCTGGGTATTTTTAAGAATGAGCATTACATTTAATCCATGCTGGTGCCAGATTGTACTGTCTTAGCAGAAGGCCAGGTCCAAATGCTAGCCATGTCTCTGGCAAGACTTGATTCATTTCATCTGGCTTGGGCCCTAGGTAATTTTGAGTAGATTTGTACATTGGAAGCTCTCTGTATCAGGCAAGTGAAGGAATTACTTCCAACTCAATGCTATTAGTTGGTTCATAAATCTCTGTTGAGGAGATTTGAATCTTATCTGTAGTCAGATGCCCTAGTCTGTAGGACTAAGTGAGCTTCACCCTTGAATTTTCCTTGTGGAGCCAGGGAATTTTCATGATCAGGCTCAAGTGCCCATCTGCCATCAGCAGAGTCATTGCCCACAGAATCTCAAATTGCAGCTTTTCTATAGAATCATAGAATTCATTGAGTTGGAAGGGACCTTTGTAGGCCATCTAGTCCAATCCTTCTGCAGTGGGCAGGGACATCTTGCATTCAACCAAGTAGCTCAGGACCTCATCAAGCCTGGATCCCTGGATGAAGGGATTTGTAGGACCAAATTCTGCAGAAACAAGGAACAAAGTCCAGATCACCAAAGAGCCTGGATAAGAACTGTTGTCCCCTCATTAACCCAGATTGCTGCTTCATATTCTGCTCTCAGACTTCTCAAATGTTACTTTTTAAGGCTGGACATGATGCAGTCAGGGAGAGATGAGCTGAGTGGGATCTCCTGAAGTAAGGCGCCAGGGTTAATGACCCAGCACGGTGTGGCAGGGAGGTAATGACCATGCTGGAAGCCAGCAGCCCTGCACCAGCTGTCAGCTGCATTGTGCAACAGATGGGGGTGGGAGGTTTGTCAGACACAACAGCATTAGGGCTTTGGCCATGAACCAAAAAGCAGGGTAATGAGAGCAAGGAAAGCTTCAAAGCTAGTTCACGGGGAGCAAAGAGACATCAAGGATGCTATGGATGCCCAGTGAGGAGCACAGCTTTGGAGGGAATGGGAGACCATCAGTGGCCACAGGAAGGAAAGTCTGGGGTGCTAAGAAGATGACTGAGCTGTTTTTTTATCCAAAGCAGTCCAAGAGTCAGGGGAGGGAAGGGATGGGTAAAAAGCTGGTGCTGGTGCTTGCCTTGTATTGACAGGCTCTGTCTCTGCACTCCAAACTCCTGTTTGTGCAAGCCCTCAGCAGCTGCAGCTGGAAATGTGCTGCTCCTGCTAGTGAAAGCCCTGAGTCTGGCAGCTGTAATGTTCCCAAGTGAAGAATTTTGGGGTTAGGAACGGGGGCCCTATGGTGTCCTGGTCAGGGTGATCTGTGCCAGGCACTGGGACTCTGTAGCTGCCTTGTGCTAAATGTCTCAGGGGAGAGATAAACGGAGTGTCCTCATCTATAAAGCTGTAGTCCATGGGGACAAGTCAGGTAGCCAAGGGGCAAGATGAAGTGTCATTTGCAGTCTTGTGCATGCAACCAGTCTGACAAGAGCTGGAGGCCTGCAAGGAGCCTGGGAATAGCTACTGCAAGAGCATCTGGTGGGTCCCTGAGGCAGTGGTGTCTCACTTGTCGCCTTTGGTCACTTCACTGTGACCAGTGTGCAAAATGCTCTTTGCAAATCACGAAACAGCATGCAAATCATTCCACCAGCATTTCTACATGCACCTGAGAAATGAGTTTGTCTTTCCAAAGAGGAAAACATCATGATTCCAGGTGAAAATGGAATAACTCAGAGTAATTACATCCACTACTGGGCAAAAAAATATAGTATTTTTTTGCAGGTGCCTTTTTAATATTTTCCTTGCCTTTGCTGCAGTGGAAATCTGGAGGGGAGCCTGAGAGCTGGCCCAAGCAAGACACGATGAAAAAAACCACAAAACAAAGTCATAACCTCTATCATCTGCAGCCAGACAGGCATTAGAGGGGTCTTAGTGCTGTCCTACAGCACAGAGGTGAATTATTCAGCCAGGAGGTGTCAGGAAGCACCAGCTCTTGAGCTTACCAGAATTAATTAACACATGTCCATGGTAACCCTGAACTCCCTGTCAAGAGCATGTGGCCTTACTTCTTGTGAAAAACACTTCAGTGATGATTTAAGCAGTATTTTCCTTTCTTTCTTTGTCCTCTGAGACGGGCACTTCTGTGTATCAGGGACCTGAAGGCACCCTCTAGCATTTTTAACCTCTCTTCCAGGCAAAGAAACACTAATGTGCGCATAAAGAACAGAGGAATGTGCCAAAACCCCTCTCCACGCTCCAGCTTTGCTGAAAAATAAAAGGCACAACGGTTTCAGGAAAGAGAGCACAAAGCTGTCCCTCACCTAAACAAATCCCTAATAAAATGGAAGCATTACTATGTCTTGCACTGTAATTTCTTATGCACACACAGCAGAACCCTTTCCCTGACATTCCAAATACCTTCATGAAAAAAATATGGTTTGTTTTGGTAATGCCCATAAATAGCTGTGAGCAAATTACCAACAGAGCCCCAGGGACAAGGTTAGGGCGTGCCCAAGGAGAAAGCCTGGCTCTGGCATAAAAAGCAGGCTCTTTTTTACATCAAGAATTTTGTTTTCCTTTCCTGAACTTGCAGCATCAGAGCAACAGGAGATTCTAGCATTCTCATGACTCACAATTCTAAACGCAGGGCACTATAGCCTTTACTCCAGGTCCCTTGCCTTGAGGAAGAATCCAACAAGTCATCTTCATGCTGACCTGTCCCCAGCCTTGTCTACATGCCAGTGCCTCATCATACAGTCCCTGTACACTGAGAGCCACTAGCCTCAGGCTTGTCCTGCAGGTCACAGCTACTCAGCGCTTCGAAAAACCCAAAAGTCTCCCTTTTTCGAGGAAAAAAAAAAAACCAAAAACCCAAAAAACTAGTGGCCTTGGTGAACTTTGCTCGAGTCTCAGGGTTGCGGGCTAGGGGGCGGGAGGATGTTGCGGTGCAGCGGGATGCAGGGTGCGGGTCCCTGGATAAAGAAAGGGAGGAGGTTTCGGCACTGGAGGCCGCTGTTGCTCCGCCGGAGCCGGTGACGCTGTTGGAGCCAAGTCCGCAGCTGGATTTCACAGCTGGATCCCACAGCTGGCGGCGGGGTGACCCGGGCGGGCAGGGAGATGCGGGTGATGCCTATCCCAGCTCCGCCATGAGGCTGGAAGCCGCTGAGGAGTAGCCAAGGAGCTCAGCTTCCACACATCCCTGTCGGTCACTTCCTCGGGGACCCGGCAGGCAGGTCTGCAGGGTCCTCATGCTCCTTCTCGGGGGCTGTAAGGTGACAAGTGGCCCCAAAAGGGCTGCCCACAGGGCTTCTCTGCCTGGCACTGCCACAGCCCTGCAGGCTTCTCCCCAGAAAGCTGGGCATTCTTGTGCTGAAAGACTGCAATGAGTCAACCAAAAACAGCCCGGGACGGAGCAGATGGGGCCAGGGATTGAACCCTCTTTAGGGTTCCCCATGAATTATGGCCCTGGAGTAAGTTGCTACTTGTATTTTAGGCAAACCAAACATTTTCTTTTTAGCAAATCCTGAACTACACATTGGTCAGAAAGATGTACCCAAGTTCTCTTTATGTTCCTTGAAGAAGTGGCTGAAACACATATACACAAAAAGTCTGATCAAGGTGAGAAAAAGCTCTAGCACTTGCTTGAGATTTCAAATGCAAAGAGATGCAGATGGGAGGGGGGAGGAGGCAGCCCAGGCTCCTCTTTTCAGATCTGCCAGAGAGTCTGCGGTCAAGGGAGAGATGAAAACCAACTCACTTTGCTTATATGTAAAATTAATGCACTAAAGGTGGTAGCCCTAAATAGTCTTGGGACCGTAAATTGCCTCAACATCTTGGCACAGAAGGGATCCTGGAAGTCTGCCTCTCACATCCAGGCTATTTCTGATTCTGCTACATCATGAGAAACAGACCACAGCTGTTACCTGGAGAGGTCTCTGCAAGGGGGCCCAGCAGAAGGGGAGGCTGAGCCTCCTCACACCATTCACTCTTGGACTTTGTGGTGTAGCTAAACCCGGTTGTGCTCCAGACCCTTCCAGGTTGCTATCTTCCACCCAGAAGAACGCTGGAGAAGCTGCACCAAGGTTGCAGCTTACACCAAGCAAAACATCCTTCCTGCCTATGCCATTTCTAGGAAGCATCAGCCAGCATTAGGCATGAGCATTTTTTTGATGAAGTGAGGTGCTGACCGAGCCTGCAAAACAGCAGGTCGCATCAGCTGGATGGTTGAGTGCGGGCTGCATCTCCTCAGGCACTGTTCTGATGAGAATTACCATTCCTGCTAAATGTCAGCCACGTCTGTTTGGCAGCAAGGTCCATGTCAGGCTTCAGATGATGGGAGGCAGCAGGTCAAGGGCCAGGCTGTAGGTAGTGTGCAGTGGGGACACATTAGGCAGAACCAGCTGTGAGTTTCCAGGAGGGAACAGTTTTTGTCCATAACCCAGCTTTGGTTGGAACAATTGCAAATCTGAGGAAGCTTCAGCAGGTGTTCATTGACCCTTAGAATAGGTTTCATTTTATTTATAGGAGATTAATATCCAAAGCCAAGTCTTCTGCCCCCACAAAGATTTGTCCCTGAATATGAGGAAGGAAGCGCTTCATCTTAACTGCTTCTTCATCATCCACTCGACAGCCAAGCCTGGAGCCATCCTGTTGGTAGTAAATGTGACTTCTCTGAGACATCAGCTTGCCTCTCCCTGCCTTTGTGATGCCTTTCCCAGTGCTGCCGAGCTGGCAGGGACCAGGAAAGAGCAAACAGGAAAGTGAATGGGAAGAAGGGTAATGGCTTTGGTTCATTCTTTTTGTTGTTTGTCTGAATAGCTGCAGCCTTTCAGGCCACTTTCCAAAGACAGCGCTTCTGGCAGAGGGTGTTTGGGAGAGCCCTGAATGCATTTTAAAATGATGCAACAGGGGAAAAAACAGGGCTAGACAAAACATAGAAGTGTTTAGCCATCCACCTCCCTTCTCCTTCCCTTCTGGCTGCTCTGAGAGGGCTCAGCCACAGCAGTGGGAAAGAACAAGAAGCACAAGGAGGACACTAGAGGGTTGCACAAACATGGGAGAATCAGCATTTACTTCCTGAGAAAGCACCAGTACACAGCAAATCATTGCTGCCCCACCACCACACTGTTCAGAACAGCAAGAGTTTGAATGACAAAGGGGGAACACCAGAAATAGCCATGAAGTAGCCAGGGTTCTTCATAGAGCAAGACAGCTGCATGGGTGCCATCTCCCACCACCTGCCATGGGGAGCACCAGCTAATAGGCAGGAGGAGCAGGTTTGCAGCTGGCAATACTTCCCCTCTTCTCCCTCCTGCTGCCATCCAAGGGCATCTCTCCTGCTCTCCTTTGCCAGTATTTGCTGTTCAAGTGGAAGCTTTTTCAAAGTGGGGTTGCATCCTGCTCTCTGCCTCCAAAGCAGCCCTGGGTACTGTCAAGGCATAGGAATGCCATGGGAGTGATGAAAACCAGACAGCTGAGGACAGACAGCCCAGGGGAGAACATTTTCTGATCAGAAAACCATGTTTCTTTAAAATTGAGACTTTTCTGCCAACAAAAATTCTAGTAAAATTCAGGCAAGGAGGCGTTTCCTCTTCCTGGAACAGTTTACTGAAGCTCCCGTCTGGGAGAGAATATCTATTTCCATCGATGGTGGCATTTGACTTCATAATGTCATGCTAGCACACTGAAAAGTCAGGATTAGAGCTCGGACGAGGAATTTAGTGATATGTGAGGCCACAGCTGAGAAGCATCTGGATTTTCAGCAGTTTCAAAATGTCCCTGCTTTGAGACTTATTTGGAAGGGGTAGCATTGGTATTGCCTCTGCCCACCACAACCTTCACCAGCCTTTCTCCACTAAGGTGGCTTCTATTTTAGCCACACTTGCAACATCAGACTTGTTTTTCATGCCTGGAATAAAGCAGAGCCTTCCTTGGACCTGCCACAGCTGCCAGAGGGCACTTTCCCTGGGATGTGTTCAGTTCCAGAAGACTTTTTGTGGGGAGGGGAGCTGAATTAAACACAGTTTGCCCACCTGTCAAAGAGAGCCTCTTTTTCCAGACATCTCATGGGAGTTCCTGCTGCTGGTGAAAATCTCAATCTGATGGTGCCACAGGTGCCACCTCCTATGTCTCAACTTTTACACAGGGTGCAGACAAGGATGTCTCCAGAAGTCTGCCCAGAGCAGAGGTCTAGAACCTGCTCTTTTTTACGGTCCAGGTCTGCATTCCAGACCCACATAACCACCTCAGCCACTCCTGTTGTGACAACCTCTACAAGGGATGTCAGGAGGGTTAGCAAAGCCAAACAGTTTCCCAGCTCAGCAGCACTATGATGTTTGAGGGTTACCCTGCTAAGCCTAAGGCTGGAGATGGAAATGACAACAGGTCCCACTCAAGTAAGAAATTACATCATTAACTCCCCACAAAATGAAAGTCTCACTGAAATGAGTCTCACTGAAACTTTCCTTTCATTCAAACCACAGCTTGGGCTATCAAGTAGCAAAGCCATTCTTGAAAAATGAGTGGGAATGAGCTGGAAGTGGCTCTGTGCCAACACAGACTGTAGGGCTTAGTGAGGTTGTAGAAGGATCATCTCTAAGGAAGAGAGTGGACACTTCTCACTGTGAGGCTGAAAGCATGGTGATAACCTCAGCCACAACTAGAGCTGCAAATTTGAAGCAGGATCTCAGCTTTTGCTCCCTAACATCTCTGAGAGGTTACAGACAAGTCAAACGACAGTAACAGTTTGAATTTCTCTCTACCAAAAGACAGCAAGCTCCCAGTAAGTGGGAACATTCAAAAGTGCTCTGCAGCCAGAGCAGACAGTGAGGCAGCCCTGCCAGTGTTTCTACCCTCGTTTTTTTGGCTTTCATCCCACATCAGGCACACTCCACTTACAGCAAGGGACAGGAGGGGCTGGAGGAGCCTGCTCCACATGGTGCCAGTGCATGAAGCTGGATTCCTCTCTCTCTGCACACTCTCACAGACCTCCTGGCATTGCAGTCAGCCCTGGCACTATGGGTGGATTCAGTGCTGAGAAAAGTTTTTTCCAGCTATATAGCACAGCTATTGGGAAGTTCCCAGGCAGAGATTCTGCCCTTCACCTATACCAGAACAGTCACTTCCTATTGTAGTACAGCTCAGTGGGGCTGGCTTGCAGGCTCTCCTCAAAAGCCTGAGTGCTTTGCTGGTTGCAAAAGGATGCCATGAATGGCAAGTAACCTCTGTGGTTTAAAACCCAAGAGGCACTGCTGGCCTTGGGAAGGAGGTCAGGTCCTACCCTAGAATGAAAGCATGTGAAGATCCAACCCCAGCTCTGCTTTGTGGGGTGCTGAGGAGCTCTTCTGTGCTGGCAGATGGTGCTAATATGGCTTGAAGCCACAAAGTGCAAGTATCCAGCTTGCAGGTGGCATTGCTCTCAAGGACAAAAATCTGATGCATCTCTTCCCCTATCAGCCCTCTTCCCTGAACTCAGCATCCATACAGGGGAAAGAAATCTTCATCCTTCCCTATATACCCACCAGCAAGCTCCAGTGCACTGTGTCCCTCAACAATATCCTCACAGACATAGATGGTGCTTAACTCCAGAGGCAAAATGCCAAGTTCTGAACTCAAAAGCCCAGATGTGTCAAGTTGGGCCCATCAGGGGCTGAAATAGAGTGGTGAAGAAGGAGCTGAGGTAGGATCAAAGCAGCAGGCAAGGTATGGCTGGCTCCTCTCCCATGACTGGCAGACAAACCTGAGCAATGAAGTTCAAGGCAGTACTGAAGCACTAGTCTTCCCTGTGGACAGGATGTTTTAGGGAGTTGCACACAAGTTCACCCCATCTGGAATATTAGAAAGCAGACTACCTAGTAAAACCAGCCTGGGATAGACCCCCTTCTGCCTTCTAACCATTCCCCATCTACTGGTTACATCTACTGACCACCCTGATGTCCTGAGCTCAACCTCTCAGTTTTACAAGAGCTTCTAATTCTGGTGTTTGGAGGAATCATTAACATGCCTGAGCTTTCCAGCCTGCCTGACTGTGCAAATGAGATGAGTACAGCAAGTAAACTACAGAGTTCAAGGGCTTTCCCTAGAAAAACTGCTTGAAAGATTAAGTATAAACTTGTTGCATCTTAATGAGTTCACCATTCTTTCTGCTATTCCTTCTTACCTTTAGGTCATAAAAATTCACAAGCTTTTGGCAAAGAAAGCAGCTATATGATTACGATTCACTTCCCAAAAGGCAATTAAGACAAGCTCATTCACCTCTCTATGCACAAGGGCAGACAAGCATCTTCTGGTTTCAGTTCTGACATATGATCCTTATCCCAGTCCCGCTCCTTTTAAAGATAATTCCTGCCTTGGAGGGAGCTCATTGACTGCAAAGGCAGGTCCGTGTTTTTCCAGCTCTCTTACAGGCAAAGTGCAGTTTTTGGCCTAAATAGGACATCTGGACCAGGAAACATATCTTTAGAGTTGCATAGCTGAACTGCCACTCTCAGAAATGAGGCTCATGAGAGCAAGGTCACCCCCAGTAACCAGCCCTGACAGCAGAAGCACTTTCTCATGCAAACAAGTTCCTGTTAATGGGGACTGTATTATGTACAGCCTCCACAAGTGACACAGTGCATCACTTTCAGGATCTTGAGGCTAATCTAAGCCCATAATTCTTACTTGTTCCTGGGAAACACTGATGGAATGACCCATGGGAATGCAGACAAAGGAAACCAGCTCCAGAACCAAGTCTTCAAGGATTGCAGCTAGAGACTATATGTGCTGGAAACATTGCAAATCCAAAACCTGTGAAGGTTTCCCCATCCGAAATCCTGACCCATATGTATATATATAGTTGCATCTAATATATATATAATGGCCAGAAAGGATATAACCAAAGTGGCAGCTAGCAAATAACACCTTTTTGGCATTATCTTTAGGCAGCAGGGTCAACCTGCTGTCAAGACACCTGTAGGGTCATCATACCAGCTTCCACAGGGCCTCTCCACTGCTACTATTCAAAGCATTTGAGTTTGGGAAGTCCTTCAAATAAGACCTTGACTCCAGGAGACCAGTCTGACATGCATGCTCAGCACAAATCAGCACAACTCCATTTCCTTGCTTGTTTTGCACACACTTGGCTGCACCTGAGAAATAAGGCATGAATCAGTCTGGGGCACAAAGAGTAGCCAGACAAGCTGTTTCACTTCAGCCAAGATAAGGCTAAAAACAAAAAGGAACCTCAGAGGGAAACTAAAAATATCACTGCAAAGTTGTAGCCTTAGTAATATGCCTGATTGGGCATTGCCCCCATCAGGAGGAGATATTCTTGTGAAAACCTGATTCTGAGTAACTCACTGGGCAGCCTGTAGGTGGGATCTTGCATGCACACCTGCCACTGGAAAGCCAGGAAGGCACATGTAATGGCGAAGCAGCAGGAGGTGCCTAAATGTAATTTTCTCTTTCTCTGGATGAGCGTGTTGAAGAATAACTTGCCCGTGTTGAGAGACAGTGTGAAAACCACCTGTCAATAGATAGAAACCATGAGGTTGTTGAGCCAGTCAGGGCAAGAGAATTTATTTCCAGACCATCAAGGGAGAAACAATGCTTTAGAAAAATCAGTGAAATTTAAATGAGTACATAGGAATGGCTGGTTTGGCCCCAAAGGTCCATCTAGCCAAGCACCGTGCCTCTGGCACGATGTTCTTCATCAGGAGAACAGAGCTGAGCATTTCCCAGGGGCACTGTGAGCATGAGAGATGTGTGGAGGTAAGAACTGCCACACAAGGAGTGGCCATCCATTCATATCCTCCCAGCTCTCCCCACCTGACCTCAAAATTAGACTGTTTGTGTAGTCCTGCTGGTGGATTTGAGGGCTCAGAAACTCCCTGCCAGCCTCAGTTCAAGCTCCTGGACAACAACTCATGGAAACCACATCCCCATCAGCAGAGCCAGGCTGGAGTGATCTTGACAGGGAACTGCTCCCTGGCAGAGAAGTGACATCCTCATCTGCACGACTGGATGTAGAGGATCTTAACTGTCCCCTCAGACCTATCTGGATCACATCAACTGGGCTGAAGGCTTTGATCACAATCTGTACCTATGAGTCGCCATGGGGAAACCAGTGAAGCATCTGGTGTGCTCCCTCTCACATATAAGGAACCTAATTAAATACCAAGAAATTATTTTCTTTGTTCACAGTTTCCATTTTCTATTCAACACTCACCCACCAAGGCCTGTAGTCTCACTTCAAGTCTTTGCGCTCAGAGTCAGATCTGGCAGTGTCCCACTCTGCAGCTCTGGAACTGAATCCTTCCAAAATGCCATCAACAACTGCCCTGCCTCACTAACATCATGGTAATAACCACAAATTAATGCATTCATAAAAAACAATGTTGGAAGAAGCCTAAGTAGCTCAGAGCATAACCAGCTGTATCAGGTGTTTTTTCAGTTTCTTTTCAAAGGCTTCTGGTAATAGAATTTTTACAACTTCCCCAAGAAACCATTTCCCGGCATTTGTGTCTTTCTGGTTTGGCTTACACTTATCTTCTCCTGGCCATGAGAGACAGAGAAAAAAAAAAGGCATTTTCTTCCTCTTTTCAGTAGCTTTTTACACATTTGAGGAGCTTCACACATATCCTGTTTGCCCTCAATCTTCAGTAAACAATTTTCTTTCTTTCCATCTCTCCTGCTAGTTTGGATTTTCTCTCCTCACTATTCCTTCTCCTCCTAGCTCAAACTTAAAATCTATGGCTGATGCTTAGGGTAAGCTCCATTGAGCCTTTTATGCTGGCCTTTTCATAGGAGGCTTTGACATGCAAGGACCATGTATTATTCAGAGCAGCTCTCTGGCATGTCTCCTTCACTGACACACAACGGCAGCACCCATCATGTCACCTTTGTAGCTCCCAGCAAAGTCTGTCAAACCTCGACCTTGCTCACAACTAACTTCTTTAACATCCTGAAAGCCTTCAGAGCTCCTCAAAGCCTCATGCTGAGACCTGGTGACTTCCTGCTCTCTCAGCCCTAAAAACATATGCTTCAACTCCTATGATTGACAGCGTCTCTGCAAAGGAGATGTGGGAATTTTTTCCTCTCCTGTTCTTTAACTGCTTTCCTTGCCCCCTGCAGATCCACAAAATCACCAGCCACTACAAAATCCTGTGCTTCACATGTCTGTAAATATTTTCTAAAATCTTGTCTCCTCCTTAAGACTTCACAAACTAGGCCAAAAAGAACAACTGGGATATTTAAGAGTCAGGTTTGCCTTTGGCTTGTTTTGATCAAGAATCCTTTTAATGGGCTCAGCTGTCAACATCAAGACCAACTTAATAATAAATGTCTGACATTTCACTCATTATTCAGAGTTCCTTACCCTCCCTCCAGTGACTGGCTGTTTACTTAAAGATTTGCTTGTGTTGCTGTTTCCACTGTGGGCTTGAGAGCTGGATGGAGAGCAAAGCTCCTTGTAAGCACTCAGTGCAGTGGTCATGGCTTGCTAAAGCCTGGGCTGGTTGCCATGTGTGAATTAGTGCTGGCACAGTGGTCCCTGGAGGTGAGAGCTGTGCCTTCCTGAGGCAAGAGCCACCAGCCTTCTGCACTTTTGTTGGCATCTGTGCCACTGCATGGGCAGTTTGATGCCTCTTTTTGGCCAAAGGAGTGACCCTGCTCTGCAGAATAACCTCAAGAAGGAGTTGTCTCATTTTTAGCAAAGCCCACCCAGGCCAGCTTCACCACAGCATCACACCCAAGCAAGAGGGGATGGTGGCAGCCCCACTACCTCTGCATCACCAGCCATACCTGGGGGTGTCAGAAGATACAGGAAGGGAAGGGACATGGTGTCCCTTAGCTGGAGCTGAGCCATTGGTTTTCATAAAATGTATCAGAAATGTTCAGATTGTTAAACTTTACTCTCTTACTAATAAGACTCTGGCTCAGCGTGTTTGGGGGATTTTTTTTCCTTCTGTGTTGTATATGGCAGCCTAATTACAGTCATTACATTGCCTTGAAGTCCTTCAAGGAAGTTGCTACACATAATTACATGAGTGTGAGAACAATGCCATGTCTAATACTGTGGGACACCATGCATGCTGCAGGAAGTAGTCCATGCTCTGCCAGTGGAGACCTGAAAGGGTTAACACCCAGGCCACAGTGCAAGTTTCCAGTAGCATATTAGTTCAGGTGGTCCTCCACCCATTGATACCCGTGTCCTGTCCTGGGTATTGTTTACTGTATTTAGCAAAACTAGATGGTGTCATTCTAGCAGGTAATTGTCCACCCTGCTGAAGCCACCACAGGCTTCCAGGAGACCTGCAGTGCAAGCATCATCCATTCAAGAGAAGGCAAAGAGCTAAATTCCTGGAAGTGTTTATTACTATTGGCTCATCTTGCCCGTCTCACTGCAGCCTAACAGGCTCCCACCTTTTCTAGTGAAAACAAAATTAAAACAGCATGTTGGTGTAGCTCCCACCTGGCTGCTTCTTGGGAGAGCGCACGTGGCTGGCAGCACCAGGCATTTGCAGCATTTGCAGAGACACGCTCCCTCCAGGTCAGCCCATCACAGCTACTTTGCTGTAACTTCAGCTTGTTTACTCAGTTGAGGGAGATCTGAAAACACCACGTAAGGTGCTGGGTGTCCTTCAGTCATTACAGCTCTGCATGTCACACACAGGCAAGATATAGCTCCTGGCAGGGGATGCACAGGCTGCTGATAGCTTCATGTCCCACTCCATCCATTTAGCTCTGCAACCAAGATCTTTTACTTTATGCTACAGACTCAAGCGCCAAGCTCAGAGCTTATTTTCATGGCCATGAGCACTGTCCCATCACCTTCCCTCTCTTCTTCTCCACCTATTGAACAAATGGCAGCAGGGACTCTCCAGTTTGCTTCTCTGTGCCTTTTTTCACGCAAAAAGATAGTACAAAGTGTCACTTCCATGCAGCAGCAAGCAACACAAACATTTCCTAAATTAGACCAGCCAGATCCAGAGGCAGATACCAGTTCTATCTACTGGGAGAGGCAAATTATTCCACTGCATGCCTGACTGCCAGCAGGATGAAGTCTGGACTGCACCAAGATGAGGATGTCAGTAATTAATTCCTGATGATCCTCAGTACAGAAGCAGTTCTTCATCTGTCTGTCCATCCAGGTTGCTTGGTTTTGCTTCCTTTCTCATTAAGTAAACCAGTAATTCCATGAACAAAAATTAAGCTGGCAAGAAAGACAGGACAAGAGAATGCACCTCCAGGAGTCTGGGGGAAGTTGGGGCAAACGATGGCTGTAAGGAGGCAGCTGCCTCAATGAGCCAGGACTCCCAGGACAGAATTTGCTCAATTAGATCTTCACCAGCAGCAGACTGGCTTCACAAAATTTACATAAACCAGCTGACCCTGAAACTTCTGTTTTCCTTGTCTACCTGTCGCTGACAAACAACAGCCATTTTTACATAGCCTTGGGAAACCTCATGCTCCACTAATCATTAGTTTATGCGATTACAGCTTTCTCTGTTGAATGTCACAAACACAAAGGTCATTGCTGGAGATAGGAAAGGGGCTTCTGTTCCCAGAAGAGGCAAGAAGATGCACCACATTTGGCTGGAATAGGAGAAAGCCTTGCCCTTTCACTGGCAGGACATGTGTCCCATGCACCACCTGCCTCTGGCTATCTGCTTTGTTCTGGTCCCTCTCCCAACAGCCACACATCTTCTCACTGGGGTTCAGATAGGGACTTCAAGTGAGAAACATGATGTTGTTGATAAAAGCTGCTTGCACGATATGTCCACACGCCTGGGAGGTGTGAATGGCATCTCAGATCCACTGGCCCAAGTACTAAATAGCAGTGACGGAAAGGAGCAGGGCCCTGGAAAGCTTGGGGATCTTGGTAGCTTCAGCTGGGACAATGGGTGAATATACCTTGCTGTTTCCATACTGTATATTCATATCACCTATACACCTCTCTGTTTCCTTTTTGATATTTATATCAGCTGTGGATTACAATGAGTGAAAGCCAGAGTAAAGGTCCTGCTCTGGAAAAACACCAAAATCAACTGTGCAGTCAAGCAAAGAAAAAAGCTTAATGTCTAGTCTCTAGCATCACATGTCTCCAACTCACTGGAATCTCCAGGCTCGGAACACAGCGATGAACCTTCCCTCTGTGAAGGACACTGAGCAGGGGGAAGCCCAAGCCCAACAACCAAGGAAACACTGAGCAGATTTAAATTTAAAAGCCTTGCCTGGTGCTGGCATCACATCTCACCAGGACCATACCCCATTATCCTCTCATTTAGCACTGACAAAGCATCACAAACCAGGTAAGAGTCTTCCCACACCAAGTTATTCAAAGGAGTTCTGCCTAATAGACCATCTACCTCATTGCTGTTTGTTTATGCATCTTAGATTGTTTTAAATCCCACTTAAAGCTGTCTAACAACTAGAATTACAGCAGTCAAAACTGCCATACAAACACTCCTCTTACTCTCTGTACACCGGAAACATGGATTTCTTAGGTTTTTTCTCCCTTTTGCTAATACAACACCAGCAGCAGGTCACACTGAGGTAGCAGGGTGGGGTGTGATGGTGTGATGATAATTATGTTGTCCAAGTCCAAGGTATGACACCAATATTGCCTGCTGGTACTAGACACTGCGGAAGCCTGTGTAGGCTTGTAGCACACAGGCACACTGAGCAGGATCCACAGGTGCCCACTCTAATAGCTCTCACTCAGCACTGCCATCCAATCCTCCTCTGAATAATCAGACAGGCCTGGCTGGTGCCAGCCAAAACAGACATCGCCTGAAATACCAGACCCTGCTGAGAGCAGCTCCAGACGCGCCCAGCCTTCCTGCTTGGGGTCAGGATCCGAGTCACAAAGCAGAGAGTCCAAAAGGATTCTGACAAAGTGACTTTTAAACCATGGCTGAAAAATCCATCCAATCCACATCACCTGGTTGCTGCTGGTCTCTGGCAATTTCCAGACTCCTGTGTGCTCATCTGAAGCTACCCCAAATCTGCAAAAAAGGGCAGGGAGGACTTTTCAATGTAAAACTGATTCATATCAATGAAAGCATCTTCCTTCAAGCATCCCTTTGCCTGCATCACACACCCCTTTCTAGGAACTCCCCAGCTGCACAGCTTTCCAAGGAAAGTCTCTTTGGTGAAATATCATTTTTTTTTCCTATGGAAACACTTCGATTTTGATGACTTATCCTGAAACTCCCTTTTTCTTCTCAAGAAATTTACTTGCAAACATGAATTTTCCCCCAGCAGTTTTCCATTTCAAAATTATTCTGCAATATATTTCACCAACCCTGTACATTAAAGACCTACCATAGTTTTAGATTAAAATCTTTAAAATATTTTTAAAATATTTTAAAACACAAAAAAAACAACAAAAAAACATGCCAGATTTCTTTAAAGGAAGCAGCACCCTCAAATCAGCCAAGGGCTAAAGAGCTTCTGAAAACGAGACACTTCCTGCCATGTCTCACCAAACACACTTTGATATCCCAGACCATAGACCCCCTACAGAATGTGCTCCAGCCCCTCAGCTGTCCTGCCACAATGCAGTCCTAACGATCCTCCTATTTCTAAATGCTTCAGGACACTCTGCAGTGTATTTGCTCTGTCCAGACAGCTCTTCTAGCACCCTGACTGTCCATGCAGAGCATTCCATGCTTCCACAACTTGCACCAAAGAAGGTAGAAGGACAGGATAAACCTAAAACCAGTTCTCACAGCCCTTACTCGTGTATGTTGTTATGGACAACCCTGATCTGGCCTTTCAAGAGCCTTCAAGGAAACATTAGCCAAGAGGAAAAACAGATGGTGCAACTTAACAATGAAATTCTCCACCATGAGACATCCTGCCAAGTGTTTCAAACCTTCTCAGGAGGGCTGAAGGGGGAAGGCTGAAGTAAGCACACTCTTACCTTACACAGCATCAAGATAGCAGTCAGGCAAAGGACCATTTCTAAAGCCACTAGCTGCTTTCTTAAGGCAGAAGACCTTGAAAATCAAGGCAGAAGGGCCCAAAATGCCCATGCGGAGCCCAGAAGGGTCTCAAAGTGGCAACGACAGCTCAGTACCTTCTTCTGTGCACAGCTTTCCTTCAGGACAGGCAAAAAGCTGAGTGAAACAGCTCCAGAGAAGACATAATGGAGGGCTTTGAGAGGGAAACTTGAGCTCCCTTGCTGCATGAAGGGATCCAGCCAGATAACACCCCATTTGTGCAAACTGGCCAGCAAATGCATGGAGGTGCTTTGCCTACACAATGGTATCTTCCTCCATGAAGGAGCATGGAGGACAACTGAAGGAAGACAGAAGATGCCCACAGGGTCGCACCTGGAGCATGCATGGCTGCTGGAAGAGAATGAAAAGTGTTGTTTTTTTTTTGAGAAGTACCTTTCCCCAGGAGACGGCTCTCACTTGCAGGGCTGGCCAGACAGGAGAGCCTTGTCTTTGAGATTGCCTGCCTGCACTCTCAGCCCACATCCTCTGGCAGTTATTTGGGAGCAGCATTAAGCGATGCTGTCTTTTTTCCCTCCTGAGAACTCCACAGAGGCTCTCAAATGTGATTTTTATTATTAGTTACATTCAAAGTCCAGATATTCACCTCCCAGCTTGTGCCACCAGCATCTGTCCTAAACCATACAACACACTGGTTTCCTGGGAACGTGTGAACCTGGCTCAAAAAACCCAAAACAACCCTTCCTGACAACACAAGTCCAGACCTCGACAGCCAGCATGTGGCTCACAGCACACCCAGGGCTCTTTCTTCCCTTTAAAAAGCTCCATCCTTTTTGTGTCTCAATTCGCTCCCTTTGCTTAGTGGAGGTGTTGGGGTTTTTTTTTTACCTCCTAAAGTCAGTACAGCAAATCTATCAATTGTGCTGCCAACAGTTTGTTTGGTGAGACATACCAAAGGAAACATTCATTCTTCCAGACTAGTAGAGTACAAGCTACTTTCTCAGTTTCCTGGCAGATACATTACAGGGTCAAAGTATTTTAGACCCCTGCATGCTCCTGAAGACAAGGATCAAATGTCACAAAGCACCCCCTTGCCCGCCAAATCTAGGCTGAGGCTGTCAGAAAGAAGCATGAACAAGCTAACCAGAACCTGCTTACTCATCTCCCCAGGGCAGGCAGGGTTTGGGATGGAAAGCTTAGCAGTGAGCTTTGCACCTCCTTGAGCAGCCAGGAAGCACAGCCCCTCAGCATGGGTCAGTCACAGCACAGGAGCCTTCACCAAATTTCTAAATAAAGCCCATCTTTCCAGGCACTGACGTACAGCATGTTGTTGAGCTCCACAAGACTGTCTCACCACCAACAAGAGCAATTGGGAAGGGATATCGGGAATAATGAGGACTCATCTCCATTGCATTCAGCCGTGCCGTCACCAGCACACAATGTGCCAGGAGTTTGATCATGTTTTGCGGAATGTTCTTCCCTTAAGTCCCAAAGGAGGAATTCATATTTCCTCTAGAAAGTGAAGTAATCCCAATTCTCCTAGCCCTGCTGTTGCAGAAAACAGCTTATCACATGCTAGTCTTACATGCAACTGAATCCCTGCCCAAAAGCACTGTCCTCCTGGATGAACAGCAGTCCTTCTCCTCTTTACAAACCCCTCCCACCCCCTCAGGACACTAGGAAATACATATGCCATTTGAAATTATCCCAGGGAAGTTGTTGAAACTCAAATAACACTGTGTTCTCACAGCTGGCTCACCTGGACTGGAGCAGCAGTCCTGCACTAAACCATCCCCACCTGCCACCCCCACTGCTTCACACACACAAAAGACTGGGACTGCTTAACCCTAGGGCCGTTTGGCTTCCAGCATGGACTAGTAGCATCACTTAGGCAAAGAGAGTGAAGACTGGTTCCCCAGCCCACCTTCCCCACCTCTGATAACCAGCAGGGTCACGCCTACAGCTCAACCAGCAAAGAGCAGCTCACCAGCCTCACACCTACTCTTGCTGCAGTTTATTACAGCCAAGGCCCCTCAGAACTCATCCTACCCTCCTCTACTTCCCCCTCCTTTGGCATATGTCTAAAAACATTGTAGCAAACCTCGCTGAGGCCCGTGCTCAAGAGCTTGGCTTCTTTATATGCAGCGCATTGGTTCCCTCCCCCAGGCATCATCTACAGGGAGATTGCACCCTTCAGCTCAAAATACACACAGAACAAATCCTTGCTCTGCAATGACTGTCCAGGGCTGTGGCAGGGACATCTTTTATTACTTTTCCCTGCTGTAGACGTTTGTTTTATTACCATAAGAGGTTTCAGCGACAGCATCTCTCAAAAAGCTCTCCTTCCACAAGAAACCAGCCTGCTCCTTGTTTTTATCTCTGTAAGAAGGAAACAAGATCTGCTAACACAATCAGTGTGCTCACACTCTTTTAAGTCCACAGAATGAGGAGATGTACGCCTGCACACAACTCCAGCAATACACAAGAGCCATTTCCAAGTCATCTGCTTGGGTGTTTTATTCCAAAGTATGTTTGGTTTGATTTTTTTTTGTGGGGGCTTAGAGCAAAGATGCTTTCAAAATACACCCAAGAATCGCTGTGGAGGAAGGTTGCACAGCAGGTTGTTCAGATGTGTTATGGGAACCATAACTAAAGGTGCAGGAGGAAAGAGGCAGAATTAGGATCCCCAAGGCAAGAAACAGTTCTGCTGCCCAAGTCCCTGCAGAGGATTCACAACCCACCTTGCTCAACAATGCAGTGAACAGTGTTTTCCACTATGGTGCCGCAGGAGCCTGTGTAAATCTGCAGCTCAGTAAGGCTCACACAGATAAGAAACCCAGTGTCTGTAAAGAGAGGATGATCAGTATGAGAAGCGCAGCACAGGATGCTCCAAGGCAAGGGGTGAGGAATCTTTGTGTGTTTCTGTTGACATGATCCCCAGACCTGGGCTAGGGGGACCCTCAGGTTGCCATGCCCAACCCTACAGTAGCAGATAGTTGAGGGATAGATGTCAAACAGTGATGGGACCCTGTGCATCTCTACAAAAAAAAGGCAGCTTAAAAATCTCATCTGACACAAGACGGCAAAAGCTCTGACCTATGAGTGTCTTCTGCTGCAGGAAGTACTCAATGTCAAAAGGTGTGGGGGGAACACACAAACCACAAACACACAAACCAAACTATAATAAAGTTTTCTTTTAAGATGAGCTCCTATTTCAAACCTTTTCGTCTTTTATTACAGTTACTTTAGCCCCTGTATTTGAGGAAACAACTTGCTGATCTTCTGATAGCAGGGAAGGCCCCAGCAACAATAACTCACCATTCTACCTCTGGTCTAACAAACTCTCAAATAAAACTTATTCCCAGGAAGACAAATGTATCATCTCCATTCATCTGCATCTCAACCCAGACCAGGCAGAAGCAGACAACAGCCCTAAGAAATCCCTGCCAGATCCACCAAAAAGAATAAAAAGCAAGAGGCAAGATGTCATTTTGCAGCTGGGATTCTCAACTGTCTCCCAAAGTAGCATTAAACCACCTCACCTTCCTCAACTTCACCAGGAAATAGCTGCAAGGAAGAGGCGGAGGAGGAAAGAGACCTCTTAGGAAGCATCAGCTGCAGTCTAATTAGAGCTATTAGCAAGCTCTTAGTGGTGTTTATTAGCATTTACCCAATGTTGCTGAATGAAGCAATCCTAACACCAGCCTTCTGGTTTAGAAAGCTTTACTCCTGCTCCAGCTCAAGGAAAAGGGTTTAGAAAGGTCAAGGTCACTATAACCATAGCTGCAGCTTTTTGTGTCAGCTCAAAGCTTGTTTTCAGCTCAGAGAAGCCAAAGTTACAGAGAGAAGAACCTGCACGGGAGAGAAATAAAATTTTTCAGT
The DNA here is from genome assembly GCA_013400935.1 of Turnix velox. Classification (NCBI taxonomy): domain Eukaryota; kingdom Metazoa; phylum Chordata; class Aves; order Charadriiformes; family Turnicidae; genus Turnix; species Turnix velox. The sequence goes on from VZTY01026723.1 coordinate 846,168, forward strand.
TAAAGGAGGTCCTGATAGTCCATCAGGGTGTCTTCTTAACTGCAGGCATCCAGCTTTGTGTTATGGCTATTGAGTAATTTTGAGTTTGTGGCATCATGCTGCCTTTGCTTTTCTGAGAGCTGGGTATTGAGAACCACCTGCCCTGGTGATCAGGCTGAGAAACACTTAGAAGACAAGGTAGAAAGCCCTGAGCCTAGCTCTGAGCGAGCTGGCCATGAATCAGGCAGGATTAAAATAAGATTTACACCTTCTGATGCACAAAACATTCATCACCAACTACTGTTGGATGTCTTCAGCCTGCAAACAGTTTGTCTAACATGAGGTGTTTTTCAAACATGTCATGCCTTTCAATGGACACACAGCCAAAAGCTGCATGCCTCAAGCAGGGCTAATCTCCCTGGAGTCACTTCTAGTTACATATTTAAGGCAGTTTATCATGTAGAAGGGACATTTAAAAATACACAACTATAGGTTATAAATCTCAGCCTTTTCTGGGAAGGAGCAGGAGGAAGAAACCTTTGTGATTTAATAAACTGTTAGAAATAACCCAGTGTGGAGAAAATTCACACAGAGGGTACTCAGTTGTGGGTTTGCTACAGCTAGTAATGTTAGAGCAGATGGGCCAAAACCCCTAAAATCAGGATGCCACAATAAATGAAAGCACTCACAACATCCTTAACCGAAGCAAACACTGAACATCTCTATATCTTTCCCAAGCACATATGTAGTTGGGTAAGATCTTCCACATCTCTGTGCTGGACAAGCTGTCATGCTTTTGTGGTCTCACAACCACAGTTCACAATCTATACAACTATTTCCTTTCATGATAAGTAGAGACAGATCTCTGCTGTCTCGATGGATGGGTCTGCCTGAGCTGCCACAGATGGAGGAAACTCATCAGAAAGCTTTAACTCTCGGGGCTGAGTGCCAGGTCGGTACCTGAACTGCTGAGTGCTCCTCTGAGCTCTGACTCATCCCCACTGCATGTAACAACAGACCGCTGCAGTCTCAAGTCTTTGAAAAACAAAGATGTATCTTTCCAAGTTTGTGGTTACAAAGAATTGTATTCTGCTTCTGCCATCGCTTTTCAGGACAGTGCTGGTGAAAGCCACCTCTGGGACCTGACTGATGTGACCACTGACTTTGCAGGCTCTTGGCCAAATTGAACCTTAGCCACACAAATCAACATACTTGGAATGCTGGCACAGGTTTCCCTCTTGACAAGCCAATGCTATACACCACGAAGGTGCTGCTGCAACAACAGCCACCTACAAGCAGGTCTTCTGAAGTGAATGTGGTGAAAAGAAACTTTATATTTCATCCTCATTACAGCTCAGACTCAGAGCTTCCAAAAAACAATCATGTTCAGCAGAGAAAGCTTGCCTCCAAGCTTCACTCATCAGCATTTCCTTGTACATCCTTCAGCATCCCAGGTGCTGCTATACATCAGGCAACAGTGCTGGAAGGTGGATCCAGCTGGGTGGTTCATGCTTGCCAAGCAGCTCTGCCAAGTCAGACTCGGGCTCACGGGAAGGAGAAGCTGCTCGCATGCTCCTGACTCCACTGATCCATCCTGAGCATCTTGGAGCATCTTTTCTCCTCTCAAGGACCAAAACATCCCAGAGATGCTAGGGTGGGTGAGCCATCAGGAAGGAAAGTGAGTTGCCCACAAGGAAGTCTTCCCCTACCACCACCCTGGGTACCACCGCAGAGGTCTCAGACCACATCATCCTACCCAGCAACTGGGCACAGCAGTTCTCTGCCCTCACACCTCTGCAGCCCTGTGCAAATCACCCTCCCCTGCAAGGAAACTCTGCTGGTCTCAGGGCTGCCTGCAGGTAATGATGTGAAATGTGAATAAGGAAAGCAGTTTGTGCAGAGAAGTAATGATCCCTTTGGGATCTTCCCAGTTTATATGCAATTACACCAAGCAGCTAAAAAGGAGGAGTGCTTGCCAGAGAAGGGAGGCGGATAATCTGCTGGTGTAAAGCCCTGCAGCTCCCAGAAGCAGTAAGCGATGTAAAGCAGAGCTGACATTTGAGGATGCATATGATCTTCTAGTTTACGTATGTCAGGACATCTGCTACTACAGCCTCATGCAGCTAAAGCTACCCCTGTCTTCACCTGTGGCTGCTGCTGAGCGCAGTTTAGAGTAACTCATTGAGCTGAGCCTCACACAGGGGATTCCGCTCCTTCATGCCAATTTGTAGCCAATTCAGGATTTAAGCAAGTATTATTTATCACCAGGGCTCCCTGCTAACCGTTACCACGTCAGCGAGGAGTTATTCAAAATGAGTTTCCGAATTAGTGACTCTGCATTCATTGCTTTTGTACTTCTTTCAGTTTATGGGGAATGTCAGCAAATCACAGGATCCCACTCAGGGTAAATTACCTGGAGATTTCACGCATGATCGTTCTGCTGAGCTGCAAAGGCGGCGTGGCAGTGAGCTCGTCATGCTGCTCACAGTGCCTAAGGCACCAGGGAGAAGGAGCCCAACTGCTTCCAAAGGATGATCAGGTTGGAAAGATACTTAAAACATCTTGTAAATATGGATGAGCTTCCCTAGTGCAGACCAAAGTATGCCCAGGCCATACACCAGTCTCCCACCTCCTGTAAGGTAATTCCCCTCTTTCCTGATTTATCATCACTGAATGGGAGATGAAACAACAGCCTCTTCTCTCTCTGCCTGGTTTTATTCTCTGACACAAAAGCTTTTCTCCCTGTCAAAAATCAAACTCAGTTTTATTTTGTTAAGAAGTGAAGAAATAGCAGGTCTTGACTCCAAGGACTTCTGGCAACAGCTATGCCTTGGAAAAACAGTTGTGTTGGCAGCAAAGTGAAAGACTCCTGTCTGCTGGAGCAGCCTTTGGCCTCTGTAGATGTTTCTCCCAATCCCAGGCAGATGGAGCACGTCCCCTACTCTGCGTCCCTCCAGCGGATCTCTGTGCCAAGTCAGACCAGTCTCAGCAATGGGGCAAGAGTCAAAGTCACCAGTTCCCACGAGGAGGGCTGGGAACAGGAGACTGTGTGCAGGCAGCAGAGACTGAGATGCGAGCTCTCTATGCAGAGGTTGAGGAGCAGGAGGGGCAGGGGGGCAATGCTCCATTATTTTGTAGTGACACCAGCTTTCTTGGGGTGGTCCCATGCAACAGTGTGTGGGTATTTTTAAGTCAGGCTTTGAAGGACAAGAGCTGCCTGGCAAGGTGAGAGACAATGCAGAGACATACAGCAGAAAGACAAGAACTAGAAGTTTGTTCCTGTGACACAGGCCAAAATGAAACTGTCCCTGGCCATGCCCAAAGCTGTAGAAGACTCATAAGACGTGGGAGAGGAGCAGCTATTTGCAAAATTTTCTGAGACCCACTTTATCCCATGCAGATCCCTTCAGCACAGTAAGGATGGGTTTAGCCTCCAGTACTGGAATGACAAGAGTCTTGCCCATTGAGAGCACCCAACCTGGAGCTAGTGAGTAGCTGAGCACTGTACAGCAGGGCTTGAGCAGCTGCTCTGTGACAGCTTCCATCACAGCCAAGGCTCCAAATCCCAAGGCCGGCCTTCCTGAAACAGTGATGGTGTCTGGACAAAAGCTTTGACCTTCCTTTTTTTTCTTCCTTTTCTTTTGTCATGTAGCCAAATAAAACAGTGTTGTCCAGCTGCCTTCAGCCTTGCATTACCATTCCCTCCCTAATGAATCTTCTGGGACCCCAGATCCCCCATAACTCCCAGGCTCTCTTTCTGCCCTGCAAGGCGACCTCAGCTGACTTCCACCTTAAATTTTCCAGGTTGGAAACAAAGCAGCATGAGGAAGGGCAGGTGATGTTTCTTTCCATTTCCCCCTTTCTATGTAAAAGCAGCACAAAGCTTTGTGAAGCACCCAGAGTAGAACAGTCGCCAAGCTGCAGCTCTGAACATCACTCAGTACATAGTGGTGCCCCAGAAATAGAAGAACACTAGATAAAAATAAACCACTGGGACCATTTCTCATCTTAGTCTTCAGGAGAGAGGAATTTCCTTCCCTGTGGTCCCTCTTCCACCCCCACGCTGCTGCTGGGCCCTCCTCAGCCTCAGCCCAACACCATACTGCTGCTTGCCCTCCTAAGGGGCTCTGCTGAGTATACGCTAAGTATAAAACCATCTGGGCAGTGAGTCTGGGGACTCATATACAGAGATGTCTTGGAGTTTACTTTAGTGGTTTTTTTCCCCTTTGATCTCTGGAACATGTATTTCAAACCCAGAAAAGGCTCTTGTGCTGCCCAAGAAAACAACTACATAAAAGGACAGAAAGCACTGATAAGGAACGGGGTAAAAGGATTGTGCTGCAAAGGAAAAAGGCTGCCTACCCCTATGTCTTGAAACGCCCAAGACATAGAGTGAGAACTGGCAAAGGTCAGGCTGAATTGGCTTTTGCAGGGGATGGTAAGAAAAATAACAAGAGAAGTTTTAGCCAGGTACATCAGAGGAACAGAAGGGAAGAAGAAATGGAGCTGCTGTACCGAGAGGACAGGGTGTAGATTAAAGTTAGTCCAAGTGTGATTCAAAACTAATACATTCTCTTTCTCACATCCTGTCAGTGTGCAGAGGGCACAAGGACAGAAGGAACAAGGAGATGAATGTGGAAATGCCACATCTCTCCAGATCAGGAGTTAGAAAAGGCAGTGAGCACATCACGGGCACAGCTGGTTCCTGTCCCCCAGTGCTGGACATCTGTAATTGAAACCTGCCCATTGAAACATTCACCAAGGAGAACAGAAACCCAGTATCTCAAATTAAGAAAGGGAAAAGTGGCACCTTGCTAAATAGAGACCATTCAGGTGACCCATGCCACAAGCCATGAATAGCACAAAGTCCAAGGGAAGGGGGACTTGGAGATCAGAGCATATCAGTCTGTTTTCCACTGGCCCAAGGGTGCCCAGACAGCCTGATACCACTCAAAGATAAGATATGCCACTGTAAATAAGAATGGAAATCTGATCTACCTCGGCTGCAGCAAGCTATTTGCTGGAGCACAATACAATTAATTCCCTAGTAGGCTGGGGGTATGAGCACTAGCCCAGAAGCTGCAAGGTGGACCAGCAGCGGGGATTTGGGCAGGACTGGGATAGGTTTTTATGGCTAATCTCAGACCAAAACTAGGACTTGTGGACTTGAAATGTCCTGAGTAAATAGAGATCCAGAAGTAAGACTCTTCAAACATCACTGTGGGAGTATCCCCAATTCACAGCTTGGGACCAGCTTTGATCCCAGCCAAAAATACTGGAGGAACATCTCATTCCCTTCAGCTCCTGCCCGCCCTCAGCATCCGCGTGAGTGCTAATTCTCCTTCCCATAACTGAAGCACTCGCCTTGCCGTCTGATTTCTAGACAATTCTAGGAAAATCCCCAGCTCTGCTAAGCAGAAAGTCGAGACTGCAACGTGCCTAATCAGCTATGCTAATCTAATGCTGCCACACAGAGCCAGTGCACGCAGCTCCCATCGCTATCAGCCTCTTGCCGCATAGCCCAGATGCAGCCTCCATTTGTTTATTTGGGGTGGATTTACCTCCGAGTTTCTCACCCTACTTCCAAACAGCCAGCATTCCCCAAACATCAGTCACCCCGTTGCACCTCCCGGTGCCTCTCCAGGCTTTGGAGATGGATGGGAAGCAGGCTGGGTCCCAGGTGGGGTGGGGGCTCAGCCTGCAAAGAGCCGCAGGGGCGTACTGGAACAACCACAACTCTAATTCAATTTCTGACCATTTTCCCTTTTGCTTTCACTTCATTATAGATGATTATTTTTTAAACTGAAGCAAACAGAGTCGATTCTGCTTCCAACTGAATTGCCCACGGGCTGGCTCCTGTCCTCCAGCCAGCTGATACCATCTCCACATCAGACTCCTCCCCAGCAGCCCAGGGATATATGCCTTCTCTAAGGAAGAGTCCCTCATCTTCTATGGAAAGTGGCATTTAATTTCTAGTTAGTGGCCATTTCATGCAGCTTTTTGACTAGATAAGAAATAGCATCCATGTGCAGGTCTTAAAGAGAGGAATTCTCAGCTTGAATTGGGACAAGACATTGGAATCTCAACACACTTTGCAAGCAAGGCGTCCAAAGCAATAACAGAAAGGGTCATTTTACTTCTGTTTCCAGCCATTTCTGTGGCCCAGACTATTTGTTATGCTGCAGAAGAGCACAAGTTCCTAAATAAGTTGTTTCAAAGCAAAAAAAAATGAACCATTCTCCTTTGGAAAGTGTCAATGCGTGACTTCACAAAGATTTCTAAATATAGATACTTCAAAAGAACAAGTGCAATAAGGAGACTGGTCAAAACGTATCCTCTTCTGCACCGACTGACAGCTTTGAAGAACCCATGTTTTCTGATGAAAAGATGCTAAACTGCAAATGTTCCCCATGCTGCTGCAGCTAAAGCTTATCCACTGCCAGCTGCATATCTCTTCATCCTAGCAGAAGATGGATGTGCTGGTCCCATACTGGCAGCAAGTAGGGAAGCCACTGGGTGCAGGATGACAGCCTGACAGTGTTTCCCAGAACCATCACAGCTCTCTCCCACTTGCCTTGCAGTTTGGAATCCCAGCGTGGGGTGTAAATATGATGGGACCAGGAGAGTACAGATGCTTCACTGGGCTGCAGGACTTGGCTCAGTCCCCTGGCCAGGACCCATTGCATTCCCCCATTCTCTCTCCCATCCCTTGTATAACTTAAACTCCATGAGGATTCCCACAGGGCAACAGAACACAGCCCTGATCACATTGCCTCCTCCAAGGATTCAAGGGTTTGGGCTCCCCAAAACCACCTTCCCTGTGATGTCTCGTGCTAAACAAGTGGCATCTCTGCAGGTAGGGAATCAGTGCCCAGACAGCAATCAGCACTGGGGACATCCTGCCTTTTCCAATCACGTCCAGCTGAATTTTCCTAAAAGATTTCCAAGCATTTTCCTAAGGATTTGATCTGTTCCGGAGCACTCCCTGCAGCCGGGTTTCAGGGGGAGCGTGCTCTTCTGAGGGAGCTGTTTCCTATTTTTGTCAGCACATTGAACATAGCCTCTAAATTAAAATCTTCTATTTTCGAGTCTATTTTGGTCAACTCCACTTCCTTCAGTTTAAAAGATACAATAAGAATAGACAAGCTCTTACAAATTAAAAGCCTCTCTTGCTTAACAAATTGTCTCAGTGAAATAATTAATTGTCTGGAAAGAGATTCGAGCCCTACGTTTCTGGCCTTGCTCCAGGCCATGTAAAGGGGGCAGAGGGTGGGGAATGCACATTTGGGGATTTGTTGCCTCACCATGACAGTTCTTGTGCTTCCAGTACAAAGCAGGACGGGTCTGACCAGTCCAACTGAGATAACCCTGCCCTCAGCACAGCAGTGCCTGCTCTCCTCCATCAGCACAGTTGTCACCCACTGCCTGTCACAAGTCTTACCTTGGTGTTTATAGGAGGAAGGCTCTTGACATGTTCCACTGCCTGATTTTGTCCATATTCATGGGTGATTATTTTTAGTCAGCAGGTCTGAGCTTTGAGTCTCTAGGGACCTTCCCACATTGATGTTTCCCAGAAGCTCATGGCATATAAGGGGCTATAAAGATGGAAGACATGAAAACAATACACAGGACAAGAGGTAGCTCCTCCTAGCAATGCCTCTTGCCAGGTGCTCCAGCTCTCTGCTGACTTTGGGACTTTGTCCAACCTAAACTTCCTTAAGAAATTCCTTCCAGTGCATGACTATCCCTGTGATGACTAAGTCTAAATTAATCCTAGTTTTTGCAGTCTCAGCCCTTGGCTGCTACTTCACTTCTCCAGGTTAGAGAGCTCCCACTCTCCTTCCCTGTGGTGAAACTGGAAATAGATGCAGGTTATGACATCTGCTCCTTCAAAAATCCCATCTTTTCTCAGAGGACATGTCCTCCAGGCCTCTATCACATGTGTTCCTCACTCCTGGAGCTCTTCAGCTTCCATGAAGAGGAAGGGTGTAGTTGATAGTTGCTTGTTCTGGTATATGCTCCAGGTCCTGGACACAGGAGACAAGGGGAAGGCTGGCATCAGCCAGGATCAAGCCCGGGACTGTGAGAAGTCCCACATGCAGCAGAGGACATTCACACTGTGTTTCTGGCAGAAACATCATCTACTTCTTTATTCCCTCCCATGTGCAGCCAGGGAGCTGCATCCCACAATAGGAGACATTTTTACAGTGGGACATGAGATGGAGGTCACAGCAGTTTGGCACAGAGGAACAGCACATAGAAGGGAGGGTGTCAAAGCCCTGGCTGAGCTCGCCCACACCACAGCAACAAGCCATCAGAGAAGCAATGCCGCTCCCTCCCTGGATGACCCTTGCTGCCAGAGTTCGCATGTGGAGACCTGCTGGTGACACATATCCCCACCTATGCCCAGGTCTTCATCCCATGCAGCTCAGTGATGGCTTCATGCTCTCTCTGCAGCCCTTGCTTCTTGCAGAGCTGCCCTGTAGCCCATCTGTTGGTGCTGGCAAGGCAGGAAGGGACAGGGCAGGGTCCCTGCATGGGGCCCAGGCAGGGTCTGAGCTGGCAGCAGCCACCACCAGCCTGCCTGGGCAATGCCTCCCTCCAGGTCCATCCAACTGAGCTCTGTCTTCCTTGCCAGCCCCATGGCGGTCCCACTGCAGGGGAGCATTTTGCTAATCCTTTAGTCCCTGCCCTGAGCCCAGCAGCACAACCTCCTGCCAGCTTTGCAAAGAAATGCTTTAGAAGAATCTGGGGCTCATGCAGGCACTCTTTTCCAGTAAAGCAATGGGGCAGCAGCCAGATTCCAGCCCTGAGAGGTCCCAAACCACCCAAAGAGATGCAGAGCAGGCACTTATATATCCAGGCCAGGCTTCACTAGCCTCAAGCTGAAAACAGACAGTTCATTCCTACAGAAATTGACTGAACTTCCTGACAGAGAACCCAGAAATGCTGGGAGGGGTCTGGGCAGAGCTGCAGTCCAAAGCATCCCATCCTCCCACCCTGCTACTGGATGAAGGGCAACCCATGTCTCAGCCTCCTCCACACCCAGAGAGAGAGCAGAAGCATTGCACAGCCCCACATCAACCTGCTGCCACAAGATATCACCCAGGCCATGATCCTACCAGTGTTTGGAGGAGGATTAAGTATTTATCTGGAAAACAAGGACAAGCACAATTGCAGTTGGCAGGATTAGTGCCAAAGCCCATAAAAGGCCCACTCATGAGAGCTGTGGACACCTCATGAACATCAGCAGGGGGTGCACACACGGTGTCAAGGCTCCCTCTCCCAGCCTTGTGGTCTGGGGGGGGAGTGACTGAATGTCACTTCCTCCCATGAACCTCTGATTTTTTCTCTCTACAGTGCATCAGAAAGATGAAAAACCATGATCTAGTGCTTTACAAGCTGCTCTCTCCTGAGCACAATGAAATTTAGGAACACCTGTGTTCATAAGTTACTGAAGGACCCTTCTTGGCCCTTGGGCACCCGGGAAGACATGTGAGCTTTCAACTGTCTGAAGGATGCTCCACACTAGCATGAAGCCAGCCAGCACCTTCCGGTCCTCATTGGAGACTGGAGAGCTTTGTACAACACAAACAGACAGGCAACTGGGAAATAAACCCCTAACATCCTCTCTCTGCACTAAGTGAAGCTTAAGAAATATGGCACAGACTGTGTCTATAGTCTGACACTGTATCACAGCAGATGGGATCCTGCTAAGCCTCCCTGGGATCAGCACTTGCAGCAGCCAAGGGGGTGGGAAAGGCCTGAGCATCCTTTTCTTCTCCTGTACATGTGTCCTTGTACAGGAAAGGTGCCTTTGAACAGTGTTATTTCTGGAATAGACAGGATTTGGGGCACACCCAAAATATCCACACAAGCAGGATGTTACTCTGGAGCTCAGCCACAGCCTAGCAAGAGTCTCCCACCACCATGGGGAGCTACCAGATCTGCAGGCAGAAGCAGCATCTTGCACAGCCTCAAGCCCCTGTCTCAAACGCCCTACAGCTGTTTTACATGTCCTTTCTTTGCAATATTTATTTCCCACAGGCATGCTTTGGTGGGAGCATACTTGAGTGGTTCTTTGATATTCTGGCAGGAAATATCAAAGATTTCTGTCATAATTTGCCATTTTGTCCAGGACAGGATCTCACTGGAAAGTATTTGCTTAAATAAGAAAAAAAGCCTCAAGGAGGTCTGTCTTTCATCTTCACCATGTATATAATCTGCTGGAAATCCAAGTACATGGATGATTCAAGTGAGCCACTGGCTTCTCCCATCTAATCAAGAGAAGCCACAGTCTTTCACGGAGTCATGACCTTTCCAAGGCTTTTTAATTTTCATTTTTCCAGAGGAAACAACTCAGCACAAGTTCTATTTCCCTAACCCAGGATCTTCTCCCAGAGTTTATGTAAATGTCTCTGGAACCCAACAGGGCACCCTATGAGCTTCTCTCAGCCTGTACTGCCCAAGGAGCTGCTCCATACACTGATGCTTTGTTTTCTAGGTATTCTCTACTCCTCTTCCTCCATTGGCTTTTCCAAACTCAGCCCAAGCTGGGAGAGCAGGGCAGAGCTGTACCACCAAGCCCTTCTCAGAGCTGAGCTGCCATATGTGATCTCCCAGGTTGGCTGCCACCTTCCAGGCATAACTTCACCATCTGAGACTTTTCAGGAGCTCCTGCATTTGCCAGATCTCACATCCCTATTCCTAGAATCTCAGACTTTTCCTGGCTTCTTTTGCACTTTCCCAGCTCTCAGCATTGCTGTAGCCTTTAATAACTGCTTCTTAACACAGAGACACATACACACAGAGGTCAGAAGGTCTCTCCTTGCCATTTCCTGACACATTACTCACTCCACGCCTCAGTACAGCACACTCAGGGAATATCCCAGTTTATGAGTGTCTCTGGTTGCTGCCAGCTCCATGCAGACCAGCAAACCTGAATGAGGTGTCCACACTGCCCAGGCATACGTGGGAGGTTGGCTGTTGCGTCTGATGGGTCTCAAGTGCCTCCTTCCTTTCTGGAGCTTGCCACTACTGATATTCTCCAGCTGCAGCCTCTCCAGGTATTATGTCTTCTGTTTCCCAAGCTAATTCTGCAGATGTCCATGCCAACAGGAATGTCCTTACATGGTTTATCTCAGCTCTGGGTCCAACTGCTTCCCCACACCCTACAGCATGGTCCACACAGGCTGTGCTTCTCACATCTCCAGTACTATTTTCTGCAGAGAACTTGTATCTATCATTCCAGCCCATGCAGCTCCTCAGAAGCTTTGCAGTCACCCAGTCATTGCACAAGGTCAGATTTTGAAGATCTCCAGTGCTCAGGAGTTTGCACAATTGATGGGTTTCCCTATGAACCACACATGCAGGAGCATCTGAGTTGGCTCCGCAACCCCCAGCATCCTTCACCCCATGTCCTTCCATGGAACTGGGAATGAAGAGTCCAGCCTGGGAATATGTCCACCAGCCCTGCCTTTGATTGCAGGGTGGGGTGGGCCGGAGTGCCAGTTCCAGCATCTGGGGTGGACACCACTGGGGGGATGGTGCATCTACTGCATCTATTCCTCTCTGCTGGCTGTCCACCAGGGCTAGTGAAGCCCGGTGAGTTTCAACCCTATAAGCTCACGGAGCCACTGGGAAGAGAACGCTGAGATCAGTGCCTGCCCTGAAATTGCTCTCCTGCCTCCAGGACCTTTTAGACCTTTTATGAGGGGGGATTATGGTGAATGGGACAGAGAGGGGATCCTGTTCCAATAACCAGAGCCCTTTATCCCTACATGGTGCTTCATATTCAGAGACTTCCAGATGAACAATCCCTCCTAAAGCAGAGCCAAGCAAGGGGCCCTGGGACAAAACAACACTCCAGCAGCTTCAGCTGACGCAGACATTCCTGAGCGGATTTGAATTTTGTTTTGCAGGAGGGATCCCGCCACAGCCACTTGAGAAGCCCCTGGCCGTCGGTCCACGGCTCTGCTGCCCAGACACATCACAGGCCTGCCAACCAGCAGGAAAACTCTCTGGCTCCAGCAGATCATAAGCTTATTAAAGATAGATCTGTGCTTTGGTCTGCAGAGATCAACACATCAAAGGCACTTGAGTCTGTGTGCCAGTGCTGCCAATATCCCTGTTTGGCAGAGACAGAAGCTGGGATGAGCTCTCAGTTCCCATTGGAGAAGCTCAGCTCAGTTTGGGGAGCAGGAAGATCTCTCTCCATCCAGCCTGGGGAGCCCAGACTGTAATAAGTTAGTCCCAGGCTCTCTGCTCAGGGCACTCAGAAGTGATGATAAGGACTGAAGCATCTCACTCCCAGTGCTGCTGGCACTGCTCTGCTCAAGCCATGGAGGGGTGGCCCAGCTCCACTGGAATTCTGCTTACAGTCCACAACCTGCTCAGCTCAGAGGGGAGAGCTAAAAGGGGAAGTAGGTCCTCGCACAGATGGTCTGGTGCTTGTTTCTACACACAGGGCTTTGAAACCCACAGATGAAAGATTTGCAAGACACAAAAGGCTGTCACTGCCTGTTTGTCACTTGATGTATTTCCTCCCTGCCACACCACACATGCAGGAGACAAATTTCAAGAGAGTCAAACACAGCCCTGTGGAGCGATGCCCACCCCTCAGCACCCTTGCTACTGACCCAGAAAACGAAAAGATTCTCCTGGCTGTACTATAAAATCCCCACCACTTCAGCGTGGCTCCTCCTCATGCCTTGAGCTGCTGAAGGCGCAAATTTGCACCCCACCATGGCTCGACTCATTTCCTCTTGCCACTTTGCAGCAAACACCCCCCTTCATCTTCCTTATGCAACCCAAGGGCATTGATCCCTCCTGCGGATCTCAGCCCACCTCCAGGCTCAGACGGAGCTCTCAGGGGGGTTCCCACTGATTGCAAAGCCAGGTTTGTGCTGTCAGTGTTAGTGTCAGTTTTCCAGTAGTGGCAAGTGCTCGTCAGCAGCAGAGAGCCACTCAGGAGGGAAGCGCATTGCAAGCAAAGGCCCTGATAACCTAAAGGTTAGGTAGGACCCTAAGGTAGGACCCAAGGAAGCAACAGTGGGAGGCAGCTCCCGTCTCTGTGCCTGGCACGGCTCGGTGGAGCCCAACTAACTGCCTGCCCAGAGCAGAGCTCACTTTCACCTTTTCAAATTTGCCGGATGATAACCCCGGTGCCTGAGTTCACAGCTCTGATCCCTCCCACTTGAGGTCTGACTCATGTTGCAGTCACAGCGCTGCCTGGATATTGGTACGCGAGGAAGGAGGGAGGGAGAAGAGACGAGAGGAGCAGCCACTGCTCGCAGCACACGCTTCTGCCTTCACACACCGAGCCACGAACTGGGGGAAAGTTAGAGGCAGCACAACTACCGGGGATTCCCACCTACTCCAGGGCCGAGGGAAAGCAGCACCTCTCCCAGGTAAAGCTTTTGCCTTACTTTCCTGCTTGGTTGCTGTGGTGGGAAACTACTTTCTGTGTGAGATCTTGGAGGGGTTGGTGGGACCTCGCTGAGGGTGGGGAGTGCTGAGCCCTGCAATCAGCCACCCAGGCCAGAGCAACAAGATGCTGCTCATCAAACCCCTGTGCCATCATCATCCTCCTGTGCCTGGAGTAAAGGCCAGTTTGGGGACTTTGCTGGCTGTTGCTGGTGGGGACCAACAGAGCTGAGAACACCAGAGTTAGAGGGATGTGGGTGGCGTATACACAGTAGCAGAGCACTGGTCTGCCTAAGTGTATGTGGGTATGAAGTGTATCTGCTCAAGCAGCCTCCCCATGAGGTTTGCTGCTGAGACAACTTCCTACACTGAGCTTCCCCAGCCCTTTCTCCAAGCCCCCAGCCTCTCCATCCAACCCTTGACACCTTGCTAGGCAGTTGACAGGCATAAGCTGGAGCGGAGGCTGCCCTGTCTGGGGACATGGTTAGCTCCGTGAGGCAGGGTACCCCCAGGCTGGGTACCACTGGCACAGAGGGTGTGGGTAGTCCCCAGGGGTATGCAGTGCCTGCTGTCCCCCAGGCTGAACGCTGGGACATTTGCTGGGAACTCGTGCAGCTCCAAGCAGCACACCAGAGACCAGCACCCCTGTTTCACTTTCACCTTTCCCAGGCACCCTCTGCAGAGCAAACTTTCGAAATGCTGATTGCACTGCTGGTTTCTGCTTATCTTTTCAGATTTTCTGCTTTCAGTGGTCTCAAACTCCCCTTTTACCCACAAAACCCTTTTCCTCCTGAGGAGTATGATGAGGGGGGTTGGTGGCTATGATGGGAATTGTGTCCCGCCTCTCCCAGGCTCTCTGCTCACACCAGAAGCAGTAATTTCTGCTGTGGATCAGCCAGGGTTCATGCTGGGACAGGGCAGAGAGAGCATGAGGAGACCAAGTAATGGAACAAAAGAGATGCAGATAGACAGGACCCAGTGTCACCCATAGCCCCAGAGCAGTTGTAAAGGGACTCTGGAGAAAGGAGATTTCGACTGCCTGTATCTAAGATCATGGGATGAGATGTGTCTGCCCAACAGAATGTGGGAATGGGGCACCTTGGACAAGTGAGCAGCCATGGGGAGCACACCAACAGCTCTGCTTCAGGGAACAGAAGAGGCAAACCATTGAAAGGAAGAGAAGGAACCAAAGGAGCAAGAGCTCCAGCAATGGGGCTCACCAAGCATGGGGGCAGAGGCATGCTGAGGGATGCTAAGGGGTGCAGCATGACATAGAAGGTGTGAGGAGAGTCACAGACCTTCCAGAAAGGCTTCTCAAAAACTAGAAACAACACCACAGCCTCACTAAACCCTCCATGGACCTCTGGGTGAGATGGCTTCCGCACCACTCTCACATTTGTCCACTCTCAGGCCCAAACTCTGGAAAATTTGGTCTTGTCCCCTTGTGAGGCAGACTCCTGGCTCCAGTAGTGGACTGAAGCAGTTCTTTGCCTGGGTCCCTGCAGCTCCCACCCCTCAACTTCAAAACTACCCAGCCTTAAGCATCCTTTTTCAAACCAGCAGAAATCTCCACCCTTCTGCCTACCTCACGCCTCAGCTGAAGTACCTCTCTTGATCTGACCAGATGTTTAATCTCTGGAAGCTCTTGAACATAATTTTAGAAAAATCTCATGACACTCCACTGCAAGCTCTGCAGGATCAGCAGCTCTGCTCCTAAGTGACTTCTGCCAGCACTTTGCTTGGGAAGAAGCTAACACCAGGAGGTGGAATGACACTTCAGGTCCATCTGAGAATACAGCCATCCTATCCCCAGTTCAGAGCTAAAATGCTTTATGTGGGGCTTCTCCTGAGCCCCCAACGATCACTGACAGCGAGTGATGTTTTGGGGAAAAACTTCCCAAAGACAGGCTGCCACGCTCAGGCACTCGCTGAGTGCTCCTTCTGCCTGTGTGTCCACTCATAACGATGAGGTACTCAGGCTTTTAACAGATTTTAAACAAACCTATTTCACCAGAAGTGGAGGCACATGAACGGAGAGCAGCAAATGCATTTACCTACACTGCCAGAACGGGCACTGCATCCCATTACTCCTGATGCAAAAGTGCACAAAGTGTTGTAATAAATAACACCGAAGGAAAAAGATACTGAAAGATGGGAAAGAGGAGGAAAACAATCAGGTTTTGCAACAGAAATTTCATGTCACAGGAGATAATTGTCATTTTAAATGGGAACACAGTGCATCAAATGAAACACAAGCTGCAACAGAGCAGAAAATAATCTATTCAGGCAGGAGAAGGCAGAAATTACTATGAAAATTGTAAGGAGGCTAATGGGGAGACAATAGCACATTACAATGGAAGGATCATTAGTGCTCCAGGGAAGACTATTAATAGTGTTCCTTAAAGATCAGCCTCCAGATAAATTTTATTTAATGGTTTTTCATCTGTGATCTTGGCTCAGAAATTGAGAGTTTCTCTAGGACTGGTGAGAAACTTGGGAAAAGTTTTGAACCGGACAGGGGTCTAAGTACTGCAGAACAACAAGAGGATCTGAATATCAGCATAGGCACAATGGGCTGGCACAAGTTCATATGCTTAAGAGCTAACAGCAAAAACTGCTACTCTAAGCAGGTGAAAACACCATAGGAAAAATATCTGTCTTTTAGGGAACCCCACGATGACTGCAACAAAACAAATGCAACCTGACAAGTCTTCACAGGGAGATAGTGTCCATCAGAGCACCAGCACTGCTGGAAAAGGCACTAGAAAAATGACCCACAAGTGATGCCCTGCTCTGGGCCATCACTGTCAGGAGGGTGGTTTTGAACTAGGAACAGGTCCAGGCTGTGATAATGAGGATAATCAGGTAAACATAAAAGCTGCCTGTTGAAAAAGGGGTGGAAGGGTATCATTTATTCAGGCTGTTGTTAAAAAGGCTGCCATGGGAAACAGCTGCTCCACTCCTATATGAAGGAGGAAATGAACTCATTCTGCCAAAACACAACAGGAGCAGAGGACACAGGACCCGGTATTAAAGTTGGCTGTAAGTGACCTGGGCAGAAATCCACAGGCAGGTGGGGAGTCCCAGAGGGCCAGTGTTCCAAGAGAGAGCCCCAGGCTGTGTCCGTTTCCCAGTGGTCAGTGCTTTGACAGCAGCAGGCTGACCCCACACCTCTTCCCCCATCTACACCAGCCTGCTTTTCCTGCAAAGCCAAGTCCAGAGGCTGTGGTCACACAGGGGAATATTTCCATTAAATAATTTGGCTGAGAAATATGGGGAAAGTCGCTCACACGCCACTAAAGTTAAAGTTGCAACATCCCACATTCAAGCTGGCCAACAGAAGGTCCTGCCCCATGGAGAGGCAAAGTCTCAAGGGCTTGCAGGCAGCCCAGTCTCATATGGCCCTCATGTGCAGGGAAGGTTGCTGTGGCCTGAGAGCGACCAAGAGCCCAGCTCTACCTGGTGTCCTCTGGAGGGATGGGGACATCTCTGTCCTCTTCATTTGGGGACCACTGCTTCTTCCTTCCACACCTCAGTGGCTCCGCATCTCACTTGGAAATGCAATTTACTCACTGCTTGAGTTGGGGGAGAAAGGAAAGTGTCCCTTTCTTGCCCTGAACTAATTAGAACAAGCAAGAAACAAAATTACTTCTGCCAGGTTTGCAGCACAGGGCTACTCCCTGACCAGCACCGAGTGTGCCAATGTGCCCAGAGCTGGGACCCACCAGCAGAGCCCACGTGAGCCACGAGAGGTGGTGGCAAAGGCAGGTTACTGATGTGTGGTGAAGCAGCCACACAGGAGGCTGATCCACCCACAGCGTTTTCTAAGCGTGCTACTCCCCCTATAATTTATCCTGCCATTTCCACACATCCGAGCAATGAAAAAACATCCCTTTCGCTTGGAAATACCCTTCCCTGAGAACAACCTGTTCTCATCACTGCCATCAGCAGGCAGGCAGCGCTCAGCTTGTTCCACTGCTCCTTTTGTGTGTGAACAAAGAGCTTTCCGCGGCAAGAGCTTGCGCTGCAGCAGGAGGTGAGGAACCACAGCCACTGAAAGCATCACTTCCCTCTCCCGACAGCCTTAATCCCAGCATCCAAATTCAGAGGACACCTTGTCCGGTGATGAGTGTCCTCTGCTCAGCAGAAGGCTTCCCATGGGCCAGTTTGTCACTTCTCATTACTTTCAATTCTTTCAGAAGCAGCAGGGATGCAGGTATCATCTCTAATCTCACTGGTCCAGTCCCCATCTCTCCACCGTATGGCTCCTGGCAATCAGTGATTATTTACTCATTTAGTCTCCCCAGCATACCCCCTCCTGCCACCCCCATGCCTTTAACCTTGAATCAGAAACAAGTCATCAGAAGAGCATTTCAGCCAGCTCAACCTTGTTATCTCATTCTTACAGGGTGAGATTAACTTTAAAATCTCATCTTTGTCAAGGCTGGACCTTTTCCTTTCCTCAAGTCTCTTGTTCGCTCCATCTCTGCAGCATGTTTCACCCTATGAAGAATTAGCCGTACCTTCCTGCACAAGCCTCTTGTAACACCATGGAGGGCTTCATTGCTGCTTCACAGGCTGCAGAGAGCCTGGAGAGCTGGGTCCTCACCACTCTTGGGGACAGACAGGCACATCTCTCCCCCATCAGGACATTGGGAAAGGATGGGAAGACCCTTCATCTCACCTAGGAAGTACTTGGAGGGAGACCAGGCACAGGGAGTTAGGCTCCTCAGTCTGCTCCCAGCCCCTCTCTCTCATCCCTGCAGTGCCTCAGTTTCCCTTCAGGCACCTTCCCAACACAGAACCATGCTCCCTTTAAACCTAGTAGTGGTCTGACCCTGGAAATCTCTGAAATCAGCAGCTTAAAGCTCTTTTGGAAGTTAGTGGGTTTGATGTGCTGCTTCTGCCCTTGCAAAATGTAGCTTTTTGTTATTTATATCCAGATGGAAAACAGTTGTAAGCCTACAAGGGATACTCTCCACTCTGTCTGACAGCAGAACAGCTCCATCCAAACTCTCCCTGAAAAACAAACCTCTGTGCTGGAAACAGGGACAATGAAACCATCAGAGCCCCTTCCAACCACTTCCTCCCCCCACCACTGCACAGCTGACAAATACGAGGTTGTTTCCCCTCCAGGCTGCAGGGACCAACACAAGGCATGGGTAGTTACAAAGGTAAAGTTTAATAAGCAGCTGCTTAGACTTACAGCCAATGCTGAGCTTCAGAAATCATGGAGTGATGACTAATTTTACCAGATTGCATAAGAGAAGCAAAGTGCTTTCTCAGGAAAACTCTTTGCTCCCAAATCCTCCTTTTATCCTAAGCCTGGAAGAACTAGGCACAACTAAAATCCCTGCCCTTCTCTCAGCATCCCACTATTACTTGAACTCCCTGAGGCTGGGAGAGGCTGGCTGGTGGGGACATGTGTACCTGGCTGCCAAGTGACCTTCCCATTCAGGTTTAAGCATGCTGGAGCATCCAGGAAAGGGCAAACACATCTCTTCTGGAGGTGTTTGAGAGGCAGCTCAAAGAATTTCTGCCCATTGCTGTTCTGCTTTCTTTGCAGGTTGTCCTTGGGAGGTGGCAAAGCTCTGTCCCAGCTGAAGCACTGCTGACCACTATCACCACAGAGTGTGAGACCCCACAGGAACTGACTGCATGGTCATGCAAAGGAAAGGCAGCATGAGAAAAAAAGAGATCAGTTGAGACCCACTAGCAGCTGCTGCATGGAATCGGCTCCAGCACTGAGGTCCCAGATGGAGCCAACAGGCACAAGCAAGTCAAAGGACCCTTATCTTTCCCTAGACAATGTCACCCCTAGCAGACAAGGCTGAACTCGTGGAGAGACTCTGCAGTGTCCTCCAAGGTCACTGTACATCCAAAATCACTTTGGAAGGGGTTCTAGGACTGCCTGGTAGAGGGTCACTCCAAGTAGCTTTGAAGGCAGTGAGAGCAGGACTGCTCCATCCATGACTACATTATGGATCTCTGTTACAACCATACGAGCTCTCAAAAAACAACAGACCTTCCTCTGCAGCTGCTGGTTGGGTGCTGCCTTGCTTTCCTCATTGTGTTCACTCTCTGCGGAAACATCATCGTCTGCCTGGCTGTCACCCTCGACCGCCGGCTCCGCAGCCTGACGAACTGCATCATCGTCTCCTTGGCCATCACTGACCTGCTGCTGGGCCTCCTGGTGCTGCCATTCTCTGCCTTCTATGAACTCGCCCAGGAGTGGCCCTTTGGCAGCACTTTGTGTAATATCTACACCAGTCTGGATGTCATGCTGTGCACAGCTTCCATTCTCAACCTCTTCATGATCAGCCTGGACCGCTACTTTGCTGTCACCACCCCACTCCGCTACAGCCAGCTGGTCACTCGCTCCCGGGTGGCTGTGGGTTTGGTTGTTATTTGGACCGTTTCGCTGATGGTCTCCTTCCTACCCATCCACCTGGGCTGGAACACCAATGGGACAGGAGTTCAAAACACAGCCCCCAGTTGCAAGAAGGAGTGCGTGCTGGAGGTGAACCCTGTGTATGGGCTAGTGGATGCCTTGCTAACCTTCTACATCCCTTTGGTCATCATGTGCATCACCTACTACCGCATATTCAAGATCGCGAGGGAGCAAGCCAAGAGGATAAATCACGCTTGGTGCTGTAGCAGCAACAGCCCCATGCCACCCATGGTGAAAGAGCACAAAGCCACCATGACACTGGCGGTGGTGTTGGGAGCGTTCATTGTGTGTTGGTTCCCTTATTTCACAGTGTTCACGTATCGGGGGATATGGGGGGACAGCATGGTGAAAGGCACACCCATGTCCATTGTCCTCTGGCTGGGCTATGCCAACTCAGCCCTAAACCCTATCCTTTATGGGACGCTCAACAGGGACTTCCGAGTGGCATACCAACACTTGCTGCACTGCTGGAGATCTGGGGACCCCAGGAGCTCCTGCCTGCCTCCCCTCCAGAAGGCCCAGTCCGAGGACAGGAACTGCAGGCAGAGCCAGGGCAGGCAGGAGGCTAAACCCCTGAAACTGGAGATGAGGAATGGGAAAGGGATCTTGCTGACCGAAGGAGCCCTCAAGAGGTAAGAGCCTTCTTCCATGAGGGTCTTTGATAGTAGGTTCATTGCCTGAGAGAAAGGTAGAGGTAGGCCCCCCATATTATCTAAGCAGGATGTCCCAGCAGGAGATCCCTGCCCATATAAGCCCTGCTCTTTGCAGAAACTCCTAAATTCATCCCCACCAGCAGGAGCCCTTCATGCTGGCAGCACAGCTCCAGTTACTCCAGCTTCAAGTGTGGGCTGGCCGCTACTGCAGTCACCATCCATTCACAGGGAGCACAACATGTCCTTGCCTTTGCTGAGTATTGGGGATAGTTTTGCCATCAGATTTGCCATGCAGAACAGGGCACAGAGTCTGGGAACCCACAGTCAGGCTGCAAGTCCCCACAGGAGTCGAGACCTGGGTCTCCAGCTCCCTGCAGAGCAGCTCAGCAACTTCCCTTCCCGTTGATCCACACACCCTCAGCATTTCGGCTGTCGGTTTGCATTAGCAGCAAATTCAGCCAACAGCGAGTTCCATTCCCATCTCTGGAATGGAGCGAGAACAGCCAAAATTAGGTTAGCAAATGTTTTTAGAAATACAAACACCCGTGTAAAGTCAGAGCCAAAAACTCCCCCAGCGTTACCCCAAGCATGTCAAAGGGGTCAAGCACCTTACAGGGGTACAAGGTGGGTGAGCTCTGTTCTAGGTTCTAGCCCCTGCCCCCTCCCACGGTACCCATGTCCCCTCACGGCTGAGCCACCATCACACCACCTTGCCCAGGAGTATAAGGAGGCAGGAGAAGCATGTTGCATGACCCAGGACAAACCACTGCTCCCAAGACTTTCATCTAACTTCTAAGCAGGGCCTGATAAGCAGCCCAGAAACTTTCCATCCATAGATAAGGAGGCCTTTGACACCTTGTTCCCACTGTGCCAGCAAAGGAGCTGCTTGTGCTCTCCTGTGGCACATGCCCTTGGTGCTGTCCCAGAAAACAGTCCCAAGCCACCAAAATGAGGACATGAGGAGGTGAACCAAAGGACAGAGCCATCTGAAAGGCTTGCCCAGCATCATGCCTCCCCTGGGGCTCAGATGTGATCTTACCCAAGGCAGAGGCAGAGGGGCAGCTTGGGGCAGGACAGTCTGCCCCAGGAGATGGCAGGGATGGATGAGAGAAGATACAAGACCACAAAACTCCTGGAGCTGCCTTTTCAGCTTCTGAGGAATATAAAGTGACAGAGAAAGATTTGCTGTTTAATCACATGAAAGTGCAGTTTCTGGGCAAACAGGGAGGTCAGACATCAGGACTGCAGCCAAATGGGGAGCACTGGCCAAGGGGAATTGGCTGGAGAGTCTTCCCTACACAGCTGAGGGAGAACAATATCAACAACTTCTCTAAGTGCTGTTGTGCCACAAAGGGAGAAAAATTACATAAAGTGAAAGAAAAGGGGAAGAAAAATGGGTTTGTGCTCTCCAGGCAAAGGTCAGGGTCACTGACCTCATGACTTTCACAGGTCCTTCCCCTATTTCCCCAGAGGGCCTGATCCTACTACACGAGTTACATCCAAAGCCCAAGCTGGGGTCAGAGCCAGGAGACCTCCATTCCCAAACTCTCAACATGGTGCCTGGTGCCAGCAGGGTTTGCCCAGAGTCCCAGCACAGGGACCCAGCATGCAGTTCCAGACTGTTCCCCCTGCTGCCAAAATCAGCCCAAGTGAGCCTGAATGAATTTCCCAGTTGGATTCTCTCTCTAGACATCAGGAGGCTGGAGGAAACAGGGCAAGCAGCACAGTGCCATGACAGTGCAGATTCCCGAGACCTAGGAATTAGGGGGAAACAGGGGAAGACTCAAGCACTCAACAGGAATATTTCTTGGCCTTTCTACATCTAGATATCCCCTTCCTGACCTACACAGCACCATCACTGTGGTTTCTGCTCACGATGAGATAATGAGTTATTCGAGCACCAAATAATCAATTATCACTTTTACTTTTTCTACTTCTCTTCTTAACCTGCTCACTTAGACAGACATGATACATCAAGGACCATGTGGGGCCCTTTCCAACTCTTTTTTCACTAGTTAGATACATAAACATCTGCTGTTGGCAGATGATCTGGATCAGCTAATACCACACAAGACAGGTAGGAACAGGATTTGCACAACAGCCAGTTTAACCCTGAGCATGAACTGAGTCATTTGCTCTGGCCACATTAACAGAAAAAGACCAAAACAAATCACTCTACAAACTTATAGCTCCTCAAATTAGAAAGACAGCTCAGAAGGAATGGCAGAAGAGCTCACCTCAGAACAGCCCTACAAAGTAGTTCAGCAAAAAGCACAACCAGCAGTATTTTGAAACATCGCCCTTAATAACAACGTTCTTTCCTGATACGAGGAATAGAAGACTAGCAAACAATAGTGGGAATACTGGAGAACTGCAGCCAGTCTCAGAGGTGTCAAGAGTAGGAACAGGGGAATTAGAGTCATTGCTGCTTTGTAAAGAAAAAGGCCATGGAAGCACCACAGCCTTTCCAATGGATGAGGCCAGGTAAGGAGTGCAGGGCCAAGCAGGGATGTCACAGGAAAGGCAGCTGCTTCTGTCTCCCCATAAGGCACCAAGGAGGAAAAGCAATTTACTTCACACAAAACCAGCACAGGAAAATATTACTTGTTACACACAACACCCAATAGACTTCAGGAACCCGCCTGACCGCAGGAGTCAGGACCCCAAAGAGGAGGGTGCCAGACATGGCTGTAGGTCATGAAACCAGTCCCTGAGGTACAAGAAGATGAAAGGCTTCAGAGAAGGAGGTTTCAGTACCAATAGGGACCTATAAGGAAGAAAATGCCAGCCCTGAGGGAACAGCTCCAGATGACCCCTTCACACACATTAGCTGTGCTCAGGGTAGCTTGGGGCAAGATGGTGGCCACAATATACAGGCAGAGAGAAGCCATTTCCCATAGGAAAAGATCACTGCCTCAGTCACAACATGCCTGCCTTAGCCTACCTGCTCCAGCTACCAGCCTCAAGGGGCAAACACCAAGTAGGCAGTAGCTGGTGTTCCACAGAGCAGTATGAGACTCAACCACTCACCAACTGATGTCTTCTTCTTCTTTCATCTTTTTCTGTCTTCATGTGCAATTTTAACCCTTTCCAGCACCGGAGCTTTCCTGTGAGTCTCAGCCAGCTTGCTCCCCTCGGATACACGTCTCCCAGCCTTCAGCTCCTGGCTGCCCTCTTCCAAAATCCTGTGAGATTGAAAAGTCAACACCCAGTTTCTATGAGGGAGAAATGCGATGGCAGAGGCAAGGGCTGCACGGTGAGTACAGGGCTGGGATCACTGGCTACAGGCAAGGGGAGGGGGCAGCTCTCCTGTCCATAGCACCCACTGCATTGTCCCTGGTCCAGCCGTACCATCCCCATGGTACTTGGTGCAGGGGGTGATACCACCAGAGGTGCATCCTCACTGCTCTCTCCAGCACCATTTGCTCTCCAAATTCAGTCCCAAGCCCAGGGGAGGTGCAGAGCTGTGTCTCCTGACCACCTCTCCTCCCCCAAACTGTCCTGCAGGTGTGGGCTTACCCAGCTGCCCTGTGATGCCCTGGAAGATGCCTGCATCCCACCTGTCCCTCCACACACTGCAGAGGTAGCTTCATTCAGACCGTGGGTTTCCAGCATGCTTCATTTTTATGCAAGCCTGCATTGCCTCAACATAAATTGCCAGCAGCTTTGGCAGGGATGCTGGCAGGGCTCCCAGGGTGAGGGGCTTATGCTGCAATAGGAAATGCTGCACTCTCCCAGTGGTGCTGGGCAGGAGGATGAGGCTGCCATACGCAGGGATGTCTCTCAGCTCCAGAGAGCCACTTTTTGCAGTATTTCTCAGGAAGAGGTAGGCAAGGTCATCCTGCCCTCCACATGCTCTCTCTCCAGCACTGCATGCTGATAACCTGGGTTCTCCTATATTGACTGTGCCCTGGGGGAGAAAATACAGTCACCCACATGCTAGACTCAAGGTACACTTGTCCCTGCTGCACGCTGAGAATGGCTAACCTTAGCAAAGGTCATGGCCATGGCAAGGTGCCTGCCCACATGTGGGGCTAGGAGGGAGCTAGGACTGCTGCAGGACAGCATAGGGCCCCCACCCTGAGGCACAGCAATACCTCACACTTCTCAGAGGAAATCCCCATGATTCACCCTGAAAATGCCACTGCCCATCAGCAGAAGGGGCATGAGAGATTTAGAGAGTAGCATGAGTAGGGCCATAGTGCTGCCCTATGGGAGGAAGCAGCATGAATGGAACTCTGAGGCTGGAGAGCACACAGCCCACAGTGAGCCTCTCCAGAGATGAAAAAAAATGCTCAGCCCCCCAGCACTGCAGACATGTGGCGCAGTCAGCTCTGCTCCTGTCATGGTCCAACAGCAGGAGCTGAGGGGATGCCAGTTTTCAGCTCTTCTGCTTCATGCTTTCCCCTCTCTGTTCTGCACATTTCTTCCAAACCACATTTAGTTTCCTTGAGGTAAAGGGAAAATATCAGCCCACCCCAGAAGTCTGCTAACCCAATCAGAAGAGTGAAGCAAAGTCTGTCTGGGGGGAGAGGTTTGCAGGAGATCTGAGGTCACAGATTTCTTCCCCGTGCTATGGGGATGGGGAGAGGAAATACCACTTCATGCGGGGCACCCACCTGAGAAAACCCCCAGCCCACTTGCAGCAGCAGCAGCAGCCAGAAGGAATTAAGGAGAGCCCAGGAGCAGAGCAACATCGATACCAGGATTCCTACTTTGACTGAGTCATTTGCAGAGGTGACTACTTCTTCCACTGCTGGCTGGCCCAAGTGGATGGAGAGAGCAGGCAGAACAAAGAACAAACCACAGAACAAATCAATGTTACTCAGAGAGGTGCTGGTTGATGGGCCCTGGGGTGAGGTGAGCCTGCTCGGCTCTGCCTAAACGTCAACTCATAATCATGCTAGGCTGAGGGCATCCTCACAGCATCACACCACAGCCTCATGCTAGAGAGCATGAGGTGTGGGACCTACATCCTGCAAAGCCATTGATCCCCCCCTCTCTGTTCCCCTGCAGGATAACTGCTCTGGTGAGCAGCATTTGCTTCAACCCCAGGCACTGCTGGAAAGGCCTTTGCCTGCCCAAGTCTGTTCATAGGAGGATGGTGTGTTTGAAAAGCCGCTGGAGGAGCAGCAGAAGGGCCTTTCCTGCACCACTGGGGCTCTGATACCTCCAGCGTTAAGCCCAGGACCACCAGGCAGTGATGCCCAAGAAGCTGGGTCAGAAGACAGAATGTGCCTCTGGCAGGCCCAGAATGGAGGTGCCTTTTCCAAGTCCAGGGCAGCGGGTCAGGCTGAGAGAGGGCACAGGACATGGAGGTGGGGGGGAGAGGGTGGGAAGGGGTGACAAGGTTTGGTACCAGACAGACCAGCCTAGGATGGAGAAGGGGAGCACAAGCACGACCCTCCCATCCCTTGGAGGGAACAAGGACCCTGGCAGAGGGGTGGGCAACATCACAGGAAGGTTGAGCCCAATGGATGTTGGCAGCCACGAGTGTTGGTTGTCCATGCACAGAGCACCCAGTCCTGCAGCATCCATGCCAGAGCAAGTCTGATACACGTATTGTGGAGGTTTTGGCATAATCAGGGCTGACCCCGCCTCCCTGTCCCATTGCAAGGAGAGAGGCCCTGGGGCCTGCTGGGCCATGGGGAGACACTAAGCTCCTGGGGTCTGTTCCCAGGCTTTGCCCCCTCCAGCAACTCAACACTAAGAGCCAAAACAGGATGTTTCTGCACTGAGTCTGTGCAGAAATCATCGATGGTATAAAGAAATCTCTTTAACACAGAGATGATCGATTTCTTTTTTTGGGGGGGGGCATGCTCTGTCTTAGGAAGAACCTCCCTGACCCCTACTTCCTGCTGTCCCATCCCCACACCTCTGCTGGGACAGAGCCAGGACACAAACAGCACAAGCCCCCAGGACACTGGCTGCAGCCACCCCAAGCAGAGGTGGCACCTTCCTCAGGGAGCACCTTGCCCTGTAGGACCAGCTAAACTATCCCCTCCAGGTCCCTGGAGAGGGGGGAAGGCCGGGGCTGAAGGCGGTGAGGAGCAGGTGTTGAGACACTGGAACAGGCTGCCCAGAGAGGCTGTAGGTGTCCCATCCCTGGAGGTGCTCAAGACCAGGCTGGACAAGGCTTTGAGCAACTTGGTCTTGTAAGAGATATCCCTTCCCATGGCAGGCTCTTAGAACCAGATGATCTTTGAGGTCGCTTCCAACCCACATTCTATGATTCTATGAATGACTGGAAAATACAGGGATCCCTTGCTGGGATCTTTTCCTCCTGGAATAAGCCTGACTCGTATCACCCCAGAGCACCCACAGGGTGCAGCAGAGGACAGGCAAATCCCGACTTTTATCCCCAGAGAAGGAAGGGCGCTGAGCCCCCAAGGCCAGAGGGCTCCATGTACTCCAGGGCCCAGCCCCGGGCCTGGGGAGGAGGGGCTGCAGCGACTCCAGGACGCTCCTGCCCCGAGCTTCGGGGGTCTCTCACACGAATGGGGGTGGCCGGAAGGGTCTCCCTTCACAGGGCCGTCCCGCTGTGCCCAGAACCCACCCGGAGAGCGGGGGGAGCCGGAGACAAAGGGACTCAATCCGCCAGACCCACTCCCACTGACTCCCTTGAAGTGGGGCGGGCGCGATGGCAGCTGAGGTTCGGAGCTCCCCCTGCTTGCTGCCGGGGACAGACCCCTCCTTCCCTCCCGGACACTTCTCGCGGCTTCATCCACCAACACACCCGGCCGGGAAGCCCCGAAACACACACGGCTCGACCAGGGCTCCCCCAGAGCCGGCAGTTTCCCCCCCTCCGCCCTCACTATCCCAGAACAGCCTTGTACCTTTTCCCCCCCTTCTGTGGGTTTGGTCCTTCATTAGCGATGGCAAAGAGCACATGGCTGCCAGAGAGCACAGAGGGCTGGCGGGACCGGGGGGCTGGGGGAGGAAGGTGTGGTTACATCCCTCGTGCACCACAGCACCCGGCAGCGCTGAGCCCCACCAAAGCACGGTGAGACACTGGAACAGGTTGCCCAGAACGGTGGTGGAGTCCCCATCCCTGGAGACGTTCAAGGCCAGGCTTGGTGAGGCTCTGAGTGATCTGGTCTAAGTGCAGGTTGTCCCTGTTCACTGCGAGGGGTTGGACAAGATGGCATTTGAAGGTCCCTTCCAACTCCTTGAGCAGTGAGCAGGAGACATATAGTCAGGCGATGCTCTGGCCGGCTGTGTCCTACCTCAAATGGCCTGGGGACAGGGAGCTGTGAGTCGAGAGCCCCACAGCAGAAGGAGAAATTTCCTCATCAGCAAAGAGGCAGGAGAGGATTCCCTGGAGCAGAGGATTTGTCTTCTCCAAACCAACCAGCTAGGAGCAGGCCTTGAATTGCCTGGAGCATCCATGCTTTACTCCAACCCAGGAAGGAAAATCTGGCAAACACACACACCCAACACCCAACCCCCCTCACACACCACCTCTGATAACAATTAGAGACTTATCTAATTGCAAAAATAATTGCAATTGAAGTGTTTAATTACCATACTAAGCAGGAAGAGCTGCTTCCGACTGTTCCAGTAGCGCTCCCGATCCATCAAACGAGGTTTGGGGCTTGTTTGGGTGCTGGGTGTTTTTTTTCCTTTTTTTTTTTTTCTTTTTGTCTTATTATTAGATTGCAGCCCTGGGGGATGAAGAGATTTGCTAATTAGGGTCTTGGAGAACAGCTACCAATTCACAAACACTTGCTTTTAATTTCAGTACTAACGAGGCTGGGAGGGGGAGAAACCCAAAATGAAGAACATCTGTGGCAATTGCTGTCAGCAGCTCCATGGCCCCCAACTCCTCACCAACCTGGCACCTCTTGGTGCATGGACAAGTCCAGTGGCCATCAGGATGGGTTAATGCAAGCACAGGCAGGGTGAAGCTGCTGCTACAGGTCACTCCTGTCACCGCAGCCATCGTACAAGCTAATTCCAGCATCGATCACCTACCCAATCCAACTGAGGACCATCCATCACAGTGGTTTTCTCAATGATGGGCTAATTCTAGTCCTGGGGCAGTGATGCCAGCCCCAGGGATGCAACAGCAGGAATTTCTCCTGGTGGCATTTGATTTTGTTCTCCCCTAAACTGACAATAAAAGAGAATTTAATTCTCTATCCAAGCAGCAGTTCCAGGAGGGAAGAGAAACCACTTAGCAAGTTCCTAACCAGCATCTGCTTTCTCAGATAGGAAATATCCCCCTGCTAGCAGTTGGAGCATACACAGAGATGGCTGCCAAGTGCATGGGGACATCCACATTCTCCTCTTTCTGTGAGGGACACAGGAGCT
The DNA here is from genome assembly GCA_013400935.1 of Turnix velox. NCBI lineage: Eukaryota > Metazoa > Chordata > Aves > Charadriiformes > Turnicidae > Turnix > Turnix velox. The sequence goes on from VZTY01026723.1 coordinate 874,989, forward strand.
GACACTGCTCTGATATAGGGGACCCTGCTTCACCAGCCATCCTAGAGATCCTGGGTGCTTGGCTGGGCTTCTCTGACCAAACCACTTTTCCTCTCCTTGCCACAGCTCTAGGCAGGGTCCAAAAACACAGAGAGAGAAGGAAGGGGAGACTCACATGGAAGGCAGGAGAGACTGCAGGGCATCCAGTCATCCTGTCCCTGAGGAGCACAGCTGAGAAGTGGTAGCTGCCATGGGCCAGAAGCGAAGAAGCATTTTATTTCTTCTAGATAAAAGCAAAACATCAATAGAATGAGAAAAAAAGGATGTTGGGGGTTTTTTGGGGGGGGGCTGTCATGTGATTAAACACAGAGGAGACAGGAAAGTAGCAAACAGCCCCAAGCAGTCAAAACAATGAGAAACCTTGTGTTAGAAATCTCAAGATTTGATTTTCTGGAACAAAATGCATTTTGGGGTTACTCACCCATCAGTTTTAGCTGGGAATTCAAGCTCCTGGAAAGGGATTTATTGCCTCTTCCTAGTTCTAAAAATTACATTTCCATGACAAACCATCATGAAACCAAGGTGAAATACTCCCTTCCAGCCTGATGGAGATCATCGTGGTTACACTGTGCCCTCTTGCCTTGAGCCTTCTCACCCAGTGTTTCCTCACCACCCATGAATGCCAAGATTGTGCCAGAGACTCAGAACTGGACTGACCTTGGCCACCATGAGATGGTGGCCATGGGTCTGGAGAGAGGACGAAGCCACTAGAGGGCACAAGTATGACAGAAACATGTCCCCGGATCAGGGGACCTCTAGCTCCCTCAAGGCAGCAGGCCCAGAGGTCCCCAAAATCCCCCTTCACCTCCTGTCTCTGAAAAGTCCACCTTTACTTACAGTCCTGCTGGTCCCAGGGCTTCTGTGTCCCCCAGGCACTGCAATAGCACTGCTGGACCCAGAGCTGCGTGACAGAGACATGTCCACTTGTCCAACTGCAGACACCCCATGTTCTGGCCCTGCTGTGGGAGAGCATCACCCTGGACAGTCCAAGACCCACAGCCCATGCTGCACAGAGGCAGTGCCTCCAGCTTGCTGCCCTCACACTTGAGGGCTGCACAGCCCCTCTGCTCCTACCCAGTACCATACCAGCCTTACCCTGGTCACCAGCTAATGCCTTCTCACACACAGAAAGCAGGCTGAAGGGGACCACCAGATCCTCTCCCTCATCAGCAATGCACCTTCTCCAGGTGGCATGAGACCTTGTTGTGCAGGGCTGGCTGCAGAAAGCTGGGTGGCTCCTGCCAGGGAGCCATCTGGCCATTACCAAGGACTGCATCCAGCGTCCCTTTGTCCTTTCATTGTCCTTTCTCCCCTAGTGCGTCGTCCAGGCAAGCTCTCCCCTCCCCACACCTGCAGCCAGCAGCACTTTCACTAAGGCTCCATCACCAAACCAAACACTATTTGTCAGGGAGACGGACGCCAGAGGCAGCTCTGCTGGAACAGATGCCTCCATGAGCCCCCCAGCAAACACTCATTCAACAGCCACCGTCCCAGTGTGCCACACAGTGCACACACACACACTCTCATGTGCACACTGCCCATGCAGGATGGGATGCTGGGTTGCAGATTCCCATCTCCCAGGCTATATCCCTGCTCCCACCCCGGTGCATGCCCTGGAGACCTCCCTACCCTGCAGGGATCTGAGCCGCTCTCAGCAGCAGGGCTGCCCAGTTTATCCACTTGGAGCAGGGCTGGCAGGGTGCTGCTGCCCCACTGGTGTTTGCACAGCTGTTGGGGCCGTGTGTTCTCAGCTGCTCTGCTGCTTTCAGTTCCCAGTGACAGCAGCAGATCCCACTCCCCGCCTGGAGGAACCCAGAGCCACCGCAGGCAGAGGCAGCAAACGCCCTCCGACCTCAAGCACGCACGGACCGATGCTGATTAAACGCAGCGCCGGCGCTGATAATTAATTTCTTGGAGGATGAATTACTTGGGAAAGCTCCAGAGCGAATGTTGTTCTTTCTTCCATGCTCTCGTCGCATCTACTTGGGCTTGAAAAAAAAACCCTAACAGCAAAGGGGAGGGAAAGAGCATCCCCTGATGAACCCTCACAACCCTTCCTGAGTGCAGGGTCCCTGACGGGGCTGGTGTCCCTGTTCCCTGGGACCATGCACATGCAGACATGGTGAGAGGACCACCCATGTCCCAGAAGTCAGGAGACTCCCAGGGGCAATACGGGGCTTCAACCGAAAACCCCTCCAGGGGCTGCTTATGCCCTTGATTCAACTCAGGGACGTCCCCAACAGAATGTTCCCAGGAGATCACAAGGATCTGTCTGGGCACTTCCTGTCATCCATGGGGTGGGTGACAGATGTGGCTATCCCTGCCCGAGAGCTTCAGGTCCTGGAGCTCATCCCCTGTGCCCCCAGCTTGCAGCAGCAGCACACAGCGCGTCTCGCCATGGCTCAGCTCCCTCCAGGCACTGGCACAAGGCCGCGCTGGATGCAAATAGTGAGCGAGAAGCCCCTGCAGACAACATTATTAACGCAGGGCTCTCCATCCCTTTTGCTTAATGGGAGGCATTTTTCTGTTTCATTTCCCTTACCCTTGGAACTGAAACCGCCTTTCTGCAGCAAAATGTGCTAAGCCATAGAAATCTTTCTCCCTTCCCAGCTAATGAAAACTCCTCTCCTTCCTCCTCTGGCAGAAATGCCCACCCCACAGACCACCCCTTCCCCAGAGTATGTCATATATCATAGAATCATAGTATCGTAGGACTCCATCCCATATCCTGCCACTGGCACCATATCCTCAGCCTGTGCTGACTCCGGGCTGCATTTGGGTCATTCATCCTCAATTCCCCAGGCTGAGTTGTGCAGCTGTCCTGTTCTGGGCACTCCATAACCCTCCAAGCATGGCATCAGGGCAACAGCCCCTTTCCCTAGGCAGGAGATTCCGGCACCCATGCGCAGGATGATGGGACTGATGTGGGGGATAGCAGAAAGGATTTAGAGGGGCCACCTTGGGGACAACAGGGAGTGAAGTACCAAGGGGGCTGCAAGGTTTGTTCTCTCCATGTATGTATCGTGCAGATACTAGCCAACTACCTCAAAAGGCAAAGAGTGCCCTCAGCTCACCTCCCCAGTCTGTCCCTGAGGGCACTTCACATGCTTGGCCTGCTTCAAGGTTGAGCTAAGTCCACTACTCGTTATTGGGTAATTAAGCCCTTAATTAATGGGCTGGTTTCCTTTCAGAGCCCTGCCAGCATCTCTTGGTCCCCTGGGCAGCCGTTCCCTAGTGAGGTGGATGCTGCAGGTCTCCATGTGCTGCCTGGGGACTCAGGGGCAAACAAGGTTGAGATGTCCAGCATGAGTCTTAGGCCTAAAACCTCCCAAGACTGCAAAACATTCTGGCTTACAAACCTTAAAAAAAAAATCAATATTCAAGATATTCCTGCTTAAAGAAAAAAATCTCTCAGCTAACTCTGCTGCAGGCAGGTATCTTCTGGGCCTTTTCCCCATTTTGGGCTAGGGAGAAGAGGCAGCAGTGCTGTGCTGTGCCCAACCTTGAGCAGTACAGACCGTAGGGCACAACATGGAGGCCCTGCCCCAGGCTCCCCACCAGTCTCCGAGCAGTGGAGAACTGCAGGAATCCAGCCATGATGAGCCTCTGTCCTCAGTGACATGGCAGGGGCTGCCCTGCAGCGCTCAGACTTCTGTGCATTCATCACACGTCGATTCCCCTTAACCATGAAAAGAGGGTTATCCTCTTCCCAGACCAGAGCCACCATCCTGCTCCCGGCAAAACTGTGGACATAGGAGGTTGGTACCATGCAGTCCCCATCCTACTGTCAAGCCTGAGAAGTGCGTGAGAGGAGAGAGGCAAGTTTGGATAATCCAAGTGTAAGTTAATTGCATTTCATTGAGTTTTTATCCCTGCAACAGCACGCTCCTCCAAGAGATTTAGTAGGAAGTTGTCTGGTCCCTGCCAAGAAGGCTATTTTTCTAGAGAAAGCACATTATGCGTTTAAGTTGAAAATCAAATCCCTGTTCTTCCTCTCTCAGAGTGTATTTGTGAGGTTCCCATTATTCCTGGATGGACTGTGGTTTGCAGGAAGCCCCTAACCTGCCCTCCAACACCTCTGCAGGAGCCTGGGACCAGCTCAGAGAGGTAAACTTTTCCTTCTTTTCAATTTTTTTCTTTATTACTGTTTTCTTCTTTGCTTAAATCACTGCTGGATCAGGCCAGGGACAGGCAGATCAGCTGCAGGCAGGGAAGAAGACACTGCCTGTGCCTGGCTCCAGAGCTGCTGAACGCTTCCACCCCTCCCAGGGCTTTCCAACTTGGGACTATTCCTCTCTATCCCAGCCCTGCACATCCCGGCCTCCCTCCTGAGTGCCCCCATCCCTTAAACCAGCTGCAGTCTGGTGTCTGCAGTCACATCCTGGATGGGTTTGGCAGCAAATGGAGTGTTACTTTTCCTAAAGATGTTCTAGTTCTCTTGCCTTCAAGGGAGTTTAGTAGGCTCTAAGCACAGCCTTGCCAGGAGGTGAATCAGCCCAGCCTGAAGCCTGCACCCCTGGGAAGAAGGGGACAGGGTGAGGGACACAAGGGCAAGTACCTCCAGGAGTGGAGAGGTGGAAAAATAGGACTGCAGCCTTCTCTCAGACAAACCCTTTGAGGTGTAAATCCACATGGTTTGATGCCGGCAGACCTGGGGGGAAGCAGGTGGGGGGCTCCCTTCCCCCCTCCCACCACCCACTATCTCAGTGCATCAGGGCAGGCTCCAGCATCTGCAGTCACTGGAAAATCACACTCAGTTTTCAAAAGGGAAACCAAAGTGTAAATCTCTCTCTCAGACACACATTTGTTCCTCTGCAGCAAGAAAAGTGGTGAAAGCTTTAATTTCCGAGCTGGGAGGGAGAGACAATGATCCATCAGCAGCACCCCGGGCGCAGAGGAAGAAAACATCAATCCTGGGATTACACCACCGGCCACCAAGATTTTTCCCTCCCTGGCTGTCACCGAGAAACACTGAAGGTTTCCCTGCTGGCCACGCAGCTCTTACCTCTCCGCCGTGCTTAGGGGGAATTCAGATGCCTTCATGGCGATGAGGATGGTTATTGCATGCCAGTGTTTACCCAGAAGTGCTGGGATGGGGGGGCAGGCAGTGATTCCCCTTCCTCCAGCTGGATTTTGCATTCAGATCCGTCTGGCCTCGGAGCTGGGCTCTCCCCAGAGGTTCCCTTCATAAGAGGGAGCAAATTCCATTTATCTATTGAGGGGAGATTTGCATTTTAAACATCCCAACTCCAAATGTCACCTGGTTTGATCCCCTAAGCTGAACAAACGCAAGGGAGCGGGGAGGGAACCAAGGGTGGCTCACCAGCATGGAAAGCTTGGAAGAAAGGAAAAACCCAAGGTTAAGAGCATGCATGGATGTTTAATTTGAGCTGAGGTTGAGGATGGGAGCAAACATGGCAGTGACCTTCCCTCCTTCCAGCTTCTGTTGGGCAGGACACAAGGGAAAAGATATCGGAGGGTTCCACCATTAAGGATTAGGGATTTTGTGTTTGAGATTTTGTTTACACAATAAGAGTTAAATGATTGCTGCATGGAGTGTAGGTGGATTCTCCCCGATGCCTGCAGAGGGATTAGTGCCTCTATGGCAGCAAGAATGAGCTAAAAAATGGAGCTCGAAGTGCAGAAAGAGGAATCCCACATTCTCGGTGATGGAAGGGGAGAGGAGAAAGGAGCTGGTGGCCAAGGCTCAGACAAATGTGGCTGCTGGCCCCAGGGAGTCCTGGGAAAGGCATGGAGTTTTCATCACCTTGTAGCCACAGGGATGCAAGGAGGCATCTTGGGGAGCAGCAGGTTCCAGAGTGTTTTTCATCCTCTCCTGGGGCTGCAAAACCTCCCTGTCCAGCTCTTTCTCCCAAGGGAGAGATGACCAAAGCTCTTTCTGAGCTCCTGGTGGCCACAGTAGTATCTCTGGGAGGCACAGCTGAAGAGGAATGTCCAACCCAGACCCCCCATGGCATTACTGGGACACAGAGGGAGACTCAGTGGTGTGCACTGCAGGGAGAGGACCCTGGTCCCACTGCACCTATTGGGTCCCCCATGACTAAGTAGACACTGTCCCAGTTCAGACCATGCCACATGAAGAGGGGATAGGCTCACCTGGGTCCCAGAGAGCTCTGCCAAAGCCTCCTCCCCATAGCACTCTGCCTGTCCTCCCTGCCTGTCTCTGCTGCCCAGTTGAGCAAATGAGCCTTCTCCTCCTCACCTTTATTATAGTCATGAGCTGATTCGATTAAAACAGGACACCAACTCTTGTCCCCAGAAGGCAAATGGGATGAATGTTTAAGGCATTTAGTTTTTTCACCCCTAACACCTCATCAATTGCTCCAGCCCCCTGCCCACAGGGCACTGCCTCCTGCCAAACACAGTAGCTGCCAGCAGCCAGGGGCAGACTTATCCCCAGGGTGGGAGTGTGATGGATCTGCCAGCCCTGCACTTTGGCATTTTGGCCCCAAGGACTGGGATCTCAATGGGGCAATGCTGGAAAATCAGCCCAGGCAGGGAAGGCTCCTGTGCAAGCAGCCTGGGAGGGCTCCTGTCTGTGGCAGCTCACAATATTGATGATCACAGGCAGCTCCTTTTCCTCAGCATCTGCAACAACCAAGTTTGCTCCATCACTCAGCTTTTGGAGAGGCTGAGGGTGCACACACTCACACAGCCACTCCGCATCCCCAAGTTCTGCCACACTCAGGCACAGAATGCAAGTTTTATCCTCACCCCTGGCTCAAACCCCATGGGCAGGCATTCCTTCTCCACAAATGAGCCCGAAACGGTTCGGAGAAGGACTAATTCCCTCTCTCCTTAATGCATGGAAGCTTCTTACGCTAAATCTATACAGGCACAATTAGCATTATTCATATTCCATATGCTCCGCTCCCTTGTGATGAATATTAATCTGTTCCCTGCTCCCAGGCATTAGAGATAAGGGCGCTGCGCCTGCCGTGCTGCGGTGGCACAAACGGACTGGAGGAGCAATGCTGCAGGTGGAGGCACTTTCACTTCTTTCACTCCTGCATTGGGAAAGGGAGACTTTGCATCCTTTTTACTTCTGGGGTGGCTGGGGGCTCCTTCTCCCAGCTGGACTGGTTTCCCCACCCTGTCCTGGTGGGATCAGGCAGCACAAATTCCTTGCCCTCCCTGTAGGTTTTGAAGGTGAGGTATTACTTAGGCAGATCATGTTTTCCAGCCTTTCTGAGACCAAGAAGTGGTCACAAGTCTTGCAGCAGCTGCACCACCTCTGCATGATGCTCCCCAGAGCATGAGCAGCTCAGGGCATCCCCACTGCAGCTCCCGGCCATGTCCCCAAGGCCAGCACAGCTGGGCAGCTGTGGTACTCAGGTCCCCATCCCAACCCTGGTCCCACCTCTCTGTACAGCAAAGGGGACACAGCGCAGCACGCACTGACAATGCAGAAGGAATGCAGGAAGGGGACAGAGGAAGCAATGCAGCAGATGTAGCTGCCACTGTCTTGTAGGGACACTGGGAAGGTTGTGATTTGAGGAGCTTTTACAAACCAAGGAATATCCCACACTCAGGCAGGGCTGCATGGACCATCTCCAGCTCTATGTCTGTCCATCCGTCTTTGCCCTCCATGTGTGGCTCCAGGCCAGGCCGGGGGTGCTGTCAGTGGGGGGCCTGGGGGCTGTGGATAGAAATACCATACGCCTGGTGGGGGTGGAACAGATACAGGCCAAGAGGCAACACGTCTCTATACATCCATTTGCATGCTTAATCCAGTGCTGGGGAGTATAGCGTCAGGTCCCCCATCTGCTCTGCATCTCGCATCATTAGCTGGCTGTTTTCCGAGGCAGCTCTGAGCAGAGGTGGGAGTCGAGCAGACAGGGGAGAGGGGAGGTTGATCCTAGCCCCGCTCTCCATCATGTGTCAGCAGCTTGAGGAGCTCAGAGGGATCCTTGCCAAAGCTCATGGGAGGCTGGGGAGGGGTGGAAGTGGAGGTCAGTCCCTCTGGTTCCTGGGGATAATGATGTGATGTCCATGAGTTGGGGATCCCACAGTTGCAGGTCCCCGTGGGCAGCATAAGGGGGTCAGAGCATCTTCTCACCTCTCTAAGGTGCTGCCCACACTCCAGCTCTGCCCAGGGGATGCCTGGGGCAGTGATAGTCCCTGTAGCTGGTCCCTCACCACAGACAAACCACAAAACACCTACAGCCACCAGCCCATGCACAGAGGAGAGCTCAGCTCTGCCATACCAACCATCCCTGCTGCTGCTAGCCCAGGGCAATGGCAGCAGGGCACAGCCCCTTTAAATCCCTGCACTCACACACCATGCTGGGACAACATAAAGGGAAAAAATATAAGGCAAAGAAATTATTTTCTTCTCGCCAGCAAGCCTGGAGAGCTGCCCGTTCCTCAGCAGCGCTGCCAGCCCTCCCACGCACCGCACGGCGGAGGACTGCAGAGGCCAGCGTGGGCTGGGGGATGCTGAGGGGGCCAGGGCACAGCAGTGCCCCCCATGCTGGATACCCCTGCTCGCTGGAGTCCCATGGGGGTGGCAGGATCCACCCAGCCCCCTCACCCTGCAGTGCACAGCACATCCCTCTTCTCCATCTGCCCCGTTCTACAGGGCAATTACAACCTCTCAGCTCTCAGACGGAGCAAACTCACCTAAAATCCCTGCTGAACTCCCCAAGTCAGGGACATGAGGAGCTACTTTGTTCAGCTGTGCTGAGTAAATTGTGGTTTCTCAACAATCAACAATGAAGAGGGGATAAGAGGGACTGAGGGAACTGGGGGGGAAAGCCCTGTGCCCCTCCAAGGTCACTCTCCCCCTCCGCTTTCACGCCTGGCTGGGTTCCTTCATTACTTAGCCAAGCTGTAAATTGTCTAATTTGGAGCACACCATTTATCCCTGATGTGCACTTGAGCAGCCAGATTTTGTTTTCAGGTGTGTAATTAATTTTTTTAACGTGATTTCTCTCCTAGGAAACTGCAAACAAACAGTTCTGGCTTTTGAGGCTGGGTGGCTCGGGTGAGCACCAGGGCAAGGAACAGGCAGGCGAGGAGCTGAGGCCAGATCCTGGAGGATGTGAGGCCACTGCCCTTTGCAGCAACACCTCATCCTCCTCCTTCTCAGCCGGAGCCACATCCATGGGTGCAGCCCTCTGCCTCTTCCAACACCACCAAGCTCCCCACAGGCACCAGCATGGGCTTGTGAGGGGAAGCAACCACCATTCCCTGTATCCAACTCAATCTGCTGGGAATTTCCATTTTTATTAAGACCTAACATGTCCTTGGCTGCTAGGAATGTGATTTGCTCCTGGAATGAGATTACAGCAACTCCTGAGGAGCTGATATCAGCATCTGCTTCACCATGATGATGCTCCAATCCCTGCCTGGAGGAGCTTCTACGGCTGGGTGCTCCCATCTGCTGTGGGGAGAGGCTGTGCTTAGGCATGGGGGCACCCCTGCAGATGGATCACCCTGACTTCTGTCCCCTTGGCTGGAGTGTTTGCTGTTCAGGGATGATGCTGAGCTGTTTTTTCATTGCTCATCATCTCTCGAAGGGCAGGCACGAGGGAGGAAGCAGTAATTGAGGGTGGGTAATTTCTGCCCTCGCTCCACATCTCTGCATCTGGACCCAAGCAGCACAGAGAATCACCTGCTGTGAACGTGCAAGCACATCTCTTCACCTCTCCTGCAGCCAGGGAAGTTGTTAGATGATTTTTACTGCTGGTTTTCCAGATGAAAGGAGGTGAAAATCACCTCCCTTAGCTGGGCAGAGGCAGGAGGGAGGACCTACAGAGAGTGTTTTGGAGATGACTTGGTGTAGGTCCCAGTTCCTTGCCCTGCCAGACCCCCTGGGCATGGGGTTGTAGCCTGAGAGTGAGATGCTTCTGTGCCACCCCCATAAAGGGACTCAGGATGGGGCCAAAGCTGCAGGAATTTGGAGGCAGCTGCTCTGTGTACGGCTGCTCTGCACCAGCCACTCCCTTACTCCTACAGCATCAGCCCCAAGGGTGTTCTGCACTCTGCAGGTTCAGCCAGCAGAAAGGCTTTGGGGGCTACAACTGGTGACACCCCTGGGACAGGTCCCCTGCACTCCTCTGCTTCCTGCCCCACCAGCACAGCAGTCCCACCAACAGCAGCTACTTGCAAAATAAAGCCAGCTCCAGAAGCAGCACGTGCCACCACAGCCTCAGTGGCACAGGGAATCACCTCTCAAGGGAGGATGCCACAGCCCAGTCCTCCAGGACCATGAGCCAGACTCCTTGGGGATGTTTCTCCTGCATGTTTAATTCTGTGTTGCAACTCTGCTTCCACATCTGGCTGCCCTTCATTCTTTGGAACTGCCTCCCAAGGAGCTGCTTAGCATTCAGAGCAGGCACCTATGCTATTTCAGGGTAAAAACTCCTATTTGCCTTCAAAAACACATTGATCTTCTGTAGTCTACCTTGAAGGGCAGTGCTCGCCCTCCAAAATGGGACAGCAGGCACATGAGGACCTGGCTTGGCTTTCCCAAAGCCAGACAGGATAAGAGGACCTGCTCCGTTCTCAGCAGCACCCTGCCATTGCACTGAAACCCCTCACCCATCACGGCTCCAGCTCCACAAGCCCTCAGGTTCAAAGGGAAAGGCATAAAAGCCCTGACTTCTTTGATTTCCCTTTGCTTTCCACCCTTCCCTGTTCCTTTCCCAGAGGAGTTCATCTCCCAGGTGCTACCCAAGCAGGAGCAGGGATGAAAATCCCAAGAACTGTTGCTATCCCTATGAAATGCCTAGCAGGGGTCCTGGTAGCTGAGCTGATGCCAGCTGAATTTGTCGTCTGGCAAGACTGTAGGCAGGTTCTTTCCTGGTTGACCTTTGGTGTCCCCTCCATCACCTTCTCACTGGGAATCATCACCTTTTCCTGCAAGATGTTGGTGCCACGTGAGAGCTAAAAGCTCATCTGCTTAATGGGCACGGCTGATTTATCTGCCTTCCTTCTCCTGATAAGGGTCTGGCTGTGGGCTCTCCAAGCGGAGGAGGTAATACTTAAATAGCTTCTTTTCTCATACTTCACGTGGGGATTATTATGCCTGACTTAAGTCCCCCTCCTCTGCTGCCAGCATGGGGAAAAAAACCACAGTGGCACCGTCAGCAGCACTGCCACCAGGCAAGATGGGACCATGTCACCTGCCACTGCAGCCCAGCCCCTGTCATCAGCTCTGTGGAATTCTCTCTCCTATCTGTGCACAGAGGGTATGTCCTCCCGGGCACCCACGGTGGCACAGGCAGAGTTGTGGGGCTGAGCATCAATTCCTGCATCGCACGCACCCGTGGAGCCACCACCAGCTGCCACGAAGGGTGGAACCAGTCACTGCAGGGAGTGGATTTTCTGCACACTGTGAGCCCAGGGAACTTTGCTCCAAAATGTTTGCTTAGGAGTGATGGCAGTTACCCCAGCCAGGGACTGGTGCGGGCTGTCCCCGCAGCCTCAGCAGAGCCAGCAGTCCCTGGTGCCCAGCTGCAGGCTGGGGCACACACTGCAGCTCTCAAATGCAAAGGAGAAGCTGGACCCGCCCAAGGCTGCCCATAGCTGGCTCCTCACGGCTGCCCTGGGGAAATGACAGTACCAGTGGCTCCCATTAGCAGGGCGAAGGCTGGAGAGAAAAACGACTATTGATTGTCCCTTTGAGTTCAGCAGAGAGGCACGCACAGCCTGTGGCCATGATCGATAGTGCCAGGGAGACATTTGCTCTTGCACTTGCTGTGATCTGTGTCTCCATCCAGGGCTACAGGAGGAAGCCTGAGCTGCACCATCATCTAGCACAGCTCCTGCAAGAGCACATGTTCTGCTGGGCTCTCTCAGCCAGTATTTCCATCCATAGAAGGCAGGAGAGAGGGATCCTGGCTCACTCCTGACAGGGGTGAGCAGCTAAAGCAGGCAAAGCAGTGGACGGAGCCTCTCTGTCTCCTCAGTTCCCAAACTGGTGGCACAGAGACAGTCCCAAATACTCTCTGCAAGGGAAGTAATGGCAGGTAGGGCTTCCTCACTGTCAGACCACTCTCAGCCACTGCCCCGTGGAGTCCAGGCATACCCCATGCACACAGGCTACCATCAGAACCACACTCCTAGACTGCTCCCCATCTCCAGAGATGGAGTTTGGGTTGGAAGGGACCTTAAAGATCATCTGGTTCCACCCCCCCTGCCACTAGACCTGGTTGCTCAGTGCCTTGTACAGCTTGGCCTTAAACACCTCCAGGGAGGGGGCATCCACAACCTCTCTGGGCAACCTGGTCCTGTTCCAGTGTTTCACTACCCTCATTGTAAAGAATTTCTTTCTTATATGTAGTCTGAATCTCCCCTCTTCCAATCTGCATCCATTATTCCTAGTCCTTCCATCACATATCCTATTAAAAAGTCCTACCCCTGCCTTTCTGTAGGCCCCCTTCAGGTATTGGTAAGCTGCTATGAGGTCTCCTCTGAGACTTCTCTTCTCTAGGGTGAACATGAGACACTTAGCCCTGGCATGACAGGAGGAACAGGGTGAAAATCAGATATTTCCATCCCCGCAGGGGAGGCTGTTGTCAGGGAAGGCAGAACTACACTTCCCAGAGTGCTTCTGGCCCTGCCAGCCACCCGGGGAAAGGCTGAGGGACCCAGCCACCAGCTCCTCCCTGCTCCTAAATTATTCTCCTTGTTACTTATTTGTGGTTTTTCTGCACTTAACTGTCTGCCTCATCCACTTCATTGGGGGATTATTTCCACTACCTGCCTGTTCACCAGAGCCCAACTCATTATCGGGGCTTATTTATTAGCAGGGAGGTGGCAGAAATGCACCCTGCAGCTCCCTCTCCTCCAGTGCACACAGCTGGGGGCAATGGAGAAAAACCAGCGAGGGCCAGGTCTGGCCCAGTGACAGCAGGCATGGTTTGGCCAGATTTGGGTCAGAAGAAGGTTCTGACTGCTTAGAGGGCTTGGAAGCATCACAGCAGATGCCTGGCATCGGCCCGGGACACTGCTGCTCCTGGCAAAGCACAGGAGGAGCAGCGGGAGCTTGGCTGCTCTTTAAAAGTACTTCCTGAGCTCTGGAAAGGTCAGTCGCACAGCGCTGTCCTTCTGCTCACAGCCAGGGATCCCAACTCCTCGTCACAGTGGTGGCTGAGTGACAGCCACACGGCAGGGCCATACCAACAGCTCGTGGGAGCCCACGGTGTTGGGGGATGAGGAGCGTGAAGGGGACGATGCCCCCCGCGATGGACCTAATGGCACCCCAAGGTTCCTCTCCAAACTGCTGCTCCCATTTCCAAGCTGGAGAATGTAAGAAGAATGTGGGGCAGCGGGAGAGAGTCTGCAAATTGAGCGCTTTGATAAATAAAAGATGGTGAGAAGGTAATCAGAGCTGCCCACTTGGCTCAGGCGGCTGCGGCTGCGGCGGCTGCACGGGGGGAATTCACAAGCGGTGCCACCCCGGCCGTCAGGCCGCCAGCCCCGCCGCTGCTCCTCCTTTTGCATCCAAGTTTTGCTGCCTCAGCACCGAGGGGGATTGATTTATTCATCAGCCTCTCCATCCCGCAGAAGCCCTGCAAGGAGGAGCGGTGCAGCAAGCTGCTGTGAGATGTGACGAGCGGCACGGCAGCGAGCAAGGGGGGCTGACCCTGGGGGAGGCTCCCGGCTGACCCACATCCCACCCACCGTGATGCCTGCGGGAGGAGGGAGTCCCCAGGGTGGGGAATGTCACTGGCAAACTCCTGGAGCGCCACGATGCTGTGCCCTCCATAGGCACTGAGGCGCAGCCCTTCCCCACGCCCATTTCAGGACAGAAAGGCGGTGTCCCATTTTTTTGGGAGATGAGATCCCAATGGCCAAACCTATCACAAAGATGAGTTGCAAAGTGAAGAGCCGACCCTAGAAAGCATCATTCCCCGAGGAACCCCAAGGCCCATCCTTTGGACACCCCACGAGAATCTCTGGACTCTTCAGGGGCAATGGGGGGCTCTGCTGGCACCCTGACACCCAGAGATGTCCTGTCTAGAGACCCCTCGGGGGGGGGGCTGGCCATGCCATGGGAATCACTGACTCGGGGAGTCGGTAGCTGGGTCCTGGGGAGAGAGGAGGGAATTTCCATTTGGGGGAGCACTGCCGGGGAAGTGATCAGAGGGATGGACGGGTTCTGGGGGGAACTGCAGGCACTGAGAAAGCAGAGGTGGCCAAGAGACAAGGGGGGGCTGGAGACTGAGAGACATGGCCAGGTGCATGGCTGTTGTGGGCACTGGAGGTGAGATTTCTGAGGCCCAGGGGCTTTGCCAGGTACTGGGAGGGCAACCACTGGGTGCGATGGCTGGATGGCTGGCTGGATGGATGGCTGGCTGGATGGCTGG
>VZTY01026723.1:889819-900858 GCA_013400935.1 Turnix velox
CGGGTACGGGCACGGGAACCGGCCCGACGAGCCTCCCGGGGCCGCCGGCTTATGTAACGGGGCGGCGGCCGGAGGGATGCGGCATGCGGGATGCGGGGAAGGATGCGGGATGCAGGATGCAAGGTGCGGGATGCGGGTGGCAGGATGCAGGGCTGAGCGGCGCGGCCCCGGAGCGTTCCCCCTCCCTTCCAACCTACTCCCCCATCCCCCTCGGCTGGGATGATGGGGAGGAGAGACGGCGATGAAGAGGGGACAGCGGGAGATGTCATCCCCGAACTGTGCTTTGTATCCCCCCCTTCCAGCCCCTCTGTGCTTGTCCATCCCCTGCCGGGGGAGGGGGGGTGGAATCTGCAGAGTGGAGCCGTGGGAGGGAGAAGAGGCGACCTGCTCCCCCCTCCCTCCACCCTTTGCCTGCACCCGGGGGGGCTCGGCGCAGCCTTCTGCTGTGGGGAGCTCCTGGTACCTGCCAGGCTGTTCCCACACCTCCTCATCACCGGCTCCCTCTTCCAACCTGCTCTCCACGGCTAAGTCCAACCACTCGTGGAGCACCCCTGCTGCACAGTTCTCCAACCCCTCTCCTTCCTGCACCATCCCTACGAGGTCCCTCTCCTGCCCCACACTCCATGCCCTGCCATGCCCCCAGCACCGTGGGTGCAGCACACGGGCCAGGTGGCTGCTGTGATCCAAGCCTGGCAGCACACGGTGGCACTGCCACCTGCATGGCACGAGCGTGACCGGGCAGCCACTGCCCAAGGCAGGCAGTGTGGTGAGTCAGAGCAGCAAAGCTGGGCCAGCATCTTCACTCAGGAGAGGGCTGATGGCTCAGGGCTTCTCCATGCAACCAGCCAGGTGCTGTGTGCAGTGCCAGCCTCTTGGCCAAGACTGGTGAAGAAGCCAGAGCAGTTGGAGTCAAGGCCAGGAACAGGGTTTGGCAAATAGAGGATGAGGAAGGATGGGCTGGTCTCAGGGTGCAAAGAGGTGTCCTCTCTGCCAAACCTTCTTTTGTCCCCTATGAGACCACAGGACCCCAAGGTTTGGCAGGACAGGCTCCAGCATGGCCAGGAAAAACTGGGAGCTCAGCCCTTGGCCAGCAGCACTGCACCAGCTCTCTTTGACCCTCACCATGTTGAGGGAACTGGTGACAGCTCAACTGAGACAAACTGGCTCAGAAAAATGTCTCAAAGTCTCTCTGGGCTATGGGCCGAGTGTTAGTTTCTTCGATTGCCTGGCGTGATAGCATTAGTATTGAAATGACCCCGAATCAGACAGATCTATTATCACCTCACAGCACTGGGGGATGATTGTGGCTCGTTTCAGCAGAGGCTGCTGCCAGGCTCAGCCCACCCAGGCCCAGTGCTATGCGTCAGGAGGTAAGGGGAACCACATTGTGTTTCCCAGTACTTTTGAAGTACCAGAGCTGAGAGGTCCCAGTACTGCAGGGAAACCCTCTGATGGAGAGACAGTGAACATTGGCAGCACGGCACAGATCCATTCCCACCACTGGGCACCACCATGCCCCCATGAACTTAGAAGGTCTGCTCTGGCTTTCGGTCATGGTCAGGGCAGCCCAGGCTCTCCCACCAGAAAAGAACCCAAGCCCTCCGGCATCTTGTACTGCCCAGACAGCCAGAGCAGGACCTTGCCAGCAGCCAGAGGATCTCTGCTTTCACCTGCAGCCTCCATGCGTTCCTGGCCAGACCTCCACATTTGTTCTTATGCCAGCATCATCCTCGAGTTTAAACGATCCTTCTCCCTCCCCGGTGTTTACTCGCCGGGTGTATTTATAGAGAGCAATCAGGCCTGCTCAGCCAGGGTAAACAAGCTGCGCTCCTGCGGGCTGCTCTCGCCTCAGCGCTCTCTGCTCGCTCATCCCAGGAGCTTTCCCCTCCGCCTCTCCCCACTCTGCACAGTCTTCCTGGTCACAGAGACCCACCCCATCTGCCTTATTCGGCCATGGGCTCTCTGGACTTTACCTCCAGACTCTAGTGTCTTGCCAGGTTGCCTAGTGCCTCAGCAGGAGCCACTGTCACCTTTTCTGCACCACCCTGCATCACAGGTGCCAGGCCAATAGGTCCATCCCTCTGTGGTTGGCATCACCAGCTCCTGCTGTAACACTCACCAGCGGTTCAGAAACACTCTTCACCTCAGACGAGTCCCAGAGCCCAGTGATAGTGTGACCCAGACCTGCCCTGGGCCATGGCAAGATGAAGCCTGCAGAGGCATTAAGATTTTTGGGGCTTATAGCCTGCTTTTTGAAGACAAGGTAGGTTGGCTCAGGTACAAGACTGCCTCTGGGAGCTGCCTGGTGCAGCCTGGCACCCCAAGCCCTTTGCATCCCTGCGTGAGAGCCAGGACAGAGCTTTGCCTGCACCAACTCCAGTCTGCCGACTTGTCCCCAAACATCATGGCTCTGAGCCTTCCTTCTCACCTCCCTGCCCAGACATGAAGGTGATGCCAGCCCCGAGGCAGATCACAAGAGCATCTCCCTGAGGCAGGCAAAGTGCTTTGAGATGTGGTCCAGAGTTTCCCAGCTCACACACCCCACTGCTTCCCTCCCCCAGCCCGCCCTCCTCTTCAGATATTTGGATGAGCCTGGCTAGAAAAGCAGGGTGCCAAGAGCCAGAGGTGCCAAAACAGAAGAGCTCAGAAGAGCTGCGGGCTCACTAATGGTCTCTTTTCGAGCAGTAAGTTTTCTGTGGATACTGTGTCTCGTGTCCAGAGTCTCAGCTGGATGACAACAGCCCTGCCGGTGCCTGGGGCCACTGTAGTCCCCAGAGCTGGGGGGTGTCCTGGCACAGCCATCCTGCTCGGCTCTTCTCTGTCCTCTGATTTTGGCTGCAGTTGGTGTGTGGTTGCCTGGACTGACAGGCTGAACTAGCACAGCTGCCCAGGTGAGATGCACCTCTGTGATGCTGGTTGCAAAAGCAGGAAAAAAAGAAAAAAAGATCTTATTTGGTAGGGCCCAGGAAAAAAAAAAAAACCTCTGCAGGGATGGGAGCAGAACCCCCCAGGACCCTCTGAATCTTGTTGGTACTTGAGCAGGGAGTCCCTGCTCTTCTCGCCCTCTGGTGTTTCATCAAGAAAGGGCTAATTTACACCCCAGGCCACGACTGACCAAGCAGGAGACTAATCCTGCTCATCTCCCCAGCACAGAGCTGTCTGGAAACCAGCCACCCCCAGGCACATCACCACAGCACTCCGCGGTGTGTCTTGCCCCATTCGTGATCCTTCCCGCGTCCCGAAGGAGGCAGTAGTTATCCCCAGCAAAGGTCACCTTCATGCTGCTGCTGAGCCCTTTCCAAGCTGAGCTTTTCGAGCTGCATTTCCCAGGGAAGAAGACGCCATTCTAGGGTCTCCTCGGGGGTCCCTTTAACCGAGGAGCCTCTGTCCCTTCTCTATAGCCCTCTGAGATGTGGGGAATTATCTTCAGGATGATCCTTCCCAAACCCAGAGCTGTGCCTAGGGGCTGGCACTGTCCCTTGCCACCGGGGCTGGGACAAGGCACCCCTGCTCTGCAATGCTTTTAAAAATTCAGGCTCCATCTACTCTAGTCCCTGCTCCTTCAGCATCACTGTTTGCCCGTGTTTCCCCCAGCATCAGATATTTATCTCCCTTTTGCCAAAAACTCCCTCCTTCCCCACGGTGAAGGAAAAGCCTTTGCTCAAAATCAGGATTTGTAACTTCTCCAGGAACCTGGTCCTCAAGTCACAATTCACAAATAATGCTGGTGGCATTATAATAATGCTGTCGTGGTGGCACCAGCCACACTGTGAGGACAGACCACTCCAAGTGGTGCCAGCCTGGCACCCAAGACCCTGGTACTTGGAGCTCCTGAGCAGCCCCTGCCCAGACCAGCATCTCCCCGCTCTGCATCTCCCTGAGCATCACAGAGAAGTTTCAAGGACATTCAAGGAAGGGATGAGATCCCTGGGCAGAAGCTTCCTGAGGTCATAGAAGTGGGGAGCCCAGAGCGGGACCAGGATGTCTGGTATCATAAACTCTGTGCAAGGGCTTCTGTTTGGCAGCTTGCTTTAACTCATCACTGTGTTCTCTGAAGAAGAAATCCATCATTTGCAAGCTGAGGAAGGCAGAGTTAATGTGAAATTTTAAAACCCTCAAAGAGTTGAGAGCCCTCTAAATATTTAATGAAGGCATCCAAACTGCTGGGTTCTGCAGAGACGGCCAGGAGCCTGCAGCCAGCAGCAGAGGTGGTGTCTCTGATCCAGGAGAGGACCAAAGACCCAAATGGGCTGTCACCTCATGCAGCCTGTCACTCTGTGCACCCTGCTGGGCTCCCACCTGCAGGGTGATGGTGGCTCTTGGCAGCAGGTTGCTCCCATCATTGGAGACTGGAATGCAGGAGGGGATGCTCAGATCCACTCTGGGCCCCACAGGTAGAGAGTGGAGAGTGCAGCCTTGTACTCTGTCCATCACCCAGTGATTCCAGTTTGTCCATGCCATTTGGTCCTGGGGCCACACCATAGAGCTGACTCTCGCTGTTGGTGTCTCCTGCAGGCCCTGCTTTCCCTGCGATGCCCAGCCACCCCTGCCAGCTCCTCGCCCCCCTGCATTAGGTGCTGAAGCCCACAGACACCCGGCGCTGCACACACACCAAGGTAGGCAACACTTCCCTGGGTCTGCACACCACGGCTCCTGTGGGGAGCATCTCACTCCCCGCAGTATGAGGGGCACAGTACAGTCATGGGGTGGATGAGGGGGTGCAGAAATACCAACTGGGGCTGCCTCAGAGAAGCCAGTTGGGGCCTCCAAGATGGAGGGGGTCTATCATGCCCATCCTGGCAATACCCCAGTTTAGGGCAGAAGGGATGTGGACCAGCTGTGGACCAGGCTGAGTCCCTGGCAGTGAGGAATAGCTCAGGCTCTGGAGTGAATGCTGGGCACAGTCCTGCTTGGGGACTGTGGCAGGTGACAGCGACTGTGGAGCTGGCACAATGCCAGGGTGGATTTTTTTTTCTTCTTTTATTTCTTTTTGCTTTTGAAAGCCCCCAGATGAGAAAGGTATGAGCCAAACCCCACTGAAAGCAGCCAAGAGTGAATTTTCTGGCCTGAGCCCCAGCAGCTCTTGGAGCGGTGCCATGCCTGTCCGGCGTCATGCCACAGCGGAACCCCCAGCACAGGCAGGCTGGAGGAAGTCTCAGCTGGGGTGGGCAGCGAGACCCTCACCCATCCTGACTTCCCCCAGTGCAAGGGTCTCACCACTTCCAGCACCCTAAGCTGGAGTGGCACAGGCTCATCCTGCTCCCATCGAGCTGCAGCTTGGCTGAAGCTCAGACACCCAGATATACCCTTCCCCCCCCCCAGCGCTGCTATAGGGCCCCCCCACCATGCAGCCATCTGCTGCCATCAGAGGTCAGGGTGTCCCCAGTGTTGAAGGCCTTGGCTAGCTCTGCTGCCCCAGGGTATGGAGCACCTCAGCTCCCAAATCTACCCTCTCATAAGGTGTGATAGGAAGGATGCTTCCCTGGGAAGGCAGAAGCTCTCTCAGAGACAGGCTGGGAATTTGAGTAGAGCAGGACTAGTCATGACAGCATCCCCTGCCCTCATCCTCCTGCTCCCCCACCTCTGTGGTGGAGGGTGGGAAGAGCACCCCAGGTTCTTTCTCTCAGGAGCCCCTGAGATCTTTGCAGGACAAACTCCTTTATTAGCATAAGGCTGAACCCGAGGGGAGCAGCTTCCAAGGTCTCAGTTTTGAGGGCACTTTGGCTAGAGACGGGGACAAGCAGGTGCTGTTGCTGCTCTGTTGTGACCTGGATGCCTGGCCTTGAGCTAATCACACCCTTCATGCCTTTCTCCTGACACTGAGAGTGGGTATAACCCCTCTGAGGCTTTCTGCAGAGAGCAGGTGCCCAAATCTCATCCTGACACAGAACCAGAAGGAGACTGTTGGGCGTCTGCTCCCCACACAGCCCCAACCATCTCCGTCATCAGCGCCTGCACAGGCCCTGTGTGTCGCTGCCAGGGTGGCAGGGATGGGAATCAGTGTGTGCACAGCCTGGCTCCTTCCCCACAGGCAGGGTCTGGGGTGACAGGGAGGGAAGGGGATGCAGCTTGGGGTTCTGGGGCAGGGGAGTTTCTGCTTCCCAAGCAATTCCTGACGTGTGGTGCTCAGCAGAGCCATGTGGGTATGCGTCTGCCCATACCCACAGTCTGCCATAGTGATGGGGTGGACTCCACACAAGTGACTTTATATGTGGCAATTGGGATGTAAATGCTCTTAAGTACCTGCTGTGTGGGCAGCAGAAAGCCGTGTAGGTGACAGCACTGGAACTGAGCACACAGTGGATTTTTGTAGGCAGGTGGGATCCATCCTGTAGTGCTGTGGGGAGGTGGGAAGTGGCTGGGTGAGGAACTCCAGGGATCATAAACCTGTTTGGGGAATTGATCAGACCTGCAGCAAACCTAAATCTTCCGGCTGAGACTGCAGTGAGCAATGGCAGCTCCCACAGCCCTCTCCCCGCATAGCCAAGCCGGGATAAACAGCGAGGGGCTGCAGTGCCTCTGTTTAATAATGCGCAGCACAGTGGCACTGGAAGCACACTGGGAGTTGCGGGGACACAGAGCACTGCAGCACTCAACCAGTGGGGTCCATCCCCTGGCACTCGTGGGACATGGACATCTTGGGATGGCCCAGAGACAAGGGCTGGATGAGCAGAGGTCCCCTTCACAGAGCGGCGGTGACAAAGCCAAGGCACTTGGTTGCAACACAGCTGACATCCTGTCCACGCTGGATGTTTCTAAACTGGAGCTGAGTCCCTGTCCCCTTGTTGCTGGGAGATTCAGTCCTTCTGTCACTCTTGTACAGATGTAGGCATAAATGGCGTTTTGGGGGAGTTCTGGAGAGCTGAGAAGCACCAAGAGCACCATTTCCTCTCTAGCACCCTACCGGGACACCACCATGCTGGGAACAGCTGGAAGCCATAGGCTTGGTCCTCTCCTCACCCTCATCCCTCCCTACAGTCACCCAGTCGAGCACTGGCTGCCATGCCTGAGATGAGCCAGGACCCTGCAGGCACCAGTTCACAAACAGCTCCTGCAAACGGCCCCCCCCCCGGGGGACACACACGCATCCCTCATTGCGTGCGGTGCCATGATCCAGTCCCATCAACCATCTGCTGCAGCAGCTCACCACCACCCACTCCTGGCCAACGCTGTGCCCTAAAGCACCAAAACAGGCAGGGATGGGCTTGGGGTGCTCAGTGCACCCCCTCCCCACCCCACAGACAGGGTCCCGGTAGGAGAAGGCAGATGGGTCTGGAGAAGCGATGCCGATGTGGCCATGACAGACGGGCCCATGACAGTGATGCAGGAGAGCAGGAAAAGCCTCAGCATCAGCTCACAGCCCCTCTGGCTGCAGGGGTGCTTTGCTCTGCCTGTGCAGACCAAGGAGCTTCTACCCTCCCAGAGCTGGACAGACCCTCAGTGGAAGTTTCCCTGAGAGGTCACTCCAGCGATGAATTTGGCACATTTTTCTCTGTCCCCTTAATCCCTCTCTGTTTATCTTGGGAGGAGCTGCCACCTTGGTCACCCACCACAGAGCTGCTCTAGCAGAGCATCACAGCAGAGCTGGGGTGAAGCCACGTCAAAAGCCCACCTCCCCTCATGCCAGCCCCAGGGCTCGTGGTGTGCTCCCACACTGACCCCACGCTGAGACTCACATTCACACCCTATGCCTGGTGTGGGAGGATGCTGGGGGGGGACACCCACATGTGCTGGAGGAGCTGTGACTTGCTGCAGCGGCAGAAGGTGGCCCCGGCATCTCCAGGGGCTGTCCCCCGGGTACTGCCTGTTCACCCCGAGCATGGTGGGACTCTGGATCCCCCTCACCTCAGTGGTGTCATTGGCAGGAGAGACAGCAGGGGTGACAGGAGCTGACCCTGCAGTCTGTGCTCAGCCGCCGTGCCAGAGGGGCTGGCTCCAGCCTGACGCTACAGCGCGCTGGTGCCTGCCCCTGTCCCCTCCGAGTGCCAGCCTCAAGGGGCCAGGGAGGCTCTTCAGAGGCTGCAGCAGCTGCTGCGTGTTTTGTGCTGCCTCTTCCACTTCTCCTCGTTGCTGTTTTTGTTTTGTTTAAGAGGCTGGGTTACGAATTTTAAACAGGCTCCTGAAAAACCCAATTACCTCCAAAAGACAACCTGATAAAAGCTGCCTAAGTGGCACTGTGGAAATCGTCTTGTGCAGCAGCTGAGGGAAAAACCAACATAACAAAGCCTTTGGAAATGGAGTTAACCACTTTTAATCCCTTGGTGCCATGAGAAGGACCAATAATTATTTTCTGTAGAGATTGGGGGGGGGGGAGAGGAAGATAAGTGAAATAACTGTCCTGTGCTAATGGGTGGCAGTGGCAGCAGGCGGGGCTGATCACAGGGATTCAGGCTCCCTCTGCTCTGGAGCCATACAAGGGCCCTCAGAGACTGTGACCTTGCAGAGTTCCCATCTGGCTGTGGGAGCCAAGGACAACTCTGGCAGTGGGGTGGGCAGGTGCCACTCAGGGTGGGACATGCATGTGACAGTGACTTCCAGCTCTGTACCCTTTCCCTGGGCACTGGTGGGGAGCAGCGTAAGGCCCTGGCTCCATGCCTGCCGTGCTTGGAGCTGTCATGGAGGCCACTTGCAAGGACTTGGCACTGTACTACTCCATCCCTCCCTGTCCTTCCCTTGCTGCCTCCCTCAGCAGCTCCGGTCAGCCACTGGGCTGGTGACACTGCCTAGTATGATGCCAGGGGACAGATGTGCCAAAGGAGTGCCCATGCCAGGCACAAGCAATCTCCAGCACCAGGAGTCACCCCCCAAATGCCTTGTCAGAGCCAGCTTGGCTCTGGGAGTGTGGGGGTCCCCTAGGCCCATCCTTGGAGCCCAGATGTCCAGTGGGGCAGGAGTATGGAGGCAATAGCCAGGGTTGGTGGCAAACCCCTGACTGCCCTTCCCATGGGATCCCAGCCAGCAGGGCAGAGCTGGGTGCCCACCAGCTCCTCTCCTGTGGTTGCACCACTGGCACTGGCAGCTGGAGAGCTGGGGTGGTTGGTCACAGCTCTCATGCTTCCTGCAGCAGCAGGGACACGGGCTGCTTCACCCACCTCCCCCTGACCACCGCACACAGGGTCCCCTGCTTGGGGACAATACTCAAGGCCACCAAGCCCCAAGGAGTTCTTAGCGCTGGATGGCGGCACAAGGGATGGTCCCGCTAGCTTGGCCACAGCTCATACTGGGAGCAGTCCCTGGGCACACTGGGAGCTACTGGGGGAGGCCGCGCTTAATGAGCCGAGGCGTCTCCAAAGATTGAAAGACTCAAGGACCCATCCCAGGAACAAAAGGAGGCGTTTGTCAGGCGCTGAGAGACGGGCTCGTTAATTCCTCCTGGCTGTCACACTTATCTGTAATGAATTTGTGCTCCGCTGTATTATTTTTAATACAATAGGAGCGGTGCCGCCCGCCCACCGCCCAGCTGCCGGGAGCGCTGACGTCAGCGCCCGGAGCAGGGCTGCCGCAGGACGGACCGGCCAAGCTCGGGTCTGTCTCACTGCCCGTGCCCCGTCCCACCAGCGGCCAGAGGCAGAGCAGGGCCGAGGCAAAGGCAGGAGGCATTTTTTTCTATGGAAGAGGTGGAAAAAGGAGATGTCGGTTGATGTCAAGGTGTTGAGGAGATGGGGTACACCTGAGAGGAATCTGGGGAGCAGTCAGAGGAGATGAACATAGAGGGTCATGTCCTTGATGCGTTGTCCTTGTGCTGATCTGTGGGCTGTGTGTCAGGGCAAGAGCTGGCAGTGGGATCACACGCACAAGTCTGTCGGTGCCACATCCCTGTGGGGCTGGGCTGGCATCTGGTGTTGGTTCCAGCCCCCTCCCTCCCCCCAGGCCTCGGGGGTGGCTCCCCATTGCCACCCCACATCCTGCATCACCCCCGTCCTCCCTGTGGCAGCTCTGCAGCACCAGCAGCATCTCTGGATCCCGCATTGGTGGGCTAGTAGCAGGCTCTGCAGCCTGTCCCAGCTCCACTCAGCCTCTCGCATGCAGAGGTGGTAGGTCCCCCAAAAGTCCCTGCAGCCCCATACCCTCTCCAGCACTTATGTGTGCCTTAGCTGCAAGATTCCCCCCAGGGCTGCTCCTCCAGAGCCTCGCCATTAAGCACCAGCTCTCCCCAAAGCCAGGCTCAGAGCGCTGCTAATCTGATTCGCAAAGGGCTCCTCTTGTTTCTAATAACCCAGGGCTGGATTAATTAGGAGGCGCCGGCTGCCCCTCTGCGGGGTGTCAGGGCTGGCGGTGGGGCACACGCCTGTCCCCAGCGCCTCTCCGAGCACTGGGAGGAGGATGGGACACTGGAGCTACAGTGTCCCGCAGGCGGGGGAAGGGAGATGGAGCCCATCTCCCTTCAGACGGGTGCAAGGGGGTGGGCAGGGTGATGCCCACACCCCACATCCTGTCCACAGATCCCCCCGCTGAAGGGTGTCCAGAGCAATGTGGGCATCGTGGCCTCGATATCCCTCACAGCGTCTCCTTGCGGAGTGTCCGCCACCCGCGGTGGGTGCCCCCCACGAAAGGCGGGGGGGGGCAGCACCAAAAATTCGAAACTGGGGCCTCCGAGCGGTGGGAGCTGGCACCGTGCCCGAGGTGATTTAGCAAGGACTTTAATTACGTCCCCGCAGCTGCTCCGCACTGCTGCGGAGGGGTCGGGGAGCTGCAGCTCGGAGTGGTGAGGGGTAGCGGGGGGGATGCCGAATTGTCGGGGACACGGTGGCTCCGACTGATTGACGCCTCATTTCGCCCATTAATTGCCGCGGAGGTGAATCATTAACCCCGCGCAGGACGCTCTCCCCGCTATCCTCATCCCTCGGCGGGGGTCTCGGGGAGGACCCGTCCGCATTCGGGGCAACCCAGCCCTCATACCCCTGGTACCAGAGTCGTGCGACGTTTCCCCGGTGTGGGGGTCCCGCACCCCCCACATTCCCCCTACCGTGGGGGGGGAGGCTGGGCTGCGCGTTGGCGGGGGGTGTCACCCCGGGCGGGCCCACGCGTGCCGCCGGGGG
>VZTY01026723.1:904968-931702 GCA_013400935.1 Turnix velox
TGCGTCCTCGTGTTCGCTGCTCACGCTCCCACCTTCCCGAAGTCCCCGCCGTCGCCCGGGGGCTGCCCACAGTGTTGTGCTGCCCCCTCTCCCCGCTCTGTCCCCCGCAATAAAGCCAGTGTTGGGGCTGAGAGCTGCTGGGCCAGACCCGAACTGGGAGCGCCCAGTTGCCCACCTCCCCCGCCGAAGCTGGACACACGGCTTCCCCCCCACCCCAGGCCTGGGAAGGGGTCCCTGGGCTAGTGCCCCGGGCATATCCCAGGAGCTGCTGCTTGCACCCCAACGGGGGGACGCGAGGGCACGCCATTGCCCCGGTTTGTCCCTTGCCGCACCGTACTTCCCCCACCCCTCCCCGTGCTTCCTCCACCACAGCCCCCAGCTGCTCACCAGGGCCCTTCCCAGGAGGCGGTAGGCAGCTCGGGGCCCCGCAGACATGCTGTGACCATCCTGCTCGAACTAGTCTTTGACAAACTAATAAAATAAAGGGATTTGTACATTGCTCCAGCCTCTTCTCAAGCACTGCTTCCGTGGGGCCCACCCCAGCTCCATCACCCCTCCATACCCAGCACCTCCCAAGGTAGAGAAGCCAGACAGGGCTCCCAGAGCCCAGCTGCCTCCCCATACCTCCATGCCCATCCTACAAGCATTATGTATAGGGTTGGGGCCAAAGCAGAACGATAGAATGCATTGGGTTGGAAGGGATCTTCAAAGGCCAACCAGTCCCACCCTCCTGCTGTGAGCAGGGACAGCCCATACCAGACCAGGCTGCCCACAGCCCCACCAAGTCCAGGGGATGGAGCGGGTGAGTGCAGGTGGGCTACCATCCCATGGACACGGCCAGGAGCTTTCATCCCTTCACCCTGACTCTGGGATTCCCTTCAAAAGGACTGGGCACACTCTTGGAGTGCAAGGACTGTTTCTGGTGGGTAACAGTCTTCTGCCCCCCCAAGAGCACAGGCACGAGCCAACAGGCTGGCCCTGGGCAATGGGGCACCCCACACGTCCCACACGGGCAGTACCCCTGGCAGTGCTCTGGCAGCCTCCATCCAGAACCAGCCTCAGCTTTGACTGATTTGCCATCATTTACCGAGCAAAGAGCTCGGCTGTTACCCAGACAGCATCAGTGGAGCAGTCACCTGGCAAAGCCTCTGTCAGAAGGAAATATTAGGGTAGGAAATGATAGAGATCTTGCAGGCAAGGTCTCCATCACAGGCAGGCTGCACACACACCTCTATGGTGACTATCACCACTGTGACCCAGCACATTATGGGGCAAGGGGTGGGAACCCCACAGGTCTCCCTGGGGAGTGGAGATGAGGGAGGTATGATTTGTCACCCCAGCAGGGGCTCAGGGAAGGGCTCTGCCTAGGGCTGGTGGCTGTGGTGTGAGACAGATGGCACCTTCTACTGGGGACACAGCCCTGCTCCATCCCTGTGGGGTGCTGTTGGGCAGGAGCTGTTACAGGCCTCGGACAGGTTCATGCAGCTGTCCCCAATCCTCTGCGTACTGTCCCTCCTATCACTTGTCCCCCGCATGGGGACACAGCGGCCCCTGGTGGTGAGACAGCGCAGGGCAGGATAGAGACACAACAGGCAGCAGGGTCAAGGGGGATAACAGAGCCTTGCCAAGGGGAAGGACAGGGGAAGGGGAGAGGAGCTCCCAGGAGAGCAGCTCAGCACCCCCATTCCAGTCCCGCAGCAGCAGCCACAGGCACCCTCATTTATGGAAGATTTATCAAAATTAGAAAAAACAACCACACGTACAAAAAAAAAAGGAAGGAAAAAAAACCCACCTGGGGAAACATCCCCCCCAACCCTCCCCTCGCTGTCCCAGTGCAGGGAAGGGACCCCAGGAGGAGAAGGAGCAGGCTGTGCTCCTGAAGCTGCGTGTGGCACAAAGGGACAGTCACACAGCTCATCAGTGCTGGGGAACCAGGGGCACCTCTCTCAGGAGTTACCTTCAGTGACTGGCTTTCTTTAGCCACTTGCCTTCGGAACAAGCCCTGCACACCCCAGAGAGGAGGCAGCAGCAGCCCTGAGACAGTGAAGGGGGGGTCTGTTAGCATCATGTCCCCCCCTCCCAGCACACAAAGTGCTTCTGTGATGAACACTCCCGAGAGCAGCACACAAAGGTTGCAGCACCGCCACAGAGGCAAGGAGGGGGCCATCTCCTTACCCCAACCTACTCTAACTGAGCAGTCCCCATCCCCAAGAGCAGGGAAGTGTTGTCTCCCCCCGGTGTGGTTCCATTAGGAGTCATTGGGGAGCCCGAAGAGTTTGACAGTGCCTGCCTCCCGGCTGCTGTCATATTTGCCATCTTTGTCATCACAGGCGAAGGCCAGCAGCGGCCTCTTGGGGTGCCAGGCCACTGTGAAGGTGGGGGACTCGCACTGCACCTCCCAGAGCTTCTCTCCTGCATGGAAAAAGGGCCACATCAGCCTCTGCCCTGACAGCAGGCTGGACTCCAGTGCACATCGCAGCCTGCTTGAGCTTCTTCTCACCCGTTCAGGGCAGAGGAGGAATAAACACCACTTCAGCGCTTTTTAATCACCTGGTGACAAGGCACAGACATGACATCCGTGTCTACCACCCACTAACGAGACAGTGGCTCCCCCTCATGGCGCTCTGCTGTCCTTCAGCAGACTGCTATTCATTCCCAGTGCCTGCACTTCTCCACTTCCCTCCCTGCTGCTCCCCAAAAGCAAAACCCTCACCTGTCTCCACCTCTGCAATATCAATGAAGTGATCTTCAGATGCTGACGCCAGCATCTTCCCATCATGGCTGAAGCTCAGCGTTCGCACAGGCCAGTCAAGCCTGCAGCAGGAGAGCAAAGCAGAGAGTGAGCCACAGTCACTGAGGGGGGAGAAAAGAGGCTTGGGGAGAGTGTTGCCTACCTGGAGAAGCACCTCACACACACCAGTTCATCCACATCCCAGAGGCTCACCAATGCGTCAGCACTGCCTGTGGCAAAGTACTTCCCCATGGGATCAAACTTGATGCAGATGCAGTTTGAAGGATGGGCATTGATGGACTGGATGGGTTTCAGCTCCGGGTAGCTGCGGAGATGAAGGGAGAGGGCAGGAAGCTGTGAGAGGAGCACAGGGCTCATGAAAGTTGGGATTGTGGACTGCCAGAACCAAGCTGGTGCAAGGCCACATTCTCAGAAATCTTGAGTGTTGTGTGAATGAGGCAAAGCTCAGGGACACTTCTGGGGAGCCCAGAACTGAGGCAACCTCAGCTCCACACAAGTTTGTTCCCACCAGAGGGCTGTGAATCATTGGTGTCTGTGACTTGAGCTCCCAAAAAGCAACCAAGGGGCTTGCAGATTGATGTCTGCCACAGCCAGTCCAGCTACCCTGCTCACCCACTTACCTGAGGATGTTGATGCAGCCATTTCCATTAGTGAGGAAGAACATGTTGTTGTCATTGTTCCAGGAGATCTCATTCACCTCAAACTTGAACTGCTCCTCAGCTTTGGAGCGATGTGTCTTGGCATCAATGAAAGTGACCACATCATCCTTGTTCCCAACTGCAATGGTCTGTCCATCAGGGCTCCAGCAGATGTTGATGTTCTCCCCTGGAGGGACAGAAAGATAGCAGATCCCCTTTCTACTCAACGAGGCACAGCAGCCACAAATTAAGCAAACAGGTAGTTTATATTCCTGATCCAAGGCCACAATTCACTGACACCAAACCACTTTTAAGTGGGTCCCTATACAGCAGCCATCCAGCAAACATATACAGCTCTTGAAAAGTAGACTAAACATCTTCAAGCCAACGTGACTACATCACTACCCTTCCCATTTCAGCAAAGATGGGGCCACACTAACAACCAAATAGAGTCAGCTCAAATATCCCTCTTAATGCCATGATCATCAAGATCCAGAAAAGCAAAAGCCAAAAATAAATACACATGAATGACAATAAGAAAAAGGCAGTTTTCTGTTTGCCATCTTATGAGACCTTTTCCGGCCCTGACAATTAAAAACCTGGAGATTTCCAAAAGCAAAGATGGTATCTAGGTTAACCTGCCCAGTAATGGCTTTATGAATATATGCCAACTTATACTTCCACCATGGCTCCCTGCAAACATGCTTTTCCCCAGGCTCCAGCCTTGCAGCCTACAGACTCCTGGAACAAGTACAGAGGGCCTCTTAACAGCCAGAACCATATTCCAGAAGTTTATCAAAGTCTTAACACCAGAGTACCTCAATTCTCATCTTCAATGCGGCTCCCTAAGGATGCAAAGTCTGTGACACCACAGACAGGCAGCTCAAAAGTTCTGCTGTGACCCAGTAGGGCAGGGACTCTCACCTTTGGTGTTGACAGTGGCGATGCACTTGGTGGTGCGGACATCCCAGATGCGGATGGTTTTGTCCCCAGATGCTGTGACGAAGAGGTCAGGGTTGCTGGGGTGCCAGCAGAGCTGATCCACGCTGTCCCCGTGTCCCCGGTAGTTGTTCTCCTTCACCTGAAGAGTGAGGTCAGACATTCATGGGAAGGATGAGCCCAGTTCTACCAGTCTCCTGCCCCAGATCCCGGTACGTAACATCCTGCTTCACTGACAGGTACAGGATGAGGCAGGAGCCCAGCCCAGCACCCCACCACCATTCAGTCACACCATGACGGAGAAGCCCTCTCCATGTCCCCAACCAGGCACCAGCTCCTGTCCCAGCTCTCCAGTCTGGCCTATGGGGCACCAGGTGATGCTCTTCTTCCCGGTACAAACCCCGATTCCCACTTCCAGACCTGACACTCGGCCCGCTGCCGGTCTGAACCACCATCTGAGCATTAGGGCCCGGGAGGGGTGCCTGGTACCGACCCTCATCACCGGTCTCAGCTCAATGGCACCCGAGGTACCCCGGCACCGTCCCGAGGGGCCGCTCCAGCTATTCCCGGGGCCCGGTATCGAACCACGCGGCGGCGGAAGAAGCTCACCAGCCGGTCCTTCTCCAGCAGGAAGACGCTGGCGGTCTTGTCGAAGGAACCGGAGGCGAGGCGGCGGCCGCAGCAACTCCAGGCCACCGAGTGCACCTTGGCGCCGTGCGCCGGGAACTCGCGGCTCCGCGTGTTGGCGCGGAACAGCTCCTGCATGGCCTGCACGTAGGGCGACACCGCCATGGCGGCGTCACCGGGGCCGCCACCCCCGCCGCCGCCACTGACGTAGCTTCCGCCAACCCCTCTAGGCCCGGCCCGGCTCGCGAATCCAGCGTCGTGCCCGGCGCCTCCCGTACGCTGGAGGCGGAGCTACCTCCAAGATGGCCGACAGCGTCGTCCTCACAAGTGACTCGGAGGCCGAGAGCAGCCGCTCATCACCGCTCTCCCTCCAACGTCGCCGTCGGCACCGCTCGTCGCTGCGGCGTCGGAGCGCGGTTCTGCCCCCCGCGGTGAGTCGGCGGCTCCCGGAGCGGGACGCGACCACGGGGCTTTCCGACTGCCCCTCTCAAAGATGGCGTCGCTTCCTGTGTGAAGGGGGCGACGGGTGCCGCGGTGGGACAGAAAACTTGGAGCGCCGTAGGACGGGTGTGGTGTGGTGGTTTGGGATTGTTTATCACGCTCCTCGGGGGGTAGGGGGTCTACGAAGGGCTCGCGTCCCTTTGGCCATCTTCTGTAGCACAAGCCTCGTTCCCAGGTTTGTGTTCCCGGAGTCCCACCTTGGTCAAATCCCAACTAGGGAACACCCCCGCTCGCCTACCATGGAGTGTTTGGGGCTGAGGAGGACTCGGTTCCTAGCAGGGATTCTGGTGGGCGTCGTGCTCCTCACCTGGGTCGCCTCACAGACGGAGTGATGGGCTGGTGTGGCGGCTGTTCAGGGCACGTTGGGCCTCAGTTGTGTGGAGGGTGTCAGACACGTAGTGTTCTGTGGTGGCTGGAGCAGCTCCTTGGCTCCGTTAGCACCATGGAGCTTGCCAGGTCTGCTGGTTGTGTCACCTCCCCGGGCTGTATGTGGCCTCTCCTTCAGAAAGGCAGCTGATCTGAGGAATGGGATAAAAAGATTTAAAGTCTGCAAAACATGTTCTTTGAATTACTAGGGGGCTGTTGGTTTTTTTTCAAGAGCAAACAGGCTGTAACCCCTCCTGGGCACACTGAAATCTGAGAGGTGCCGTGTCCTGCTGGCACATCCTTGGAGCTCCAGGTGCCACATCACCCCATGGGACCCCACAAAATCTTGGGGCTGCCATAGCGGTGTCCTGGTGCCATGGATGTGGAGGGAGGTCTGTTCTCCATTGCTCGTGTTCCTGTAGTGGCTGTGCTGCAAGGGGTGCTGAAATTTGGATCTTGTGCTGCTTCTGTCCTCCCCTGGGGACCGGGGACAGCAGCACTCACTGGGCTCCCCTTGCCCTCCCCGGGCACCCCAGCAGGGCTGGCTTTTTCCCATCCTGGAAGGGAGCTGAGCCAACGTGTGAGGTGTCTAGAGTAGAGGACATGGAGCAGCCACTTGCTGTAAGGAGCCCATGGGGAGAAGGGGGTTTGTCTTTGAGGAGAGGAACCTGGGTCAGGCTCAGTCATGCTGCTGGGGGGGGCCAGCATGAGAGCTCAGGCTGCTGCCCTGTCCCCTCAGCAGTGTATTTGGCCCTGGTTTCTTGGGTTGCTGCCAGTAAGCCCCTTTTTCCCCTTGGGCTACAGTGACATTGCCACCACAGCACCGGTCCCTGGCAGCGGTGGACTGAGGCACCCAGGTATCACCATCTCTGACAGTGCTGGCCCTTCTATCCCCACAGGAGATTATTGATCTGACCTGTGAGGACATGAGTGTAGATCTTCCACTGTGGAGCAGCCCCACCATCATCGACCTGACAGAGGACACGTCCAGCTCCCCTCCCTCCACCGACTGGTCTGACCAGGGTCCCGGGCAGACACTTGCTGCCCCAGCAGCACACACATCCCATACCTCTCTCTGTTCCACCACAACACAAGAAATGGAGGCAATGTCAAGACTAAGCCCTGAAGCACCTTCACTCAATGTTCCCACAGAACCCAGTGCCACCAAAGACATGGCAGAAAAAGCAGAAAAGTGGAGCTGCTTCTCTCCCACCTCCAACCACAACATCTCCTCCTGCAGCCCTGAGCAGAACTGTAGCACCACCACTTATAACAGTGACCTGGGCTCCCTGGACAGCATGGAACTGGACTCAGACCAGCTGTCCCCCTCCAGCCTGGGCAGCAACCACAGCTGGAGACCCAGCAGCCCAGGAGAAGAGATTCCCCACCTCAGCCAGCAAAAGGAGCTGCCCCCGAGGCTAAGCTCTGTCCCAGTCGTCCCCCCAACCCTAATGAAGGCCCAAGAGACTTTGCTGGAAGCCTGTGACTTACCACAAACTGGAGCAGTCCAGCAAGTGACACCAGCTGAGAGCAAAGCTGACAGCAAGGCCTGGCTGAACAAACTGCTGTATTTCAGGAGGAGTGGAGTCCAGCACCTCTTCTTACAAGGCATAGCACCCAACAGGGATACAGTTCAGGTAAACAGGGTTCAGAGCAGCTAAGCCTGTCTGGGACCTGCTCAGAGCAGCCTCTGCTGCAGAGGACGGAGCAACTCCTGCTCTGCTTCCTCTTTTGGGGAAACCTTTGCCGGGCACTTGGGATCTCTTGTTATCACATTTCCCCTTCAAGGGGAGCCCCGCATCCCAGCTGGGCTCCTCTGTGTTGGGGAGAGCCAGTTTTCACCCATTGCCTTGCCTTGCATGCAGCAGCCGAAACCTAACCTCATCCCCAGTGGGAAGCTGAGCATGGTGCGCTCCACCATGGAAGAGGACTTACTGGAGGGCACTTTGCATTTCCTCAGTGAGTTTGTCTCCTGCCGACACTTTCCTCCCAAAGACATCGTCTCCCACCTCATCAGAGAGGTCCTGTTGAACCACCACCAAGAGGAGACCCTTAGGGACACCTACATGCTGCTCATGAAGATCCAAATGTACGTGTTCTCTTTGCTATGATGCCTTGGGCCTAGTTAGGTGTTCCCAGGGGTCTGCCCAGCATAAAGGTTATCTGTCACAGTCCTCACCTGTGGAACAGGGAACAATTTCCCTTTTAACCCAGAATGATCCTCCTGTTCCCAGCAGAAGCACACCCCAGGCTGTCTTAAGGGTAGGTCAGCACTACTGCTGGCCCAAACAGCAGCCACTGAACCCTCAAGTGGATGGAGGATGGGGGTTGAGAGGCAGGGGATGCTGAGACAAGAGGGAAAGCAGCTCCAACTATATCATGAGCATGCTTTAATCATTTGGTAGTGAGTCCACACAGTGCAGGGACAGCTTGTGACACTGGGTAGCCCTCTAGGACAGAAGAGCGTGTTTGCCTTGCTCCTGAAGAGCAAATCCCATTCTTCACTGCTGTAGTCTAGCAAAAACACCTTCCTTGGGCTGCAGCAGGGGCCATGAGCTGGGTGGAGATGGCTGGAGTGGTTTCCCCACTGCTCATGAGGTTCCTGCAGAGAGTCACAATGTTCTGTGAGGCCACAGTCCCAGGAGTGCTGATGCTCTTTATGGAGCACAGGCCCAGTCAGGTATCAGGGGAGGAAAAAGGGAAAGGGCAAAGCTGGAGAGGAGGGAGCAGGACAGGCCCTGAGGAAGTTGGGCTGGGGAGGGACCAGGAGCTGCTGTGCTTCCAGGCAGATGGTTGTGCAGCTGAGCATAAATGGGCAATGCTGTCTTTGCAGGCTCCATCCAGCCAACGCCACCACTGTGGGATGGGACTGGTTGCTGCTGAAGTACATTATGGAGGACCAGGTAATTGGCACTGCATTGTTGCATCAGGCAAGGATCATCCTGTACATGGTGCCTGAGGGTAAGTACTGCTCCAGGGCCTCATGCCCTGCTGCAGAGTGGGCCAGTCCAACGTGCTGCAGCCACTGAGGGCAGCAAATGCCAGTTGGGTCTCCTGCTTTTATCCATGATGCTCCCTAGGCTGCTGCAGAGATGTAGGCAAGTTGTCTTGTCTGAAGAACAGCAACAGACAAGCCCCCATTGCCCTAGTGCAATAGTACAATAGGTCCAGCCAAGCCCCTGGGGCAGCCCCTCCTGGGTGTACTCTTCAGTCATGTAAATCAGCTCATTCCCAAGGCAGCCAATGCCCAGCCAATTCCCAATTCCTTCCGCGGTACTTGTCCTGACTCATACCACTCATACCTTCTCCATCTGCCTTCAGGAGCAGCCCCCTGGCTTGCTCCTCTTCCTGCAGTACGTGGTGCAGACCCTAGAGGACGACTTCCAGGAGAACCTGAGGATGCGCCTGCTGCAGAAGTCAATTGCCAAGAGAGTGCTTTCATGTGACACGTGCTTCAACAATGTCAAGTAAGGGATGCTCTCTGCTTCATAATCTAATCAGATGCTGAGAGACAGAGGCTCAGGGGAATGCTTGCTGAGATTCCAGGTCAGACTTTTCAGGAAACAAACTTAGGAGGTGTGGGGACAGGAGCAGGTGTGCAAAAGCAAACCACCAGAAATAAAGCAAGACTTTTCTGGCCACAACCTAGTGGGCTTTTTCTGTTTACAGGGTCAGGACAGGACTGAGAAGAAGTCAGTTCTGTTGACAATTGCATTAATCAGGAGCTTTAGAGAGCTACTCCCTGGCCTCTCCAAGCAGTCTCCTCTCCCACCCTCAGAGTCTATCCTTGAGCTCCAGGTGGATCTATAGGTCAGAAACCAGCGAACCAGGCCTGTCCCCACTGATGTTCCCTTTCCTGTCTCAGGGAGGTGATCGAATGGTTGATTGTAGCAGTGACAGGAGTCAGATTCTCCCAGCCCCAGCAGCAGCTGCAAAAAATGCCACACTCTTCAGCAGAAGTGAGGACCAAACACAGCTCATCTGCACCTTGGCTGGGCAGCACTGACTGGGCAGAGGCGACTCCACCATCTTTATTTGCTCAGAGGTAAGCCCCAAGAAGTCTTGGCTCTTTGCTGTCAGTGCCATGAGGCCTAAGTCAGGGAGAAGCCAGAGTCTCCCCCTGTCAGGACAGGGAAGCCAGGCTGTACAGAAAGTTTTCCTTCGGGGTAGATGTATGATTGGTAAGCAAGAGACTTCTTCACCTGGTAAGAAAGTGGCGCAGTGAGCATCATCCTCTTACGTGCAGCATAAGGCTGGAGCTCTCTGTCCAGAGCCCTGTGCTGCTCCACCGATGCTCAGTGCAGCCACACGAGGGCCCATCTGGGCATCAGCTCTGTTTCTAAGAGCATCTGATTCAAAAGCCACCAAGAGACACTAAATCCAGTCTGTTACACTCCCTGCGTCTTTCACTGCAAGGTCTGAGGCTGAACTAGGTGCCATTCCCTCTGCTTTCCTTTGCAAGCCAAGGGCAGTGTCTCTACTGTGCACTCTCTCCTACCCAGGGTGATGCTTCTGCTCCAGCGGATGTTGTCCATTGCAGTGGAAGTGGACAGATCTCCCAACTGCAACTCCTATAAGATCGCAGATGCCATATTCCCATTTATACTGAATATTCCCCTGAGGAGCCAAAGGTAAGACAAACCTGTTCATGGCAGCACATGCTTGTGTGAGCAGTGTTCTTATTCCTGATTCACATCCAACTCTAGATGCACATAATACCACAAGGTATAGAAAGACAGGCTCATTTATGACCCAGCCAGCAAACAGATGGTTGTTGGACTGACACATCCTATAGAGGCTGAAAATCACCAGATAGAACATCAGTGGAGAAAGAATGCATTTCTCCAGCTTGTGTGTTTCTGAGAAAAATTGATTTTCCTATTAAAGTTGCAGAATCTTAGAAGACTAAGATATGTCTGAAAAGCAGCACTGGGCATCAGTGTGGTGCTGGTCAACTCCTCACTGATTCCCAGGGACAACAGAGATGCTCAGTAAAAGTACAATACAGTCCTTGCAGCTTTTCCTTGACATGCCTTTGCTTGCATCTCTAAGAATTGCAGTGTCTGAAGTCAGAGCAGAAGGGCCTGACTGGCTCTAACATAGATGTGAGACCACTACATCCACAGCCATTTCAAATCCACACTTGCCACCCCCACCCAGGCAGCTTTTTCAGGCCCACTAGGGCTAACCAAGGCAGACTGATTCTAAACAAACTCCTGCCAGGACAGATCTCCTGTACCCAGCTGGCTGCTGACCCCACTTCACACAAGCTTAGCTGTGCTCCCTGCAAGTCAGCAGGATCGGGTCATTTCGGCACAGGCTGCTGGGCAGGTGAAGTGAAGCAGCTAAACCCGCTTCACAGGCTGTACCCATCTCAAGCTGCCACAGGTCAGACCCGATGAAGTAAACATGCCTGTGCTCAGGCTGCATAACCAACGTCTCCTCATCACATCCGTTGGTTTTCCTAACACTGCACTGCTGAGCACCAGATCAACACCAGTGGGACAGCAGTGACGTGCTAGAGCAGTTGTCCCTGGTTAGGTTGTGCTGTATTACTCAGATTCAATCCCTTCATCTTCCAGGGAAGCTTTCCTAAACACCATGGACAGTCATCTTCTACGCTGCAAACTGCTGGAGCTGCTGTTCCAGCACAGTTGCAACATACCCACAGACTTGCCCTTGTCTCTGGCCAAGATCCTGTACTTCCTGAGCCACTCCTCCTTGCTGCTGCAATACCAGGTATCCAGACCAACCTCTCCTTTGCCTTATTTTCTCCCAAGAAGAGAAGGCTCAGGGCAGATCTCGTAGTAGCCTATCGATACCTGAAGGGGGGCTCCAGAAAGGCTGGGGTAGGACTTTTAAATAGGGTACAGGATGGCAGGACTAGGAGTAATGGATGCAAATTGGAAGAGGGGAGATTTAGGCTTGAGATAAGAAAGAGGATGGAGAGACACTGGAAGAGGTTGCCCAGAGAGGCTGTGTATGTCCCCTCTCTGGAGGTGTTTAAGGCCAGACTGGCTAAGGCACTGAGCAGCCTGGTCTAGTGGGAGGTGTCCCTGCCCATGACAGGGGGGTTGGAACTAGATGATCTTTGGTTTGGGTTGGAAGGGACCTCATTCTATGATTCTATAACTAAATGCTCTTTCTTGTCCTAGGATGAAACGGCAGTGTGGCAAAGATGGGATGAGATGCTGCACTACTTGAGTTTGCTGCTGATGAGTTACCAAAATGTAATACTGGGTAAGCAGCCTGTTCTGGCCTTGACAAACACAGTCTCATCAACAGGGTGCAGTAGAACAGCCAAAGTACCTTCCTACTATCTCCTCATCACTCTTGAACTCATAAGCATTGAGTCATAGAAAGATAAGGTGCCTCCAGCTCTGCCAGTAACCATTCCCAGCAGTCAGAGCAAAGAGTTGATTGTTGCATCAAGCAGAGCACCCAACCTGCTTTGAGAAGTTGAGCCCCTAAGGAATAGCCTGCTCCTAAAAGATCGATCCCAGCACTGATAACCTCACATGAGGGTGCTTTGTACCCACTATTGTCTAAGTTGTACACACAGTGGGTGGAAGAGTGAGGTGATTTAGGAGGAAAGGCAGAAGTCAAAAGCATGGTAAAGTCAGGACACGCAGCACTTAGACTGGGCAGAGAGCACCACCCACAGCAGCCATGGAAGGAGCAGTATTCTGGCCCCAGGAGAGCAGCACTGTGACACAACTCTCCCTAAAGTTGTTTTACCAGAAAATCCTAAAAGTCACTTCCCAAATTCAGCTACTTGAGCCCCAGGTTAAGGATCTCATGAAGGATGTAGAGAAACTCACAATCCTGTGTTCACAGCATCTTATTCTCCCTGAAGCCCTAAACAGTCACTTGGAGCGCTTGGAGACTCCTTTGCAGCTGCAAAGCTGTTCCACTGGCACAGCTGGAAAGGATGTGCTCTCTCCATGGGCAGAGTGACCTCTGGGAAGGGACAGTAGTCTTTCCACCAGGCTAGTTTTGTGCAGCAGCATCAAGGATAACTGTGAGAGGAATAATGCAGTGGCCAATTGCTCCTCATCTGAGCCCTGCCCATGGCATGCTGAGATCTGTCCCTGAACAGGTCAGGCAGCTCGTTGTATGTTGCCTCTCCCCACCAGCTTTTCCTCTTACAGAACACTTACGGAGCCCACTCAGTGAGCGGATGGACTTGATCACTCAGAAAGCCAAGCCCAAGCTCCAGGACAATGATGACATCAGCCATCAGGATGTTCAACTAAACATAGAGAACTTCAGGAGCCAAATGCAGCAGATCCTGGGGCAGCCTTTTCCTCAGCAGATCATGGAGAAACTATGCATGCTTCGGGAGTTGTTCCTCATCATTGCTGCTACCTGATGGAGAAAACCACTGTGGCAGGGGGCACAA
This sequence comes from Turnix velox, assembly GCA_013400935.1. Taxonomy (NCBI): domain Eukaryota; kingdom Metazoa; phylum Chordata; class Aves; order Charadriiformes; family Turnicidae; genus Turnix; species Turnix velox. The sequence goes on from VZTY01026723.1 coordinate 918,194, forward strand.
AGAGCTTCATATGTTCTCTGTGAAAACCCCATCATGACCTCCATCTCATGGTGTAGTCATGAGTGTCAAACACCTGGTGGGTTTGTTGATACATTTCTTTGGAAAAATGTCTGGTTTACACCACCTCAGAACTGCCCCATTGTAGTTTTACAAGGAACTCTGTACTTTTTAAAAGAAAGATAAATTATTTCCTTATTTGCTGGATCCATCTCAGTGCTGGCCATCTCAGCCCCATGGAAGTGCAGAGCTCTGTCAGCTGCTTGGATGAGGCACTGAGCAGCCTGGTCTAGTGGGAGGTGTCCCTTCCCATGGTAGTGGGGTTGGAACTAGATGATCTTCAAGGCCCTTTCCAACCCAAACCATTCTATGAGGTGGCTGCAGTACAGAGTTACTACAAAGATGAATATTAATTAAAATACATTGGCATCAACCCCATTCACAGCTGAGGTCAGAGTGCAATTAGGCATTTCTCTAGAAGGTCTCAGGCAGTTTGGAATCAGAGGTTGGGAGTAGGAGAAAGACTCCTGTAGCTGCCCACCACACCTTTATCTGCTTCCAAGGTAGGCAGCTCTTGGCAGAGGCCTGTGGAGGAGACCAGAGCCCAGGATCAGCAGCAGTTACAGCCAAGAATGCAATAGTCCCGATGCTGGTGTTGCACAGTGGAGTCTCCTCTAGCAGCCCCCAGCAGCTTCAGTGAGCCCAGAACTGTTTAGACAGGTCTGACCTGGAACTTAGTTTTCCTCCTTGATCTTTAGAAAGTCTCTCCCAACTGACAGGAGAACAAACCACTCATCTACATGATCTTGTCTCTCTACTCCAGGGATAAGCCATACAGAGGAAAGTGACTGGGAGTGAGAAGCATTCCCAGTAGTGCAAATACTCCCTGCTCTAGAAAGCCACTCTTCCTGCAGGGTTCACTCACACAGGTGTATTTTCCAGTTAAATTCTATCATTAGACTAGTAAAGCCACCACATTCCAGCAAGAGTGGTCCAGAGTTATGGCTATTATTTTATGACGTGTTGGCCATGTCCACAAGGATGATGCTGAAGTAAAACACAAAGTAAAATGAAATTACAGGAAAAAGGGCACACTGTTAGCCCAGCCTTTCCAAACTAAACTGAGATTAGCCCACATAACCCAGACCCTCAGCAGCAGCCCACACCAGAACACTTGGGTGCTGCAGGATGCATTTCATCACTTTTAGCTCCACTGACATTCCAGAAGCACAGAAACACCAGTGTTCAGCTCACATACACACACCAAGGACTTCCATTCACAAAAATTTTATTTCCTTGCGACAAATAAAAATTACACACTTTAGAGACATGGACATAGACAACAAATAAATTAATGTCAAATGACAGCCTGATTGCCAAGGTGCAAATGAGTGGTGAGAGGAAGAACTGCCCACCTGACTGGGAGACTCCCTACACAACACAGTGGTGGTGAAGCCTGAGAGAAATCAGAGCCACAAATCGTGCTTCTTCAGAGGAGACAGCAGCTAGTCAAACCTTGCTTCACCCTTCAGGAGGAACATTTGGTTTGAGAGGGCAGAAACCCCACAGCTCAACAGTTGCCAGCTGTTAAATAACCTCTGTATAGTGTTCTGGCAAACAGAGCAGTGTCCAGTACCAGATGCAAGGCTTCTGCTGCAACCTCACCACTAGAGAAAGCCTTCTGCTGGCTGGTGGAGCTCTGCATGACAACTGAAAGATAAGAGAAGGGAGACCTGTTTGCCCTAGGACAGAGGACTACAGAGCAACACTGCCTATTATAATGCTTGAGGGATTAGAAGCAGAAGCTTCTTCCACTTCTCATGAAAGCACGTGTTAGCTGTTACCAGTAACTGCTTCCGACTTGGCCAACAGTCCCATACAGGAAGGAATGTTTAGCTCCCATCTACCCACAGTCCTCCTCTAGCCCTGCAAAATGCATTTAATTTTGATGAAACAAGTGCCCCAGTGTTCAACACACTTCTACATGATTCATGTCAGATGCTATTAAAAAAAAAGGCAAGCAACATCCAGAGTGCCAGAACATCACTAAGTCTGTTGTCTAGAAGGCAGGACAGTGCTGATCTGTAAGGAGAACAGAGCAGCACTACTTGGTTCAAGCCATGCCAGTTCTGGTCACTTCTACCTTTTTGGAGGAGCTTGAAGATTTGGAAGAGAAGCAATTCTTTGATACTGCCAAGATTCATTAGATCCTGCTCCCTGCCTAATACAAGCAACTTCGAATGGCCACTGCTCCACTTTTCCTTTTAAGAAATCCCAAGTGGAATTGGGTGTTGAACAATAAGGTCACACTGAACGCTAAGGGAGTGCCACATTTTAAAGTGACCCATCACATTCCCACAGCAACTTCCTTCTGGCAGTTAATGGTCCAGTTCTCAGTCCTTGTTTTCATGATTTTCCATTGGTGTCTTTTACATGCCAGACACAACCCGGGTGCTCCCAAGGACACTGCAGCAGTGAGCAGGACACGACAATCCATCTACAGCTGGCCCACACACCACATGCAGGCCTGTCCCACAAAACATGGATCAAGTTTTCACTGTGGTGCAGTGTACTGGGAAGCACATCCAGTGCAGTTTAGCAGATCAAACTGGTGCAACACAGCAGACAATGGTTTACACATTGGTTTAGTACTAGTGCAAGAGTTTATCCAAGACTGGCTCTAGGAGAGTCACAATTGTGTCCTTTTCTGAAATAAAGAGCTGAAAGGGAGACTTTCCTATTTTACTGCAGCACAATGGGACAGGAAAGCAGAGCCTAAAACACCCCACAGCCTGCTAAAGACATCACAAGTTTCTTCTCAGAACCCAGTGGGAGTGAGCACATTCAGATCTCGAGGCTTGATATTATGGGAGCGTGGAGATTGTTTCCTCCCTTCTGTGACTGGAATGTCCATTTTGGGTGGCTTGAAGGTGACAGGATCCTCTGCCATCCTAGTAGCCTGAACACGCATCAACTCCATTGGGGATGGTTTCTGGGCACCCTTATAGGACTGGATGGTAAATCCTCCTGAAGAAAAACAAATCACAGCAATTAAGAACCAGGAAAACTCACCAAGTCCTTTTTCCACTGCTGCCAGGGGTGAGCTATATCACTGATGTCCAACACTGCAGAAAGCTTCTGCAAGGCCCAACATATTCACGGTATCTAAAGCAAATTCCACACCAGTGGCTGACACTTCCAGCTGTGGTTCCAGACAGCAGAGACTAAAAAGCTGTCACCTTCCACTGCAGCTCAGTGCAAATCCTTTCAACTTTCAGATCCATGGCAAATCTAACTCATATTTGGGCACAGAAATTATGTGAATAGCACACATTCGCAAGGTGGTCCTAGAAAGTAACAAGGCAAATAGAATAAGGCTCCAGAAACAAGTCTGCTGTGTGACAGTTCCCCCATACATCTTTCAGGGCACACTACTTTAGAGGACACACCTGGATCATTGGATGACTTCTGGATGGCTCTGGGTCCAAAAAAGCTCCACCTTTCAGATGGCAGTTTGTCCCCACCAGCTTCCATGGTGAAGTCTGGGCCAGCAATAGAAGCAGAGGATCCCTGACTAAACCAGCCCCTAAGGAAAAATCATTGAGATGTAGAAAACATGAGAATAATAAATACTTCAAGCAGCCCCATCACACCAGGAATTTTATTTTAGCTATCAGGGGAAATTTCAACAATCTTAATAAGCTTGTTACCACATAATAGGCTTGTTACCACAATCTATATGCCCAAATTCCACAAGCTTCCAACACTTGAATATATCCAACACAAATACACATCAAGAGCTGAATTTCACCCCTTAGACAGTCCCTCACAGGATAAGAATGAGACCTTTTTGTAGCAGCTCCCAACTCAGCAGCCTGTAGAGAACCAAAGGCAGCAGTTGTCTGCCAGAAAGAGAGTACCTGCTTTTATGTTTGGGAGAGGAGTGGGGTGTGCTGCTTGGAGTGGACTGAGCAGAAGAAGTCTGTTTGTCATCTTTTGTCATCTCTCCACTCTGCATTTTTAGCTTCTGTTAAAGAAACACAACGGTTTAAATACATGATGAACAAACAACAAGATTTGTCTAAACTGGACAACTATTTATGTCACAGGTGATCAAAGATTGACATGTCACTTCACCTCAAGTTAACCAGGTTTCACAATACTTGCAAACACCCTTTAAGCTTCTTTCCAGATCAGATATAAACATTTTGGAAGCAGGTTATTCTCAAGACATATCCACAGGAAGTAAAACAGCACTGACAGCTCACTCAGTAGTTCAGAGTCACTACCCAGCAGCAGTGCACTGCCTCAGCATTCAGTCATACAAGTTCTTTAATGAAGGTGACACCAGACTTAGTACAGAAGGTACAAGGACTAGGACTCTCAGACCCTGAGAAACAACCCCCCATACAACAGGATGGAACACTGCTCTACAACACAGATTAACTACACTTGAAGAGTACATCTGGTCATGAAAAACAGGAAGAGGGTGTATGGAAACCAGGTTATTACAAGTCAGACAGTATGAAGTGAACTTTGAAGAAGTCACCTGAAGGACAGTTATAGTTCAAACACCAACTACACAAGCACCTTCTCAGAAGTTTTCCTGTGCCTGTCCAAGCCAAACTAATGCATTTTACCAACAATGTTATTGAAACTTTAACCTTGGGCAAGTTTACTCAGAGTTCATCATTAAACTCCAGCTGCAAGATTAGTGTGGGCAAATGAGCTCATCAGAAACATGTTGATTCAAGGCCTCTGTTTTTATTTCCATTTGGCAACTTCCACGTGAGAAATGCATGGTTTACAAATTCTCTTGGGACAAACAGGTCCAAGAGTTAACTGTAGGGCATCATTCTAAGGTAGAGGAAGATACTATATTCACAGCAGGGATATGCCCACTTGGAAAGACTGAGAATATGACAAATTTCAGGAAAGAAAAATAAAGTCAAATATTAACTTTAAAATGCAATTGTGTAACTATTTTTAAACAGGGATACAAAAGCCTTCAGAGGAAGCAGTTTAAGGACAGCTGGAGCAACATGCTCCAGAAGTTCTACCACTAGATGGGAATTAATCTGGAGAAAGCCAATGGAAAACAAGCCTTACATGAACTGCCTCAGCCACACGGTGGTACTTTGTCTCCTCGGTAGTGAGGCCTTTGTGGGGAGTGTAGCCAGCATCCCTCAGCCCCGCCTGCTGCTCAAAGCGCTGAATGCTCTCCTGAGTCTGCTCTGGAACAGACAAGAGCACATCTTCACACAAAAATGTCACCACAAGCAATTAACAGCAAATTAAGGCAACTTAAACATTCATATGCAAGACCCTTTTCTCATCGGTCATACCTAGATACTGTGATGAGTTGACAGAGGGAAGATGATGAAGTTTATGAGATATTTTGACTTGAAAACTAATCTTGAGTTAAAACTAAATCAGATCAACAGTGATTTGTCCCAAAACATCAGATGTATTATAGAATCTGTAATCAAACCTATCTTGCCCCAAAACTGCACCCCTAATTACACTTTCCTAAGTCTTGGAGACCACACTTTAAGTGCCACCCTAGAGAATCTAGGGACTTATCTGGAACAACAAAATATGAAGACTTTTGAAAGAGTGCACATATTTGGCTCATCTGACATTCAGCCTTGCAGAACAGGTGGAAATAAGCAGACACACAGTGATTCTAGACAGGGAAAGTCAGGAATTTTAACCAAAAGTAGAGCCAGCATCTAATACAAAGACACCAGCTTCCATTCTGAAAAATAAACACTTCTTCCCTCTCCATCACCCCTAAGCACGCCACCAGTTTACTCCCCAAAGGAACTAAGAAAAAAAGTCCTAAAGGAATTAAGAGTACAAAAAGGTTACAGGAAAAGCTCAAGGTCTTCTCTAAAGCAGATAACATTTTCCATGGCTTGAGTTACTTGCATGGATTTTTCACTGTGTTTGAGAAAACTAAAGGACCTTTGTTTATTTATAGCTTGTGCCTGAATGTTGTTCCTGGGAAGCATAGGTTGAAGCTCCTGACTTCCTATGGCAGAACATTTTTAGGTCACCATGGTTTTAACTAGATTAGCATTTTATCATTAGAAGAGAGCAGAAGCTGCTTTTTCCACAAGTCCATATTCCTGGATGTTATTTTCTGATGTGGTTACTTTTGAGCCATGACTGAAGTAAGTACAAGTGTACAACTATTCCAAAATGCTGCTCTGAAAATCTGGAAGTTTTTAGAAGCACTGTGTGGATGACTCTCAGATCCCAGCTGCTAAAGAAAGAGGCAGCAGGGACAGATTAACACACAAATAATTTCTCTTGTTGCAAATGAGCATGTCTGTTCACAACCAAACTCCATTTGATTGTTCACAACCAACTCCATTTGATTTGAAAGCATGAGGTTTATTTGGTTGGATTTTTTTTAGAGTATCACTGCTAGCAAGACAGATGCTGCTGCTGCTAACCAACATAAATGCCAGCAAATGCTACATTAGCACAGCATCTCTGCTCTCCACAGCACTTTGGTTAATTTTAGAGCTTTATGTGCCATTCATAAATACCAAGTTAATAAGCAAACAGAGCAGCAGCAGCCACCTCTGCTCTCCAGCAAAAAGGTGGCATGGACTGCAGCGTCCTATCAGCAGGTAAGGAACCCTGCACACCTCCCTCATCACCAACCCACCTCTGTGCAAGCACAGAGGCAGTAAGTGTGGCCTATTCCCTAGCTCCTTACTTCCTTCTAGAAGCATCCTCCAAATAAACCTCATGCAGCTGAAGAGCAAATTGGTCTGAACTCACAAGCAACCCAGGAACTCCAGCAGTTACCCTGAGGCATGAGCAAGTCAGAGCACACTCATGTGCCCACACAACCCACTAACCACCAGATGAGAGGTGAGAGTTCTTACTTGTAATGAGAGAGTTCATGATGATATGAGTGGCCTTGGCCTTCACCACAGGTACCTTGTTCACACTTTCAGTGGATGATGAGGGAGTTATGAAGGGTGCATTCATGTTGGGATCCCCCTCCTCAATCTGTAGGGAAGTAGGGTACTGTTGAAGAAAGTATCTCAGCACCTTGCCAGGACACACCTCTAACTATACAAACAAGACATGAGGCCAAGATGCTCTAACAGTGAACCTTCATCCCACAGAAGGAAACCATACACTGTTCTCTCTACAGCCAAGGAACCTTTAAAGCTTGAAGCTCTAATTCTTATCAATAAGCAAGCAATTCACATCAAACATTTGAAAACGAACCAGGACTCAGCCAACAAATTGTCAGTTTAAATAAAAGAGGTGAACCAAAAAGCAACCAGAACATATTTATTGCCCTTCTCATTACTGCAAATTAGTCTTCAAACTCAGCAGGGGAAGTACACTCTTCCACAGACAGCTCAAAAACAAACTGTCTCCTGAATAGCAGTCACATGGACTAGGGGCTGAAGTTTACATCTTGTTTTCCCAGTCCAACTCCCCCATCATTTCCTTTCTCAGTCATTACAGTTCTACCACTGGTGACAAGAGTCCAGCAGCAAAGAATCAGATAAAGCTGAGAAAACAAGAAATCCTGTGAAACAGAATTCCTCCCTCCTAACTTGGAGTTACTGTTCCCTGCTTTTTGTGCCAAATCACAACCTTAGTTTTTCTTCTAAGAGCAAAATCTTAAAATGAGATTAAAAGCTAAAAAATAAGCACAAAAGGATGCAGTTATTTAAGTCCATTCAATATTTAACTTCACTAGAACCTCAGAATCATAAGGGACCTCCAAAGGCCATCTAGTCCAACTCCCCCTACCTACAGTGAGCAGGAACATCCTGCACTGTGTCAGGTTGCTCAGAGCCTCAGCAAGCCTGGCCTTGAATGTGACCAGGGCCTGGGTCCTCCACAACTCTGAAAGCAACCTCTAAATTTAAAAGAGCGGGTCCTGCACACAAGGCTGTGAGGACCTTCAAAGATCATCCAACCCAACCCTACTGCTGTTGTAGGAACAACCTTTACCAGATCAGGTGGCTAAGAACTTTATCCCACCTGACTCTGAACACTACCAGGAACAGAGGACCTGCAGCTTCTCGAGGCAAACTGTTCCAGTGTCCCCGTGTCTTCAGAATGAAGACTTTATATCCAGCCAGCCCTTTAGCTCTGGTATCCTTACATCCAGTGTCAGGTTTTTTTCATCTACAAACACCTCCCAGCGCAAAGAGGCTCCGAAAACAGGACAATCTCAACCACGTCTCCTCTTCCCTCAACACAGCCAGGCAGCAAAGCCGGTCTCTAGACGCCGGCACCTCCCACGGCCTACCAGTGCCCGGCTGTCCCCAGAATGGTGCCACGGCCGGGCCCTGCCGTTATACACAGGATATAAGCTCGGTGCAACCAGGCCTCCCGTACCTTCGAGAGCTCCTCGTACTTGCGCTCGGGGATGACGGGCTGTTTCCACAGGACGCTGGCGCACAGGTCGGCGGGCGGCGGCGTCATGGGCGCCGTGATCTCTAGGGCGTCGTCGTAGCTGAAGGCCCGCCGCGGCACACCGAGGGGCAGCGACATCTTGCCGGGGCGGGTCCCGCCGCCCTGCTCCAGCGCTACGGACAGAGAAGACTCAGCACGGGGCTCAGCGCCACCGCGGCCTATCTGGACCGGCGGGGAGTACAGAGGTGGGGGACTTACCGGGAGCGTTCGGCTCCCGCGAACTCATACCGGAGCGGCTCGGCTGAAGCTAGCGAGGCTCGGCGGAGGTCGGCGGGCCGGTAAGCGGTGGGCCGGAAGGTGCCATGGCGGAGCGTGCAGAGAACACGCCACGGCCGCGGTCGCCACCGGGGAAGAATTAGTGGCCCTTCCGACAGCCCTCTTATAGACGCACGGATCTCGCGGGAGCTGGCGGCGGTGCGCGGGGCACGCTGGGAGTTGTAGTTCGGACATCGTGTAGGAGGTGTCCGGTGTTGGGGGACGGGCTCAGGGACACACACCGGGCACGGCGAGGTTGTGGGTTCCTGCCCGCCTTGGCGCATCCGCCGCTTCCTTCTGTCCCTGCCTAGGCGTTCCCAGCCTCCCCGCCGCGCACAGTGGCCCCGAGGAAGGCCCCGCAGCCGCACCCGGTGGAGCCTGACCCGGTGTGGCTGCCGGGCGGGCGTGCAGCTCGGGGGCGGCTCACGCCTCAGTGCACCGGCTGAATGGGCCCCGCTGCCACCCCCCGCCTCGCTCTCGCCGCCGTCCTTCCCATCCATCCATCCATCCATCCATCCATCCATCCATCCATCCATCCATCCCTCTCAACCATCCATCCATCCCATTCACACCTTTCACTCCCCCCCACGATCGGAGCGTCCCCATTAAGGACAGAAGTGATGTCAAGAGTGGGCACAGCTGGCGCGCGGGCACATCTGGCTTTGAGGTGCTGCCGGTGCACCCGGCGGAAGTAGATCTTCAAGGCGATGAAGAGGAAGGAGCGGAGGACGCCCATAGTCGCCCCCAGGATGAGAGTCAGCTGCCGCAGGACGCCAGACAGAGCTTGTGCCAAGACGGGGCTCCTGACAGCCCAGCAGCATGGCTCCCGGTGGCACCACCTCCTCCTGAGCAGCCACCTCTCTCCCCAGCAGGACAAGAGCGATGCTCTGAGCGCAGCGGAGCTGCAGGAGGAGCCGGCCCTGCACACCCTCATCAGGCAGAGGGAGCTCCTCGTACTGCCCACCAGCGCCACCCGGGACAGCCTGGACACTGCCACCAGCGTCCTCCACATGAAGAATCTACTGGTCAGCCTGCTGTCCTGGTCGTGAGCCTGTGGGGTAGAGAGCAGATAGGCTGCCACTCACATCCCATCTTCTCTTCAAGGTCTGTGATGCTGGGTGAATGCTGCTGGAGCTCAGCAGACTGGCTGGTAGCAGGGCTGCTTGTTGCATCCCATCCAGACTTCTGCTGTGACATGGCTGCCCTTGGGAACATGAGAACTGGACTCTGTTCTCTGCGGATTTCAGGCAGCCCCACACTTCCCTTTCACCCTCTGCAAGAGTAAAGAGGTGTTGCTTTGTAAGCTCAGGAATTTATCCCTTTGCCCTTCCATCTCAGGTGCCCCGGGGAGACAGGGAAGGAGCCAGGCTCAGGACCCCCAGGAAGGGCTGTAGGCAGGAGGCTGCTGGCTCTAGCCACAGGGCACTGGCTCCTGGAAAATCCATAGGGTGAGCCAGGGTTGGAGCTCAGCGGGGAAAGGGACCTCTGCTGTGAAATCTTTTGTACAGTCACCCTTTGCTTTTAACAATTAAAAAAGGCTGCTTACTTTGTGCTGCCATCCAGAAACTTGGTGAGGCTGGAATGCTCAGCCCAGTCTCCCAGACGGGAGGTCACTCCTGGGGGTAGGAAGGAGCACCTGGCCCTACTCTAACTTTTGCTGCCACAGGGAAAGGAGCTGAAGCACAAGTGCTGCCTGCACTCCGATGGCCCCCAGCCTCACTGCAAAGAGTAACCTGTGCTTCATGTCCTGTGGGTATGCACCAGGAGCTCACAAAGCAGGACTGTGCCAAGCAAGAGCCCAAGGGCAAGACATTCACACCAGATGGAGAGAGTTAATTTTTTTTAATAAGGCAAAAGAAGCACTGGCTGCCACAGAAAGGGAGCAGCACCAGCACGCTCGGTCCCACTGCCACAAGCTGCAGACAAGTCTTTCAAGGCTGGTTGTTACCGTCACTGCCTGAGGAAGGTCCTTCATCACCAGAGGTTTTGTGTACCTTAACTTGCTGATGCTAAAACTGTAACTGCCACCCATTTGTCATCTCCTGCTCAGTTCAGAATACACTCACATCAAGGCTGTGCCAGCAAGCCTGAGAGAGGACAGCAGTCACTGCACATCCATCTTTTCAGGCTTGAGGGATGCAATGAAAGCTTTGTACTCCTCAGGATAGAAGTTCTTGTACACATTGATCTTTCTCTTAATTTGCTTGGGAGTATCCTGGTAATAGTTCTTCTCATCTCGAGCCATTTCCTGTGATGAAGGAGAGGGTAAGTGTCCCAAGAGCAAACAGCAAACTCAGCCCAGCCAAAGGCTCACCCAGCTGTGATCTCTGCCTGAGTCACACAGGGATCTGGCACACGTTCAAAGGGCTGCTTCCCCTTAACAGTGAGCTGATGGCACAACAGGATCCAGGACAGGGAGGATTAGCAGCAGTTACAATCCTGTGGCAGAGCCAGGAGCAACTGCAGCACAGCTGGTGCTTACCTTGTAGTTCTCCCCATGGTTCTCTATCATGTACCGCACATAGTCAGTGAGGTCTCGTGAGAGCGTGTTGTCCTTCTTCTCAGGGAGACTGGCCTCATATTCCATCTCTAAGCAGAGGACAGAGGTGCCATGAGGCCGGGGAGGGAAGCAAGTGGCATCTGAGATGTCCCCAGCCTCCTCCTGAGATGGAGCCCACACAGTGCTGTAGAAAGGAGACAACTCCTGCAGCACAGCTCCACAGCTCACACACACACACACAGCTGCTTCCCAGGAAAACAAGCAAGACAAGACCCCTCCCATGGGCTGCAAGTATCCAGGCCATCATGGGGACTGGAGCCCTTCTACCCTGTGTGCAGACTGTGACTGTTAAGAGGCACCCAGATCAATTTCTGCACCCAGTTTCTTGTCACCCTGGTGTCTGGTTTCAGAGACCTCTTGGGGCTACAGGTAGAAAGAAATACCATGGGGGAAAAAGGCAGTACAGGAGACAGAGGATACACAGGGACAGCAGAGCTGCTGTTATGGCTCCTAGGGGCACAGCTATGGCCTGGCTGGGAATGCCCAGCCACTGCTGCCAGGAGAGTACTGGTCTAGAAGCCCAGCAGCCTGGACAAGAACTAACACCCTTCCCTCCCCCTGGCACAGCAGAGCAGCTAAGGACAGTCTGGCAACACAGAAATCAGAGACAAAATAACCATAAGGCCTTGAGAGAACCCCAAATGCAACAGCAGCAGTGGGGTTCAGCAGGAAACCCGCTGAGGTTGGTGAAGTACTCCTTGGGGAAGACAGAAGCAGCACTAACCATTCACCACGTAGGGCTTCCGCACTATTTTCTTTCCTTGCCCTCGTCCATCACTTTCCATCCCCTGTGTTAAATGACAGAAAGGGCAACTCAAAAAAAGCACGTTCAGAAGACAGCCAGGTCCCCACACATTGCTCCCCAAACTGCTTACACAACAGCTGCAACAACCAAAACATCTCAGCTGGCTTCAGCAGAGTTTTGTTTGTGCCATGAACCTACCACACGGGCAAGCCCTGTCGAGTGAGCAATATCATGAGAACAGTGACAAATGGTAAACAAGGTCACGCCTGTTTTTTTCCATGAGAGTGATGATCTGTGGGGCCACCTTTTACGCTGCCTGACAATGTGGGCAGGCTGGGCTGGTGCTGCTGAGCACAAAGAGCCTTTCTTTGTTATCAGGAAGAACTTTGCTGCTACATTCCCATCCCCACCTCTTTCTGGCAAGTCCCAGGAGATTGCCTGACATTATTTATCCTTGTTCTGAAGTCCATTATTTCTCTGTGACACTGCAACTTGTTCCCACACTTGGCTTTTGGTGAGAAAAGCTATTGATAAAAATAGGACACCTGGAGTACTGTACCCAGCTCTGATGACCTCAGAACAAGAAGGATATAGGTCCTTCTGGATCTATATCTATGTCTTCTGGAGAGGGTCCAGAATAGAGCCACAAGGATGATGTGAGGACTGCAGCACCTCTCCTATGAGGACAGGCTGAGAGAGCTAGGGCTGTTCAGCCTGAAGAAGAGAAGGCTGCAGGGAGGCCTCACAGTGGCCTCCCAGTTCCTGAAGGGGCTACAGAAATACCGGGGAGGGCCTGTTTGCCAGGGTCTGTAGCAATAGCACAAGGGGCAATGGTTTTAAACTACAGCAGGCCAGGTTTAGGTTGGACATTAGGAAAAGGTTTTTCCCCATGAGGGAGGTGAGGCACTGGAACAGGCTGCCCAGAGAAGTGAGGGAAACCCCACTTCTGGAGACATTCAAGGCCAGGCTCAGTTAGGCTCTGAGAAACCTGACCTAGTGCAGGATGTCCCTGCTTGCTGCAGGGAGTTGGACTAGATGGCCCTCGAAGGTCCCTTCCCACTCTGTGATTTTATGATTCATCTGACTCCAGAGGCTGATCCATGCTCCAATCCACACTCTCCATGCTCCTTTTCCAAAGCCCATTGTGGGGGCGGCCCGGGTCTTCCATCCCCTTCTCCTCAAAAGAGCAGTCCCGGCTGACCCTCCCTCAGCCCCCCTGAGCCACTCACCAGCAGCTTCTTCTTGGAGATGGGGAGGGCCTTGTTGGGATCTCCGGCCAGGCCCATGTCGGCCAGGTTCTGCGCCACCGACTTGTTGGGGTCCCAGGCATGGCGGATGTGCGAGCTGTGCGGGAACAGAACCAGCACTGCCGTCACCCTGCCCGCCCGGCTGCGGGTCCCCTTCAGCCCACACCCAGACGTGGAGCAGGTCCCCCCCCGCCCCGGTGAGCCACCCGCACGTACAGGGGCCCATCCCCGCGTCCCCCAGC
>VZTY01026723.1:931728-959303 GCA_013400935.1 Turnix velox
CTCGCCGCCTCACCAGCCGATGCGCGGGGTGGTGCGGCGGCGGGCGCTGCGGTAAAGCCGCTTGCGGTTGAGGTTGTAGGAGTATTTCTGCCGCCGGTTCTTCCCTTTCGCCTTCGGCATGGCGGCACCACGCTGCTCCTGCTGCTCCGCGTTGGGCCGCGCCGCGGGGCACCACGGGAAGTGTAGTCCAGCGTCCGCAATAATGCCCCGTGGATTTGCGCCCCGAGGACTACAGCCCCCGACATGCCCCGCGGCGAGACGCCGGGAGCCTCCCCCTTTCCCTGCCCATTGGCCGCACCACGCTTCCTGCCTACGGCAGCCGGGCAGGGCTGCGGCTGATCACCTTCCTCACGGGCCGCAGCCATGGCGGCCGGGCCTCCCCCGCCGCTGGAGCCCAGTCCGGTGCCCGTCTTCAGCGATGAGGGCTTCGGGGACAAGTTCATGCGCAAGACCCGGGAGAACCCTCTGGTGCCTCTCGGTGAGGGGAAAGGGCCGGCAGGGAGATTACGAGGAAGGCCCGGGGCAATGTGGGATGATGGGGAAGGTCGATGGGGGTGGTGGAGGAGGCCGGGGCGTTGGAGGGTGATGGGGAAGACCCGAGGGGATGGTGACGGGGGAGAGCAGCGAGTAGTAGAATGGCCCCGGTTGAGCCCAAACTGAAGGGACTGCCCCTGGAGGGCACGTCCTTACTTTGAGGGTGTTCCTCTCAAGCCAGCTCCGGTGTGGGGGCAAGATGTTGGCCTGGGCCTGCTCCCCTGAGCCGTCTCTCGGTCCTTCCCCCCAGGCTGCCTCTGCACGGTGGGCGTCCTGACCTACGGACTGATCAGCTTCAAGAGAGGCAACACCCGCCAGTCCCAGCTGATGATGAGAGCCCGTATCCTTGCCCAGGCCTTCACCTTTGCAGCTCTGCTGGGGGGCATGGTGGTCACAGCCGTGAAATCTCGAAAGTGAAATCAAGGAGAGGAGCCCTCAGCCTACCTGGATCCTGGCTGCAGATGGAGTCTTCTCAGAGACAGTTGTGATGCTTTGGCGGAGTTCAGGAAGTCTCCGTGTTCCAGTGCACTAGCAATGTGGCTAATACACCTCTGTGATTAACATGAAATTCAGGCTGTGGCATTTTTTGAGTCCCCAAGAGCTTATCCTCCTGCAACGCTGGAGGCTGTACCTCACTGAGGCTTTCCACCCCCATCAGACCTTTTAACAGTCTCTTAAAATGGTGTTTTGTGAGTCGTGGTCTGTGCTGAGGTGTGGCCTTAGTCAGGCATTTGAGCGATGATGTGGCTGTGTAGGAAGGAGCAGCTCTGTTTATGGCTTGATCCTGGCAGGATGGAGTTCATAAGCAGCAGGTGAGTTGTCTGGGGAAAGACTGTAATCTCTTTGGCTGCAACTGGTGAATAATAAAATGAATTGCAGCAAGATTCTGGCTGTTACTGGATTGCAGAGCGTTGAGAAGGCAGAAGGATAAACAGGGTAGGAAGGCAAGGGAGCAGATATGGTGGCCTTGAAGCTGGGCCGGTGCAGGGCATGAGAGATGAGACTTCCTGTGAAAACAAGTTGGGAACTTGCCTTTGCAAAACAGGCCCTGGACACATTCTCTGGGACATTCTGCTGCTTGGGCTGCTTTTGCTGCACAGCTCTCTGCTTGCTATGGAGCTGGAACAAGCTGCTGAGCAATTGCCCTCTTCCCAAACAGAGCTGCACTGCCTGCATCATGACAAACATTGCCTTGAGCAGCTCCAAGTCCTGCTGTTGGTGTTGGCCTGTAGGGATCATACAGGAGGTGTGCAAGAAGGTTTAGCTCTCCTGTGCCAGGGCAGCAGAGCAGGGATGAAATGAGGCTGTTGGAGCTCTTTATTTGGCTGTGGCATCTTGTACCCACCTGTTTGCAGGGGAAAGGGGCACAGACCCTTCTAACTGTGCTGTGATGTCTCCTCTGGGCTTCTGCCTGTTGGAGCCTGCATCTCAGCCCTCCCTGGCCTGCAGAAGCTTTGCAGCCAGCTGCCAGGCAGCTCACTGGTGCAGCTTTGCCCTCACAAACAGCTCTGGATGACAGAGTGAGGAGTAAACAGGGCGAAGAACATTTGGTTTGTCCCATTTGGGGAACCATGATGCTCCAGAACACGGAGAGAGGGTAGGCTTTTGCCCATCAGAGCTATTTCTGAGATGTGAGTGTCAGGACAAGCCACCACTGGTGCTGAGCAGGGTGAGGGAGAAGCCAGGGCTCTGCCTGCCATGGGGCTACTTTCCTCATTTGGCTGCCTGCTCAGCATCTGTTTCCCAGAAGTAGCTTTTGGCTGCTTCACTGGCACTTCCAGCCTGAACCCTTCCTGGGGCAGGGCTGCAGGAGGCAGCTGGCGGCCATATCTGTCACAGAATCACATAGTTGGAAGGGACCTTCAAAGGCCATTAGCACTAGCTCAGGCCACTCAGAGCCTCAGCAGGTCTAGCCTTGAATGTTTCCAGGAATAGGGCCTCCACCAACAACTCCCTGGGCAACCAGTGTTTTGTGGTGAAGAACTTCTGACATCTAATCTAACCCTACCCTGCTCTAGTTTAAAACTGCCCCTCATCCTATCACTAGATGCTCTGACAAAGTCTTGTCCTGTGCCACCACTTCTATCCAGGCCAAGCACACTCTGGCCCTTCCATATTTTTTCCATAGGACATGGTGCTCCTCCAGCCCCCTCCTTTTCATGGGAGGCTTCTCCTAAACATACATGCAAGTGCTGCTGAAGTGGAAACACGACAGTGCCCTGTGGGATTGTAGATGTGGTTTATTGTAACAGGTAATTTGAACAGTCACAGATACCAAAGCCGAGGGGATGTAGAAGAGCTGTGGGCTCCCCGGGAGCTGGCTGTCCCTGCCTAATGGGCTGCATATCATGGGGGGGACCTAGGGGCCCGACTGCCTGCCGGGGCTGGAGCAACAGAGAACAGACTGACGGGCTCCTGCCCCCAGAAAGCAGCCAGAGGTGCTTCCTGCTGCTCTGCAGTAGAAGGCAGAGACAGGCAGCTGAGTCCCCAGGTATCCTGTGTTGGTGTCCCATGCTACAGCAGAGCTGCTCACACATGCTGGAGCATGGGAGGACAGAGCAGAAGTAATCAGCCCTACAGACACGGGACAATCCCAGCACACACCACCAAGTGACTCCCTACATGTCCATTTCCCTTCCCAGTCCGTGCTGAGTCCCTGCCTGCTCACCCCAGGAGGGCTGCAGCAGCAGGAGAGGTGACCTTTCTGACTCGAAGCCATCACTGTAGGCCAACAGTGCTCTGCACACTCACTTTATCAGCTGAGCAGGGTTCTGCAGTGAGGCTTGAGCAAATACTTTGTGGATTTTGCTCAATGTCCCCTCCAGACTGCTGCTGCAAGCCCTTCCCAAGCCCAGGGCACACACTGCAGAGCACAGTGCATGCAGACCTGCCCCTCTCCTGCTAGCTGGAGTCCAGCACATTTCAAGGATGGGGAATCTGAGTCGGGGACCAGTTGCCAGCCCCACCAAAGGAGAAAGCTGGTGCTTGGGCAGGAAAGCATGTGCCTTGCGGGGCAGAGAGGGGAACAGGCATCACGCCATGCTGCCTTAGGTGTGCAAATCCAGCAGGGACAGAGAAGCCAACCAAGCATCTGCAGATGGATCTGTGGATTCTTGTCCAGGGACAGCACAAGCCTCAGCACCAGAACTGCCCAAACCCACTCTGGGCCCCTTGGTAAGGGAGCTGGGGGTTCAACCTGCCCCACTGCAGCTGGATCTTCATATTTGCCTCCCTGCAAGCCCACATATCCATCTCTCATCCTGGAAGCAGGGAATGGAGGAATGCGAAGAGCACACAAAGTCTAGCACCCCACATTCCCAACTGCTGGTGGCCTTCGTGGAAGGACTGGAAATATTTCACACGCTCATCCCATTGCCCTTTCCCACTACCCTGAACCACCATGCTGCCTGGCACCAGCAGTCCCAGGAGACAAATGGAACACAGGCACTGCTACTGTTGTTCACAGCCTTGACAACTTTTTGGAGCGTACAGCCAGGCTGAGCAGAGTTCTGCAGCAGCCTGGGTGCCTACACTCATATCCCTCAGGCAACCATGCAATGCAGAGCTGAGTCTAGGCTGTCCCTCCAGCCCCACAGCCAGCTCTACTGCAAACCCCACCAAAAAGGCAGCTGGGAGCCTCTGGTCCCACTAGGATTGCTGCTCTAGGGCTGGGACCCAGGCCCGAAAGCGGGGCTGCCATGACTGTGCTCTCCCAGCTGCAGGATGGGCACAGGCAGGTTTATTGCCAGCAGAGGGGTGAAGTGGGGAATAGCAGGTGGCAGGTTACCCCTCTTACTCAGCCAGACCCCTGAGGGATGGGGGCTCTCCCTCAGACTCAGCTCTGCCACCCAGTGCCACCTCCCGGGAAATGCCACAGTAATAAATAAGTGTAAAAAGAGACCGATGCACCTTTTAAGCAAAGGAAAACCGAGGGGAGAGTTACAACCAGTGACTGGAGCACTGCCGAGGCACACGCCAGGGAGAAAGGGACAGGCAGGGTGAAGCCCCTCATGGGCTGGCCCCACCGAGCCGGGCTGGCGTTGCCCCATTGTGCTCCTGGCCGTGCCAGGTGGCACTAGCGGGACAGGGGTGTCTGTTTGAGAGAGATGAGCACCGAGCGCATCCGAGAGACATCCTTGCTCTGCTTGCTGCTCTTGGGATTGAAATCACAGAGCTGAGCCACCTTCTCCCACTCGGAGCCTGGGGTTTCCTCCTTGGACTCTTTCAGGAATGCTTCCTCCGAAGCTCTGTGAAGATATTGAGGGTTGTCACCAGTGGAATCCATTCCAAGGAGACCCTCCCCTCTGTGTGAGAACCCCTCTTGACCCTGCTTCCTATTCCCTTCCTCCAGCTGATGAGCTCAGTGTCATCTAGGATCCAAAGACACACTATTCTCAAGGCTGCACTGACCCAAGACACCATTAGTCCAGGGGCACTGGGGTGTCTGCCAGCTCCCAAGAATTCTCCACCCTCAGAGCTCTCTCCCGAAAGGCACAAGACCCCACAGCTTCACCTCTTCAACTAGCCCCCATGGGGGCACCTCCAGAAGCTTCATTTGCCTCCAAAGACTTCACCATTTGGAGACACTCAGCTCCATCATCCTTCCTCCAGAACCTCGCTAAGGCCCAGCACCTCCCAGCATTGCCCCTCCCCTTGGCTGGGCAGACAGTGCTGGGGCCAGGACCCCCAGATACGGGGCAGGATATGGTCTGTAAGAGGCACATACACATAGCCAATCACATCGGCGTCCGGCTGCTGGTAAAAGGCTTTGTCAGCGATCCTAGCCCCCGAGGCACAGACAGAGAGAGTGCAGAGCAGACAGGCAGGCAGAGGGTTAGAAAGAGAGAAACAGAGAGGGGGTTAGCGTCCTCCCACAGAGCATGAACCACTTGTCACACCAGGAAAAGCTGCCCACGATGGCAGGACCATGCAGACAGAGCCCCAGTCCTGCCCTGAGGAGAGGCCCACACAGGGCACAAGAGGCACCGAGATCCCTGGGTGGTCACAGCAAGGGTGGCTCTGCATGGCCACTGGAGCCAGTCAAAGCCCTGGGCCCTCTCCCCTTGTCTGGCAAAGCTCTGGCCCTGCAGAGCTAGGCACTGCTGTGGGGAGAGAGGCTCCCAGATGTCCCAACAAGGCAGATCTGGCTTCACCACAGCTCCTGTTGTAGCCCTTGAGGTCCTGCTGACCCCAGCATACCTATTGTTTGCCCGATTCTTCTCCATCTGCTCATTCTGACGCAGGTTCCACTCTTCCAGGTCCTTCTTGGCCTTCTCACGCCATTCTTGCTCCGTCACCTTCGATGCCGCATCTAAGACCAGAGCAAGACAGACTCCATTAGCCAGACTGGCACCCACTGGGTCTGCTGTGCAGCCCCTAGGCAGGCAGAACATCTGTAGCCCCCTGGCCTGTCCCCAGACCCCCCTAATACTGTCTGAAAAGTGTCACTGCCACAAGGACAGTAGATCTTTGGCAGGGCAGCCACGCAGCACAAGACACTTCTCTGGCATGCAGCAGGGTCACTGCCAGGTGAGGGACCTTAAGGGCTTCAACTGTCACATCTCAAGGTGCCACAGATGTGGCTTTGGGTCTCACCCAGCTCCTCCAGGCGCTTCTTCTGCTCCTCCCTCCACTTGCGGATACTCTCAGGTTCCTGGGTGAGACGGTCAGCCTTGGCTATGGCTGCGTAGGCATCTGTGGGGCCGTTGGACTCCTGCAGGAGAGGAGCATCTCACTATGAGCACCAGCTCCTCCCACAGCCCAGCTGAACAGGTGGCAACATGGTGTAGGACTCCATGTTCCCAGCAATCAGAGAAGACAAGATAGGAAGTAGGGAGGGTAACAGCATGGGGCATCTGGGATAGTGTCCTCAAACTACTATTTAGCTGCTGTTCCAGCTCCAAGAAAGCCCTGCCAACCAGAAAGACTTCTTGGTGTTCCTCTCCTCACTGTCTCCTCACTGCCAACCCAGCCCTAGCACCCTACAACCAGCCACACAGCAGAGGAAAGCCACCAGTTTTGTGACATGCTCTTGAACTGTGTTGGGATTCTCTGGCCCTGACTTGGGCCAAGGCACCACCAGGACTCTGTATCTTTACAGGCTTGGTCACAAGGGAGGTCCTGTGCTCTGCCTGGACACCAGCCTGCAGGCCAGAGCTCCCTTCTCCTCCAAGTTGAACTGTAGGGCTCCCACCAGGCCCAGCACCACGCTGGCTCAGCACCACTCCTAACACCCTCCGCTGGCAGGGGTGCTCAGCCTGACACTATGCTCAGCCATGGGATTAAGGCTTTCCTTCAAGATCCCAAATCTAATTAAGTCTGTCCCATTTCTAATGTGATTACCATCTCGTAAAGTAGGCACAGGCAACGCACATGCCACACTGCTGGGCACTCAGTGGGGTGAAGGGTTTGTCAGATGGACACACAGCCTCTCCTGTAGCCAGCAGAGCTGACCTTCAGCTCCAGACAGAACTGAGACCCAGGTGGTGGTACCCACAAAACACCCTTGACCACAGGACAGGTGGGCTTAATGGGAGATGCTGGAGAGCAAAGCGAGTCTCCTGTGCCAACCCTGCCCCAACTCTGGCTTCTGGAGATGTTCCTGACTGCCCTCCAGGAGCTACCCAGCCAGCAGAGAAGGAGCTTCTGTGCTTTTAGGGCCCAGGCCACACATAAAGGGGTGGGATTTGGGCCAGGTTATGGCAGACAGGACCAACTTTCTCCTCCAAGCAGGAGTAAGAATGGAGAAGCTAGGACTCTCCCCCAAGATCCAGACCTTTCCAGGAGCCCCATAGCTGCTCTATGGCTGGATAGCGAACTCCAGTCAATCCTGGGAGCAGAGCAGAGTGCTGGCCCCATACCCACCCACTGCCCCACAACACCACTGGATTGGGATAAGGGGTTGAGCTCTCACCTGAAAGACATCTCCATTGACAGTGGCTCCTCCATTCTGGAAACCAGCTAGAGAAAAAGGGAGAGAGAAAGATAAACACAACTATGGCAGCTGCAGTTGATCCTAGAGGAGCCTGTGCTCATGAAATGGAAATAGATCAGTTCCTGCAAATCTGACTGCCATTTCCAAGCCCAGCACATCCATTCATAACAGCTCCACACATGGACCAGGCTCAGTGGTCTCCTGTCCTTGGCTGCATTCCACATCTCTTTCCCCCATTCTAGCCTCTCCAGCTATTTATGTGTTTACGGTCTTTTCACTGGTGTTTTATCTTATCTGAAGATAAGGGAACCTGATCCCGGCATGAGACTGGACACAAGTAGGTGGACCTATTGTAGAAAGACAACCTTGCAACCCCAACCTGCAAGCAGACAGGCAGAGGCTGCCAATGGACATAGAACAGCTAACCAAGAAGCTGCCAACCCAATGCTCAGCAACGCTGTGAAGGGAAGGCACCCTTACCAGAGACTAAGTCCACAGGAACACTGCACTGTGCTCCACAAAGAAAGAAGGGCAAGAGTGCAGACTGAGGTTCTCAAGAACCCATTTGGTTGGATGCCTCTGAGACAAGATACAAGGTTAATTAGGGTCAGGAATGAAGCACAGCCCCAGCTCTGTGCTTGGGTCTCCTCTGCTGAGAGAGAAGAGGCTTTGAAGGAGGCACACTCCAGGCCCTGAGCTCTCCCCAATGATGACCACACAGTCTTTATCAACTGGACAGCTGTGCCCACAGCCAGAGTGCAGTTCAAACAAGCACCATCCCCACGGTGAAGCTCTGACTACACCCAGCCCCAGCCTGTCTGACTGCATTTATCACCATGGCTGTCAGCACCTCTCCAGGTCTGGCTCTGCCTTCACAGCCCTGTGTTTGGAGAGGTGAAATCACTTCCCCACAGAGAGCACAAGGCGGCCCTGCAGGCCTGAATTACGGGAAGGAACCACAGCACCATGTCAGCAGTGTCCCTGTGTCCATGCAGAGAGCAGACCTCTGAGTTTCTTCCACCTGCAGGCCCTGGCAATGCCGCAGGGAAATGCCTTCCATTTTGCACCCTAAAGGCCTTTCCTGTCTGTCGGGACAATGACAGGGCTGTCACTGCTCCTTAGCTCAGCCTGGATGCCTCTCACACTGCCCTAGCTGGGGGCCCTCAGATGTGACGATGGGGATCCATCCAACCCTGGGATCCCAGCCTGAGCACACGAGGGGGAGAAATGGCCCCACAGCAGGCACATCCCAGCTCAGGATTCTCCCCATATCCTGAGGCTTGTAAGGGAACCACATCATCAAGCACTTTAGCACCAAGGAAAGGCCCCGGATAAGTCCTTGCTGGGACACAGGCCTGATACAATGGGGAAAACCTGTTTCCTGCACGCTGAGGATGCAAACCCTGTTTCCATCATCCACTAGGGATGCAGAGCATCCCACGAGGAACCCCAAGCCCCACAGTGGGGGGGCGGCAGCCTGGAGGGGAACCCCTGCCTGCTCTGAGGGCCAAGTCCTTCACACCCCGGGGGACGTCGCGGCAGCTCCATCCGTGCCCGATGGGCTCGGAGCCAGGTGGATCCCCAAGGGGCAGGCCCGGCGCGGCACTCACCCGATTCCGACGGGGTCGCCTGGCCGGCCGGGGCGGTGACCGACTCGCCATCGGTCGGCCCGAACCCTTCGTCGTTCTCGATGACGGCGATCTCGCTCTCCTGCTGGGCCAGGAAAGCGGCGGCCGGGTCCTCCTCAGCGCCGGCCCCCTCGGACGAGGAAAAGAAGCCGAAGTCGTCGGCCATTGCCCGACCCCCCCCGCCCTGCTCCCGCTCCCGCTCCGGTTGCTTGGCTGGGCTGGGCCCCGACTGGGCCCGGGCGGAGCTGACACTGCGGCGGCGGGCGGGGCGGCCGCCTTGACATCAGCGACGGGGCGGACCCGCCGGCAGCTTCCCGCATCCCCGCCTCCCGCGCGGCGCCAGCACGGGGCTTGGCCGTACAACGCTCTGCGGACGTGCCGGGTGCTGCCCCACCGCGGATATGGAGGGCTGGGGCTACCCGGTTGCCTCCCGCCGTTTCTGATGTCCGAGCACCGTTCCCACCTACGCGTGTACTCTTAGCTCTTCGGGGTGGGGCCGGGCGGCCCTTCACGGCCACCATCTTGATTGGCGGCCGCCATCTTGGGTGGGAGCCGCCGCCGCAGACGGCGGGACGGGAGGTGGCCGGGGCAGGACTCATCTGGTGGCGGACACGCCGCTCCGGTGACAAGTGACTCCCGAGGGGTTTCGATCCGCCTCCCCCCTCCCGCGGGGCCCGTTCCCACAGCTAAAGGCAGCGCCCCCATTACTGACGCCGGACAGTTCCGGAAACACCCGAAAGACTTTTGGCGCACTTCGGAACACCGAGCCCACCCGATGAGACTCGGGCATTTACGGAACGTCCCGAGAGCGCCTCGGCTTTTTTCGGAGCGCGGTCGGGTATTTCCGGTGGCGGCCCATAAACCGCCGCCGGCTTCGTAACGGCGCCGCACGCGCGCGCCGGCCCCACGCCTTGTGGAGCCGGGGCGGAAGTGCGGGTGGGAGACGTCAGTTCCGGAGAGCGACGGAGCGGCGGGTCAGAGGCGGCAGCAAAATGGCGGCGCCTGAGGAGCGGGAGCTGACGGCGGAGCAGACCGAGAAGCTGCTGCAGTTCCAGGTGCCGCCTCGGCGGGGGAGGCCGCGCCGGCCGGTGGGCGCGGAGGGGATGTCGCGCCGGCACTGAACGGGCTGAGCTGGGCGCGCTCCTCCGGGGGTTACGGGGCTCACTGAGAACCGGGGCAGGCCGCGCCTCGAGCGGGCCCGGCGGTGGGGAGCGAGAGGAGAGAGCTCCGTAGGTTTGGCCCTGATGAGGGCGAGAGCGAAACTCTCAGTGGGCTCGGGCTCCCTGGATTTCGGGCTCTACCGGGCCGGGGCCCGGCCGGCGCCGTGTGTGCCCCGAGCGCTTGGTTAGGAATGTTCTGTCATCGTTAATTGGGGAGGCAGGAAGTGACTGCGAAATAAACACCATTAACGCCTCGCAGGAGGAAAAAATAATTTTAAAATCTCCTCGGTAAGTCCCGGCAATTTTAATCAGCCTGGGAGAAAAAAAAAATCCCTTTTTTTGGCGTTAAGGTTTGAATGGGAGAGCCACTCCTGGCACGTTGGAAGGGTTCACCAATGGGTTTCTGTGGATTGGGGTTTCTCAGAAAGTTGTCTGTAACCCTGAGGGTTAGGTAATGCCTGCTGGGGGGAGGCTGGGGATTGTAATGATCTAATCTCGCTGTCTGCTACATAACATGGGCTGGATCAGTTCATGTTTGGTTTGCCAAGGCCTTGGGGCTGTGTGGCAGTTGAATAATTAAAGCAAAAAAAAAAAATTCTGCAGATGTGGTTAATTAGAAAGAAAATAGTGCTGTGGGGCTAAAGTACTTCGGGCTGCTCAGTGAGAGCTAAAAATGCTCCCCAATGACAACTATCTTCAGGTGTTCTGGGTTTAATTCCCAATTGGGGGATATCATGTGGTATTCCTTCATTTGCTGTATTTTTTGGGTGTTGTTTGGTTGGGTTTTTTCCACAAATACAGTCTTTTCTTTCAAAAGTGCTTTGTTCCACTTTTGGTGTTTCATTTTTTGGACTTTTGTTGTGTGTTTTGATGTGATACAACTGTAGAATTGTACAACTTGAAGGGATTTCAGAGGCATCCAGCTGTGCCTTCCGTATCTGAGATAGGTGCAGGTGTTCCTTGTCATTCCAAGCAGTTATTTGCCAAGCCTCTGAGCCAGAATGATTCAACAGCCTCCTGAAGTAATTAATGTGCTGCAGTGTTTCTCTGTGACTATAATGAAGAAGAAACTTTTTTCCGACATCCCCTTTAAATCTTTACTGCAGACTAATCTGATTGGGCAGCCTTAGCAGACAAAAGGAGGGAGAGCAATGTCAGCAATTGCTTTCTCAGTGCTACTGTTTCCCTGGTAAGTATATGAGATTTGACCCACTGCTTATGCTGCACATATGTGTATGCATGTGTAAAAGCAGCCCTCTAGCTACTATTCTCTTGCTGTAAGATATCACTGTACTTATGAATCTACTGAATTTGTACAGATAGTACCAGTTGCGCTCATCAGTGTCCCTGTTGCTATTTTCAAAATCCCGTGGGCAGCTGTGAAACCAAAGAATCCTACTGCCCCTGGTGCTACCTGGTGTTGCCACATACAGCAGGCTGGGGGCTGGAGAGGAAGAAGGTATCAGAAAGAGGGGGTCAGGTTTTACTCCAGCTTAGTGTTGAATTCTGTTATGAGGGGGAGTACTCTTTAGTCTATGAAGGGGACGAATGTTTCCCACAGAAGGCAGCTGTTGCCCAGAGCCTGCAGTGAGGGCTAGAGTCCGGAAGGCTTTGATACCAGGATCCTTTCATTCTTCTGAGGTATATAGCATTAGCTTTTCAGCAGGGTTCTGCCAGCAGTGGCAGACTTCTCAGGTGATTTCTTCCCTTTTGGTACTTGACACCTGTCTAAAAGGAGCTCAGGTATGTATTCCTGCTTGCTTCTTTGGAATGAGATAAATGTAAATTGGACCACCTGGAAAGGCCTTTTTTTTTTCTTTTTTCCTTTGGCCGGACTCTGTTAAAGAGCATTTCACAGTATCTCAGTCATACAACGTCAGGGATTGGCAGGGACCTCAAAAAATGTAGTCCAATCCCCCTGATAGTCTGCCTAAGTCTTGCTAAAATAATTTGTGTGTTGTTACTGCTGCAAAACCCTGCTACAATAAGCTTGTAAACCCTTCAGGTATTCCCACTGTCTTTGCAGAGAATACTTAAGTACTTTGAAAGGTATGCTTTTATTGGTATGCACTGTTATAACTGACTTGTACAATACTCATTCTGTGGTGGCAAAGCATTGTACTTCCACAGAAGATTGTGCCCTTGCAGGGTGAATGAAACAGGAGAGCAGACTAGCAAAGAAGAGAGTGGGGATAACAGATTAGGTAGGTACTAGCAGAGAGCCTTCAGTGGTATTACAGTGAAATGGAGAGCCAGATGAGAAGAACTGATGGCTGCTGCTCACCTGGCAAACAGCTCTTCTGTGTGAAAATGCTGTTGCTTTACATGGTTGATTCTGTTTCTTCTGGAAATTCCTCCTTCCAAGATAGATAGGAATATTTGTTGTTCTGTTTGTGCGGCAAGATGTTGGGGTTATGGTTGACATACATGCTTTGCATTAATTCAACTGGTGTTTGCTTGATGTGCTTTGATAGTGTACATAAAACAGCCCTGCTGGCTGGTGTGAGTAGCAGCTCTCCTCCTCTGGACTGAGATGGAATAAATATTTGCTTGTTAGCCTGCTATGCAGGTTAATGGAGTGGAAAAAAAAAAAGCAATGTGGAAAGATAATTGGGATAAACCTGTCTTAATAGCAGAAAAGCACTCCTATGTTTTCGGCTTCCCATTTGCTGTCAAAGCATTGGCTAATGTAAATGAATGAATAAATTTTTCATCTGTCAAGACTTTGCTGTCCTGACATCTGTCAAAAGGTACTTGAACAGCTGACGAAAGCCATGGAGAGACAGTTCCATTTGGGAGATGGGAAAAGCAGAAAAGCATCTTGTATAGGATCTTGTTATTGATCTCTGCCCATTACACTCAGGCTGATGTCTAGCATAATAATATGCAAATGCAAAGCGATGGAGTGTTATTGGCAAAGGAAAAATGATGCCGTCTTGAACTTCAGTTGGGGAAAACAAAATGCTTGTGACTGCAAACATCTTTTGTTTGAAGAGGAAGGAGGAAACAAGAAGCTCTGGGCATCTTTCCTGCTCAGTGCTTTGTGTATCGATCAGACCCCATAAAAGCAACTGCTGTGATAATGCAAAGAGGAACACTTTCGGTAAAGGGGTTTTTTGCTGCCTAAAGTCAGATGTTCTTTACCCTTGGAAATGTAATTCTCTGGAATTTGGCAATGGGTTGGGAGCTAAGAGCAGCGCCAGTTACAATCCTGTGGATTTCCATCTCTGATCCTGTGTTTCAACATAGGAGCATGTCCACAGCAGAGAGCAGTTTCGTAAGTCCGGTTTATAACCTTTGTCCATTCAGGAGTATTCCTTCTGCCTTTGAAACATGGGATTGCTCTTTCTACCACTTCAGTACTGAGAACGTTTTAGCATTCTGGGCAGGCTTAAAGGTGAGATGCAAATAGTTACGTCCAGCTGCAGCTTTGGTATGTTTTAAGATATTGCTCCACTTTGAAGAGTTTGAGAAGGCAATGTTGAACTTTACTGGCTTTTGTGGTACCGAGTATTTTGTTTGCTAAATATTGCCTACTGCTTTGGGCTTGGATATGCATTTATTTGAAGATTTGAGAGTGCTAGCTTAATGAAATTGATTTTATTTTTAAGAGGGTGTCTTATCTTTTTATCACTATGTCTAATATGTATGCCCTCCAAGGCACCTAATAAGAGACAGGGCAACAAGCTAGTAGTTGGTGACTGATGTGAAGATGGTGTTTGTTCTCTCAGCCTTAACACTCAGCTATAATACAGGCTCTTTTGTCTGACATCTGAATAATCCAGTTGGCAGCTAGCCATGAGATTCACCTTCAACTGGTGCAGTGGAAATTATATGCTGCTTTGAGTCTGGTCCATTTTGGTGACTTAGGTGAAGCAGTAGCTAGCTGTACTCTGTTATCATTCCTGACCACCATTTATACCATGATCTCAGTATCAGTGTTTAGCAGCAAGTGTTGTCTGAACTGGCAGTTGAACTGTCTTCCTGTGGCTCTTTCACATTTTAGGAACCCATGCATATCTCCCAGGACATCCTAGAACTGGAGTGTGACTGTCCCACAGAGCGCGTCAAAGTAACATTTATCAAGGTGTTCAGTTTTCAAAGCTGCCTTTACATAGCCAATTTCTTTTCCCTGCCATGTTTCATTGATCAGGAGAGTGATGGGAGTGCTGGGCATGGTATTGTTGGGGTGGTTCTGTCACTTCTGTTTCACACTGAAAGCAACTGTATTAAAATGCTTAGAGAGGGGAAAAAAAAGTAGACTCTCCTCCACAGGGAAGTGTTATTGTAGGAGACAGATGTGACAACAGTATGGTTGTTGCTGTGATAGTGGTTGGGAAGGGATGAAGCTCTATAGCCTGTCCTGGCTCCATAGGACTTGGAGCAGTGATTTGGTGCTGTGTGAATGCTTGCTCATTGTTTTGCATGGCTCTTGCTTTGCTGCTTTTTGACCTGAAACTGCTAAAGCATTTTGCATAGTTTAAAAAGGAGAGGATGTTCAGTTGTGAATCTCTGTTATTAGTGCTTAGGGATAATGCAGGTATTTAGAGACAAAGGTGGGAATGGGTTTGAGTCATTTAAGTTTTGCAAACATCAGCAGAATTTATTGGGTGTTAAGGAACAGCGGTCAGAGGATTTAAAGGCTTCAAAGTATACACGTGTTTCAAAATCAATCTACTGGACATGTCAAAAGGCACCTGCAATTTATCCTTTTAGAAGGACATTGAAGTGCCTTCTGTAGGTGTTTGGAGTAAAAAAAAAAACCTCAGTATATTTTACTCTGAAGAAAATCTTTAAAGATGGTAAAACACTGAACTGTGAAGCAAGTGATAAATGAAAATGAAGGTGTTCTAGAAGCAACTGCTGAGTTTCTTGTAGGATGCTAATGGAGCTGTTGTGCTCCATTGCAAGGCTTGCTGCAGACTTGCTTTTTAATTAATATCTACACACTAAGGGGTGGTGATTTGAAGTGCCTTTTTTATGAGTGACTATAACCAATGTAGTTATTGTCAGCCATGCTTTGACTAGTCTGACTCTGTGCAGCAGAATGAAACAATTATTTTTGCCCTGTAGATTGGGTAGAAGGTAAAAATCTGTGGGGACTTCATGAGAAGACATGCTCAAATTTTGAAATGAGTGCAGAGATTGGATAGGGCATTTATCCACAGTCTGTGGAAATAGCATATGAATGTGTGAATGGGGGCAGGGAAGAGTATAGATGCACCATCCCTTTCCAGTAAAACCCCAGTTCACTGGGTTCTTAAATGCTCAGCTCAGTCTGCCTCAGGGGCTTTTAAGCAAAGCAAGAAATAAGATATATAGGAAGCAGAATTATTGCCAACAATGGATTGTATCACACAGTGCAATATAAATCCTGCACAAGGATTTATATTAAATCCTTGCTCTGTATTTGCAATTGTCTTGGGCTGCCTCCTGCCACTGTGGTGTGACAGAAACAGGGAGCAAAAGTTCCCTGCTCTTCAACAAACTCCTGCGTGGCTGGAATCTCGGGTGCCTCAGAGGTGTGTGTGGCAGAGGACAGGCAAGGCTCTGCTGTAGTTCAGCTGCCAAAGACTGCAGCTCAGTGGCCTCTGTCTGTGACAGTGTGTGGCAGTCCAGTGGGGAAGCAGCCCACTTGGTCTGGGCCACTCGGAGAGGTGCACCCTCTGTATGGACTGAAATCCACAAGGTGAGAACACAAAGTTCTACAGATTCTACAGAATGACACTCCTGGAGGAACTGCTTTAAGTCTCCTTGTATCACCAGCACATTTTTAATTGGTTACACTGCTTATGACAATTATTGTCATTGCTTTTGCCATCATATAGCCAAGGTATGTTACTGTTTCTGAAGGTCTAACTGCTTTTTTGGCTTCCAATATTTATTTTAGAAAGGATGTTTTTACTCCTTTCCATTTTAAAATAACAGTAGTTTCCTTCAAAATTGCCATCATTGTTAATGTGTGACCTGTAATGACCTTTCACTGTCTGATTCAGAGGACTATTACTAAAAGGTCAGTGGCAGCACATTTGTGGCTTTGTACTTTCCTGTGGAAGTGGGTGCTTTGGCTCTGTGGTGGTAGATGCAATATCCAATCCTGAAATAGCCCTTTAAACACCTTACCGGCAGTGTGAGGAGAGATGTATTTGTGGCACAGTGACAGGGCTGGTTGCCTCAGCAAAGAGTTGTCTCCATTCAGGAGGTGCTTATGTGGCTTCCTTTAATAACAAATGCTGCTGTTTGATCTCTTGTGCAGAAGTTGTGACTGGCAGAGAGTTAGAATATGCCTTTGGGATCTGAAATGAGACCCCAATGGCTTTGAGGTCTGCTGGGGTGCTTGGACTGTTTTCAGTCCCAGCTCCTCTGTTGAACTAGATTGCTTTTTTTAACTATAGAATCCCCTGTGATTCTGGAAAACAGTACCTTCATTAGTACCTTATTTTGGTTTTACTTCATTGATGCTTGCCATGGTGGGCAATATTGTTGTCT
Source organism: Turnix velox (assembly GCA_013400935.1). Classification (NCBI taxonomy): domain Eukaryota; kingdom Metazoa; phylum Chordata; class Aves; order Charadriiformes; family Turnicidae; genus Turnix; species Turnix velox. The sequence continues at coordinate 948,474 of VZTY01026723.1, forward strand.
TAGGTTTGCAGTAATGCTTTCTCTTTCTCTGAAGTTGATGCTTTGAGGTGATGTTAGAGGTCATGGACATGGCATATCCTTCCAGAGTGAAATATGTGGGCAATATTATGTCAGACTGGGCTGAATGCAGTGGCAGGCTTTGGGTGCTGCTGAGAGTTGGGTAATTCTGGAAGAGTGCGAAGGCCTGTTGATGCCTCCTGTGTGTTTAGAGGTTTGAGTTGTCTCACATTGCTCTGCCCTTAAACTGAGCAGAACACTTTTTTAAAGAGAAATATTGCGGTGATGTGTTGTGGTAATTCCTGTATGAGTTCACACGTTGCAAAGAACAGTAGAAATAGAGCACTTCCCTGATACTCACTTGCTTTTATTCTCCTTCAGGACTTGACTGGCATAGAGTCCATGGACCAGTGTCGTCACACGCTGGAGCAGCACAACTGGAACATAGAGGTATCAATGCAAATAAGATTTGTGGTGGTTTCAAGGACATCAGGAGTATTCTATTGGCTGGGGAGGCCCTACTAGTGGGATTTAATCTGTCAGCCCCTGTACTTACACTGGTAGCTCTTCTTAAGTGTCTTGGTATTGCTGGAGAGCTGGTTTCAGAAGCATGTGGTGGGGTTATGGCTGTGAATGATCGTTAAAGTGGCATGCTGTGTCACTTCCCATGGTGTGTGTGTGTGTGCAGCCTGCCAGGGAAAAGCCTTACCATTTTGAAAAGTATTGGTGGTCTCTGTCTGTGTAGAGTTGTGCTTATCCAGTGCTCTGGGGCTGTGGACAAATAATATGTGCTGTTAGTGTCCAGAGTAGAGAAAAAAAAAAAAAAAAAAACAAAAACACCACTTTCTGCCCATTTTTATTAACTGAAGCCTTCCTTTACTCTTTCTTGTACAGGCAGCTGTACAGGACCGACTGAATGAACAAGAGGGTGTCCCAAGTGTCTTTAATCCTCCTCCTTCACGGCCATTGCAGGTCAATACAGCCGACCACAGGATCTACAGCTACGTTGTCTCAAGGCCACAGCCAAGGGCAAGTTATCTTACGATGCATTTTTGTCCTGCTTTGAACAGCAATTTTGTGGGCAGGGAAAGAAATTGCTTTGTGTGCTGCTATCTCCTTTCTAAATACTTTATCTTCTGAAAACAAAATGTAGACCCATTCAGCTTGTATTACCACTGTGGCTGTTCTCTCCATTCACAGTATGAGTATTTGTCACAGAATGTCTTGCTGTAGCATAGTAAAGCTTTTAGATCAGTTCAGCAGGAACAAAAAGCTGGCCACTCCTTACAGCAAGAGGATAATTTTTTTAAGAGCCTTCCTGAAATTTTTTAACTTGAAAACAGTATCAATTAGCATTGTTAATGTTTTGCAAACAAATTTGGATGAGCACTTGTAAGACTCAGTACTGTTAGTCCCTGTGTGCCATTAAGAAAATTAGCAAAGCAAAAGCAAGTTCTGTTTGAATAGTCATTGATGCTGGGTTTAAAATATGTCATGTTGAATTTTGGCTGAACCACACTGGTCACTTAAATTTAATTTGTTGTGTCTGAAGCCATGAAGAATTGCCAGGCTTTCAGAGTTAATCAGAGCCCTGCTACTCCTGTGTGCTTGATGATGGTAGCCACTCAGCCTTAGCAGCCTTGCTCCTTAGGTAGAAACTCTTCTAATTCTTTGTTTGCAATTGCAGGGCCTGTTAGGATGGGGTTACTACTTCATAATGCTTCCATTCCGATTTACCTATTACACATTACTTGATATATTTAGGTAAGTATTTTTTTGTGCTGACTCATGTGTTGACTGCATCAAGGCATGCTCTGGCTTAGATCTGGCTGTACCTCTGTCACTCACATCTTTGCTAATGGCAGTTTTCCTGTTTATTTACTAACTGGCTTTATCCTGGTGAAGTTCCTACAGTAAGAAATAGACCTCACTGCAGAGAAAAAGGGAATCTTGCAGCTCTGTAAAGAAAATACATAATTTTATTTCCATCTCTATGTAGCTTTACAGTTTGAGTGCCATGCAAAGGAGATCCAAAACTGTCAAACTCTCTGGTATCTTGGACAAACAGCTTGATCAGAATTGTGTCCCATTTGCTTTGGCTGCAGGTTAACCTTTCCTCAGACCTTTATGTTACTTGGCAAAATCCAAACTGTAAACAGTCTGCTTTTCCCCTTTGGTGTCTGTTGCCTCTCCTGCCCTTATCCAAAAGGGATAGTTTCTCACAGCATTGATAAATGGAAAATGGAATGCTGAAAGGTGGTAAATATCAAGCAGTCTTGTCATCTGCAGTGTTTTGACAGTTTATCCTGTTACATTACCTTTTTTTTTCCCTTAAAGATTTTTCCAGAGTTCAGTATAACTTCTGTGCATCAGTTAAACAAAATAACATTGATATTTACCACACAGTTGTTTTTCAGCTTCAGAGGAATGGCTTTTTGTTCTGTCTTTGTTGGACTCCTGGTGCAGTGCTCTCTTCCTGTAGCTCTTAGCACTGCAAAATTGTTAGTCATGGAATAGCAGAAATGCAGTTTTCAAAGTTATTTGGACAAAACTGAGGCTTTCAACAGCCTGGCTTCTTCAGGCTGTTAATTCCTCTAGCCTCATACTGCTGGTGTGATACTTCATCTGAAGTCAGAACTGTTAATGTGTAATTCAGACACTTGCTGATGCTTGGCATGAGATAATATTTGAGTGGGGAGCAGGGATCTGTAGCAGTGGTATCAGTTTGGAGCAGGTGGCAGTGATTATAAATGTTCAGGGGTCTCAGCTGTGACTTTGTTCCTCCCAGTGAATGCCAGTGACTCTGAAAAATAAAACTTGCTCTTCAGGAAGTCAGTAAGCTGAATTTCCAGTGTCCTCTGCTTCCTTCCTAGGTTTGCCCTGCGTTTTATACGCCCTGATCCTCGTAGTCGTGTCACTGACCCAGTGGGTGATATTATTTCATTTATTCATACATTTGAAGAAAAATATGGGAGGATACACCCTGTCTTCTACCAGGGAACTTACAGCCAGGTCAGTGTCACATGGTGGTTTGTAGATGCTGGGGAGATGAAGAGTGGGGATTCTGTCAGATGACATCAGGGCCTACATGGCAAAGTCACTTTTCATTTGAAAGCCCAGCATTTGTCCCCAAACTCTCTAACAGGGTAATAGAGAGCTGGTGAACAAGTGTATTGGGAAGTCGGTGGCTGCCAGGCTTGATGTTATGCCAAACCTGCAAAGTTGGAAAGCAAAGCTGCTCTGACTGTTCCTCGACCGTCTGTACGCCTCTGTAGCCAACAGCTATTCTTTGTAATCCTGCTTTTGTTTTTATAAACTGATGGGATGTGCCAGAATCTGCCCTTCTGTTCACTAAACTGGGATTGGCTGTTTGGGCTTGTATTATAACAGAGCCTCAGGACTTGGTGTAGGATCTCAAAATTGAGGGAGGAAATCCCTGAAGAAATTATGCAAGGCAAAAATTCCACATGTTAGATTGGGGCTGATGGTGGGACGTCCCAATGGGTACTGCCTCTTCTGCAGCTTCTCTCAGCCTTCACGAGGGAAGGGCCTCCTGCAGTGCATCCTGGCAGACAGTTGGCTCAGCACTGCCTCCCAGGTGCCAGATAAGAATGTGGAGTCTGTATCTGCTCCGTGCTCTGCAGTGATAGAGCTCACCGCCTCCACAGCTCTTCTAGACTCCTCTGTCTTGCCTGGAATCCAAATTAAAGTAACCACAGAGCAGTTAGACTACCAAAAACCTAGTTCCAGTAAAACAAGCAGCCTATTGTGCATTTACCCTGTGGTCTTGCAGAGAAATGCTTTTGGGTGGGTGGAATTTTCAGACTGTAGATGCATAAAGGGATGTGTTTTGTTGTTACTTGGTGGTTTTTTGCTTTGTTTGGGCCTGCAGCTTTACTGAGTTATCTTTTTTAAGTTGTGTTTTCATTTGAAATGGTCTATAGGCTGTGTCCAGTACAGAGTTGAGAGTTCAGCCTTGGCTGCTGTGAGTTTGAGCAATGAAGGAGAGCTCACTGCCAGTCTGGCAGGGCAGTGGAGGGTGCCAATCTGCACTGGTGCCTGCCTGGCTTCACTCTGAGTTTTGTGTTCTCCAAAGCCACATCCTGAAAAGAGAGTGAAAAAGCAGCACTAAACCAGGGCTTAGAAGCTCTGGCAAGTTCATCTTCCACTGCTGCTCCATTAAAACCACACCAGTGGCAGAACAATGGCCTGGGTAAATGTTGAGCTGTGTCACACAAGTGGATGCTGGCTTTCCCCTTGCCTGGGGACCCTGTAACTTACTTTCCTCTGCTCTTGTGCCAAGGCACTGAATGATGCCAAGCGGGAGCTGCGCTTCCTGTTGGTGTATCTTCATGGAGATGACCACCAAGACACAGATGAATTCTGCCGGTAGGTAGGAGAGTTTTCCAGATAGTTATCTTTGCATGTTTAATGCATCTTAATTCACACAATCTCTTCTCATTCCCTAGTAATACCCTGTGTGCTCCTGAGGTGATCACCCTCATCAACACAAGAATGCTCTTCTGGGCTTGCTCAACCAACAAACCAGAGGGATACAGGGGTGAGTGTCCCTTCTGGCCTTTACCTACCCCTTCCTGCCTCTGGAATAAATTTCCATGTCATCCCTTCATACAAGGGGACAAGAGACTTCAGGATTGCATGGGGAAATAAATGTTGGTTTTCATGCTATCTTGGATGGCCTGTTTGGATGCCTGAGAAACACCCATTTTTATTAATCTCTACTGTTTCGTGTGTTGCTGCATCATCCTACTTGTGTAGTCTTTGCTGTGGGCATTGAAGCTGCTTTTAGTGCCTTGTTAATGGGAGTTGGTGGGTGTGAGCTGAGGATTAAACTGAGTGCAGAAGTATCTAAGCAGCTGTGGCCATAATGATGGTTTATATTATGCCTGAGCCCAGGAGTGACTTGTTAGGTGCATTCTTTCCCTTCCTGAGTCACTCCACAACCAGTCTCTCTCCTTGAAAGTGCGAAGTGAGGTCTTTCCAGAGCTGTTGATACCTGGCTTGTCAGCATTTTGGGAGAGTTTTGCTGCAAACAGGGGCTTTTCTCAAAGTCCTGTTTGTGCCTCTGTGTCTATTCTGAACCTTTTTGTTTCATGGTGAGAAGGGCCAAGAGTTCTGGTTCTAAACCTGGTTATTCCTGGCTTCATAGTTCAGCTGCCAGCTATCAGCACCGACTACTTAATTCTTCATAGGGCAGTTCTTTTGCTGTAGTGCTTTGGAGTCACAGCCTAGAAAGCTGAGCTGGAAGGGATCACATGCCTTCATTTAGTCCGTAGGTCACTCTGATTTACTTTGGAGGATTCCTTTAATAGTTTCTGGTTGCCTGATGTGCCACATGTGCTGCCTATGACAGTGTCTTCCAGAGTCTGGCCATCCTTGGTATTAGAAAGTGTTTCCCTCTTTCCCCTACATGACTTGTTTCTCTTCCTGCAGTTGAAACTGGAAGCTTTTTCTCCCATCCTGAGTGGAGATTTAGAACAATGTGGGAGTTCAAGGACCTCTTTGGTTTTTTGAAGTCTTGTGGGGTTTTTTCCCCCTCAGTTCCTATGTTCCAAGCCATGTCCTCCCATTGCTAATATATAAGTTCTAGTTTGACAAAATGGAGCCTGAGGCCTGTTGTGCTGTACCACCCTTGTTCACCCTTCTGGATTGGGGCAGTTTATGGTGATGTTTGTGCCTGTTTCCCAGTGTCCCAGGCTCTGCGAGAGAACACCTACCCCTTCCTGGCTGTGATTATGCTGAAGGATCGCAGAATGACAGTAGTTGGGCGACTAGAAGGCCTCATCCAGGCTGATGACCTCATTAATCAGCTGATGTTCATCATGGATGCCAACCAGGCATACTTGGTGTCTGAACGCCTGGAAAGGTACGGTGAGACCTGAGCTCCAGCAGTGCAGACCTTGTGTGGCAGCACAGATCTTTGCCCTGTCTCCACCTCCCTCCAGACTCTGGCAGGTGGGACACATCTCTTCCCAGTGGGGTTGTTGGTCCCTAAATTCAGGCCGCCCTACAGCCACTATTGAAAGGGGTGTGAGTGCTTTACTCTTTTCTGCAGTTGGATCACATCATGGAAGTGGAAGGGACCTTCAAGGGTTGTCTTGTCTGACCCTCCTTCAGTGAGCAGGAACATCTTGCATGAGATCAGGTTGCTCAGCACCTTATCAAGCCTGGCCTTGGTTGTCTTCAGGGATGAGGCCTCCCCCACCTCTCTGGGTGACTCATGCCAGTGAAGAACTTCTTCCTAGTGTCAAACCTAAACCTGTCCTGCTCTAGTTTTAAACCATTGCCCCTTGTCCTACTACGTACTCTGGCAAATGGTCCCTTCTCAGCTTTCCCTTCTTCAGGGCCCATCCATACTGTGCTGGAGCTTTGCAGGTACAGCTTGGACAATAGCCACACCGCAGGAAGGAGGAGAGCTGAATGGCACCAGTCAGTGGGTGGGCCAGTGCTGCTGGCTGTCCTGAACTCTGTGTTGTAGGTAGTGCCCTGTGAGTATGAGACCTGAAAAGACTTGCAGGCTGTGCCCAAGGTAGATTGGCACCTTCTAATCTGCCTGCTCCTCCTCTCCTCCATCAGCCCCCATACGTGGCATTGGGCAGTACTAGAGTACTGCCTTGGATTTTGGACCCCTTTCTTACAAGAGAGATATTGAGGTGCTGGACCACATCTAAAGAAGTATGGAAGAGCTGCTGAAGAATCTAAATAACTGGTTTTATTAGGAGCAGCTGAGAAATCAGATTGTTCTGTGTGGAGAAGAGACTGAGAGAAGACCTCGTTGCTCTTTGTACCTACCTGTAAGAAGGTTGTAGCAAGGTGGGCTTGGTCTTTTCTCACAAGTAACAACTGATAGGACAAGAGGAAATGGCTTTCAGTTGTGCCAGGGGAGATTCAGAATTGGGTATTTGGAAAAATTTGTTCACTGAAGGGGTCATTAAGCATTGAAATGGGCTGCCCAGGGAGGAGGTGGTTGAGTCACCATCCCTGGGGGTATTTAAAAGACACTTGAATGTGGTACTCGGGGACACGGTTTAGTGGTAGACTTGGCAGTGCCAGGTTAATTATTGGAGTCTGTTATCTGAAAGGTCCTTTCCAGCTTAAATGAGTCAGTAGTTCTGTGGCTTCTGTGGGGAACCAGTAACACATTTTCATACCTCCAGCCTCTAAAATGCATGAGGAATTAGCTGAAGGAGATAAAATTGTGAAGTGTCTGAGGAATGAGGCAGAAATCCTGAGTGCTGCTGTTTGTCAGCTCTCTCAAGCTGCAGTGGATGAAAAATCCTTTGTGTCCAATTCATTTTCACTAGACCAAGGGAAGACATTTATGTGAAGACTCTTCTTGTTAGGAGCTCATGGTGCTCAGCCCTCTGAATGAGGTGTTAACTGACAGGGGATGAGTTTGAGGCTGTACCTGTGCCTTCGGGTCTCTCTGTGCCTTCACTTTGGGTTCCACTGCCCTTGACCTCTCTCTGCTCACACTTCCAGAGAAGAGAGGAACCAAACCCAAGTTCTGAGGCAGCAACAGGATGAGGCCTATCTGGCATCCTTGCGTGCAGACCAGGAGAAAGAGCGCAAGAAGAAGGAGGAACGGGAGAGGAAGAAGAAGAAGGAGGAGGAAGTACAGCAGCAAAAGCTGGCAGAGGAGAGGCGGCGACAGGTGAGAGCAAACTGACTCTTGGGGAGGTTGCTGTACTCTTTGAAGGTTCAGGTTGTTTGAGCTTTCTTTTCAAATTGGAGCTGCTTGGCCTCTTTGGAGACTGAGTGTCCTCTGGGCCTCCTGGAGCAGCTGTGCTGAGAGGGGCAAGTGTCAAGATGAGATCAGAGCATGCCTGAACTGCTCCCTTCTTAACTTTGCAGACGCTGCAGGAGGAGAAGGAGCGGAAATCTGAATGCCTTCCTCCCGAACCACATCCCGATGACCCAGAGAGTGTTAAGATTATTTTCAAGCTGCCTAATGATTCCAGAGTGGAGCGGCGATTCCACTTCACACAGTCATTGACGGTGAGCTTGGGGCTTCCCAGAGTAGAAGAGGGTTTAGAGATTCTCCTGGTGGCTCAGTGAAGCTGTACTTCTATTGGACTTTGCTGAGAGCTGCTGCAAAGTTCCTAGATTAGAAAGGGTGTCCTAGGACCTGATCCCATCATCTTGGGATCAATTAGAGCCGGGGGGTAAAAAGCTAAGAAAACTCCTGCTCCTGAAAAGCTGAGGCTCTTGTTGCACCCCATTGATTAACTGTCCCAGACTCTCCAGGTTCTCTGTCACAAGTCCATTTTTGTGCATGCTGAGAAAACGGCTATTGTGTACAACAGAGTTAAGGTCCAAGTCTGGTAACCTGTGAGATGCCAGGGACATGCTCTGGCTGTGTCACTGCTCCCCCAGCTGGTGATTATTTCTGTGCTTCTTTCCCAGGTGATCCATGACTTCTTGTTCTCCTTGAAAGAAAGCCCTGAAAAGTTCCAGATTGAGGCCAACTTCCCTCGCCGTGTCCTGCCCTGCCTCCCTACAGAGGAGTGGCCCAATCCCCCCACGCTGCAGGAGGCCGGACTCAGCCACACGGAAGTCCTCTTTGTGCAGGACCTCACGGACGATTGACACTTTTCCAGAAGACATGACATGGAAAGAGAAATTCATATTATTATAATACAATATTTTTTTTAAAAGACTGCATACAAACGAGGGATCAGAGACCACATTGCCTGTGCTGGCTGCACTGCGTGTGTGTGCTGGTGGGAGGAGGTGTGTGCTTGTCCTTGCACACCCCTATACACGGCCAGCCCCAACAATGGAAGGGCAGAGAGGGAGGGGACCTGGTGTTGCCCCTCCACCCTCCCTGGGGAGGAACAGGAATGGCAGCTCTTGGTAATTATTGCTTTTATCAATGACAATAATAATAAAACCCCAACTTGACATCTTGTGAAGATTTGATACTCTGCTGCTCCTGACAGCCAGAAGAACAGGCACTGGAATGTGCTGGGAGAGGGTGGAAGGGGAAGGACAAAAATCTCTTCAGCTTCCCTCTGTGTATAAATACCTTTCTTCTAATATTTCTCTTGCTTTGTAATGACCAAAGGAGAATGGGGTTGACTGTAGTATTAACTTTTTTGATAAAGAGCTGGTTCGATTCTTACCTGTGTGGGGTCTTACCCAGGGTTCTTAGCCTGCGTAGTGTAATAAACTCTGCCTCTAGCAAGTCTGTGCCAGTGCTTTCTGATGCCTCTACAGCCCAGCCCTGGGAGCAGATTGTACACCAAGGTCCTGCTCAAGCCATCCTGATTTGCTTCACTTCTGGCCTTGGTTGGATGATGGGGTGCTGGCAGAGCTGCTGGTGTAAAGACAAAGAGAAGCGTGCAGCCCTGGGGGAAAGGTGGTGCTTCCTCTGGCAGGAGCAGAGGCTGGATTGGAGGGAGGTGGTCCTTCTCTCAGCCTTCCTGGCTCAAGATAAGGGTGGAATAAAGATGATGTATGAAAGAGGGGTAAGTGTAAGGCTTCACTTCATCCCAAGAGGTGGTGTGGTCAAGTCCTGTCTGGTGGGAGCCGGTCCTTGTCCACTGCTGCTTATCTCCTTGTGTAGATTCCCCCTGCTCATGTACCTGTGCCAAGACCACAAGGGGGGGCATACTAGTTATGTTATCTCTGCCTCCATTTCTGAAGGCTGCAAGCTGTAGGAAAGCAGACCCCTTTTCTGGTGCTTCCCAAGGTCCAGAGTGCCTTGTTGAACAAGAGAGATTCCTCAATAAAGGAAGAGCTGTTGTCCTTCTGGCCATAGAGCCTTGGGCAGCTCTAACTTCTGCACTCTGACACTTGTAAGGTGGATGTGTCTTGTTCTCAGCTTGATTGGCCTCAGCCTGGAGTTACTGCTGTCTCCTGGAGTTGGGCTGGTTTCCCACAAGCCAGGAGAGTGCAGGGGTCACCTCTACCATGGCTGGGCATGGCTGTGTAGGCAGAGAAGTCTGTAGCAGGGGTAGAAATCGCCCTGTTGGTGTTGCTGTAGCCACTTGGAAAGATGCGCTGTCCCAAAATGGCAGCTAGGAGGACCACCCATTTCAAGGCAGGCAGTGGAGGAGTATTGGTATTGCTCAATCATAGACCCCTCTAGCTTAGAGGCTGCATTAGACCTTGCTTCCACCCTCAGGCTCTCTGACTCTCCTCCAAGTTTGTCTCTTAAAACACTGGAACAGGTTGCCCAGAGAAGTGGGGAGGGCACATCCCTGCAGACGTTCAAGGCCAGGCTTGCTAAGGCTCTGAGCAACCTGACCTAGTGCAAGATGTCCCTGCTCACTGCAAGGGATTGGACTAGATGACATGAGAGTCCCTTCCAACTCTATGATCTCTGGGGTTCTTCCAGACTCCATAAGCTCCACCTGCTCAGTGGTGTCCTGGGACCACCATTCCTGCCCAGAGAGCCAGCCTGGCCTCAGCCCTCCTGGAGACAAGAGCCAGGGCACAGCATGTTGGTATACATCATACATTTATTAGTGAATATCCCTCTCAAAATCAGCCACAACATTAAAAAAAATAATGATTGCACTACTTGGTCAAGCAGAACTAGCAACTTTCATTTTAAAAAAAGTACAAATCTGTTAAAAATTTCAATCAGTATAATACACATATATATAATACAACATACTAGTTATGTTAAATGCTACAAAACCAATATGATTCCAATGGAATGGAAAAAAAAAAAAAAAAAACAAACACTTTTAGAGCTTTAAGAACCTTTTTTTTCTATATATTAGCCTTTTTTCAAATACATACATGGGAAAAATGAGGTAACTGTAAAATGTGCAAGTAACAGAGCAAAAAAAATTATATATA
>VZTY01026725.1:0-72757 GCA_013400935.1 Turnix velox
ATTATATTATAAGATTATAAGAACAGTAGTTCTAGATAGGCTTGTTTCTTTCTGGTTTTAGTCCATCATCTCTTTATATTCTATTAAACTACTTGTTGAATTACTACATGCCAATGAGAGGACCCTTCTCTTTGAAAATACAAAAGTGTTTTATCTGCAAATACAGTGTCACTGGAGCAAATAGAAGGTTTAGTATCTTTTCTCACATTATTTTCCTCACTAAGATTAGAAATAAAAAAGTCTGCAGAATATGAAAAATTCTTTGAAGAATATGTATTTAGCTACATCTTCAGTACATGCAAACCCATAGATGGCATGTGTCCCTAAGGCAATTTTTATGTGTGGATTTCCATATTCACTCTTTAGTCGTGTTTACAATAAGATTTATAAACTTTTTCTATTCAGTAACATATCTTACCTGTATCTCACTAGATGTGGCTGAAATCAATTAGTAGAGTTTTGTACTATAATAGACAGAAAACACTGCAACTTCTAATCAGAAAAAAACCGGGGGAGACATTACTTGAAGTATTTCCTGTATATCATGGTATTTGAGATTCTCTTTCACTTCTTCACCACCTGACAACCTATCCTCCTTTTTTTTNCCCCGACCACCCCTTCCCCTTTTTTTTTTTTTTTTTTTTTTTTTTTTGTAGTCACAGTGTATTTTACCTGGTAGCTAGAACATATCTTTCAGTGGATTGTGTGGCAGTGATACTCTGTCACCTTGACATACCTACTGCAGTGTGGTTTCCCCAGGGAATCCTTATATACTGTCTAGGAGCTAAAGCTTCCAAGTTATCAGCAAAATGCTGCTTGTAGCACTCAGCTGCCTGTCAATTTATCCAGATTCTTGGCAATACCTGTGGCAGTGTCTATTTCTGAACTGATCATGTTGCTGTATTAGAGGTGGTTTCTTCCAGGTCATATCTTGTGATGGTTAGGGCAATGTAAAATCATTGTTTGTGGTATGCCATGCTAGTACCACTAATGTATAAATGTACACCATGATTTTAAAAGGAAGAAGAGAAGGAGTGGCCTGTGCTTTGACAGAGTCGACTTAGTTCTTTTACCCAAAACATGGATGTTTTATAAGCACATGAGCACTCATTCAGGTGCTTATTTGTAAGTTGACCGCAAGCATTTGTAGCAGAGGCAATTTATATTTGACTTAACTGTGAATGATTGTTTTTATATCAGTCTTGGGGTGACTGAGATATTCATAATGGAGTATTTTATATTCTTATCATAGCTTCTGTAATGGTCACTTAACAATATGCATTGTCTTTCTTTTTTGCACATTTGTTATTAAAACCTTTAAATTTAGAAGTTTCATTACAATGCCATCTGTTTCTACACCAGTGAGCCGATGCACACTTTCGGACAGGGAAAGAAATCAAATTGATTTCATAATCTCAGAAAAAAAAAGATAGTTATCATAGCTGCTGGACCATGACTCAGCACTGTGCCCAATAGCACTGGTGATGAGTGGGAGGGAGGTGTTGCGCCCCTTTTACTCAGTGGTAAGACCCTACCTGGAATACAGTGTCTGTTTCTGTGCTCCCTGATCCAAAAGATATATGGTACTACTGGAGGGCATCTAGTCACTAGGATAATCAAGGCACTAGAGCATCATTCATATGGGGAAAGGCTGAATGAGGTGGGCGTATTTAGCTTGGAGAATAAAAGTTATAGTGTGTGTTTTATAATCTATATAAATTCCCATAGTTCAAAGAGATCTGTCTTTTCAGTGGCGTCCAGTGACAGGACCAGAGGCAATGCACACAAACTGAAACATGGAAGATTCCTTCAGAGCAGAAGGAAAAAGTTCTTTGCATTGAGAGTGATTCAGTACTGGTGCACATTGCCCAGAGGTGGCAGAATGCCCATTCCTGGAGGTACTCGAACACTGTCCTTACTTGGTCTGGGGCAACTTAGATGTCCCTGCATGAGCAGAGGAGTGAACTAGGTGACTTCCAGATGTTCCTTCCAACCTCAGTTATCCTGGGATCTTATGATTCTGTGCATCCATATGAGATTTATGTAGCTTTTGCTGAATTTCTGTGTGAATGTATGTGTGAGTTATGTGTAGGCATCTGCAATCCATAAAATAGTAGCACAATAACGTGGCAGCAAGCTTTAGAGTATTTCAGCAGTCACAGAGAAATGCTTAAGTTTAGTTCAAATGGATAATTAACCCTCATCCCTTGTCCAAAGCCTCACTTACACTGCTGAAGGTCAACAAATGCAGGATGTTTCAGTTCAGTGGATTCATTAGGTAAATGGTGATTCTTACTGTTAATATAAAATCATTATTGTGTTGGATGAGTTCTCACTTAAGCATATGGTCTGTTGCAGTTTTTTGAGGACTTTGCCTATGAGAGGCTGATTTACCAGCCTTCCAGCTGTCAGCTTTATTGACATTAGGACATTATTTCTGATTGAAATACACAGATTCAACAAGTACAGAGTTAATATTTTTTCCAGCTTATGTTTGTATCTGTTGTCCACCTTCCACTGACAAAGTCTATACTAGGAGCAAAGAATTGCTGATTTTAACCTAAGTATTTGTTTTCTGGTGTTCAAATATCTAGAAAATCATAATTTCATTTTTTTTAGAGTTTTGTTTAGTTTGCTTAAAGGTGCTAGTTAGCATCTGTGTGCTTGAAGTTTCATACCAGTAATACTGCTCTAAGTGATAATTTTCATCTGTTTGAAGTTAGAAAGAAATCAGCTTTCTTCCTGGTTGTAAAAAGCTCAAGTGTAATACAGCTACATCTCACCAAGTCACTCCAGACTGGTGACACTGGTGTTGTACAGTTCAATGAGAAGCTTGTGCTGAATAAAAAAAGCCCTGACCTTTTGCATGACTTTTTTTCCACTCATGTTGAAAACCTGTTTAAAGGTGAATGTCTTTTCTCACCCTTTCTTTACTGAAGTAGTTAGGAAATTACTTTATGTCTGAAGCATATATAGTTTGTTGTTAACACTTCTGTCAAAGTTGATCTAATAATTAAGATGATGTTTAGATCAGATTAAGGTGCATTTCAGTATACAGAGTGGTATTTCTGTGCAGGAAAATAACACTAGAATAGTGTTATTTTAGAATAACATAGAATAGAATAAAAAGAAATTATTGCCAAAAAATTACACCACTTGAAAAAATTGGATGGCTCCGTGAGAATTGTCTGTCTTCTGCAGCACCTGCTGGGTTGATCATAGGCAAGTGGTGGTGTCCATTTGCACAAAACAGGCCAAGCACCTGCCATTGTAAGCCTGCTGTGCTGCACCTGACTTTGGAGACAGTCCCTGTGGTTAAAAGGTTGTTGCATTTATTCAGGAAATACATTGACACCTAATTCCAGTTTTAGTCGGAGGGTCTGAATTTTGATTTATCAAAACAGCTTATACTTTGAATGTACCTGCTTCATACCTCTGATGAGTTTGCTTATGAGGTGGGGTCAGCTCCTTCTCTGAGATCCAGAGTGGTAGTACGGTATGCAATGGGCATAAGCTGGAACACAAGAAGTTTCTTGTAGATGTTCGGGAAAAGATTTTTTCCATAGGGGTGGTGAGATACAGGAGCAAGTTGCCCAGGTGTTGTGTGGAATCTCCATCCCTGAAGATTCTCAAAGCTCATCTGGGAAAGGCCCTGCTCTGGCTGAATATGCATTGAGTAGGGGTGTTTCTAAATGTCCTCCAATGATTCCTTCCAGTGTAAATTACCCTGTAGTTCTGAGCTCTGCATGCAAACAGCAGTTACTTGAATGTGCTATGTATTACATGTCAGGAAAGTAATTGGTTTTAGTAAAGGCACTCCTGTGTAGAAGGGAAGGCAGTATGGATTAACTATTATCATGCAAAGAATTCCTTTTTAGGCTACTTTTGGAGATAAGGGGCATAAAAACCCAGCATGTAATGCAGTATGAGTAATCTCAGTAGAGAGCATCTGGAGTATTTGCATTGTCTCCTCCCTGAAAGAACAATACTCTTCTATAGTTAATCCAAGCTGCAGTTGATTGAGTTAGATTTCTGCTGCCAAGATAATTGGACACTGTTTCAAAATGCCTGGGAATTTCTTGAGGCCTGTAACACAAGTTGCCATTCAAAGTTTCAGTGTGCTGTCCTCTAAACACACAGTCCTCTGTGAAAAGAGTGCTCCAGCCATCCGGAATGATCAGAGTAACCCTGCATGTAAATGTGACCTTCTCCCTGCTTCACAGAGCCACTGTGTCTGGGTCCTCCTGTCACTCACAGAAGCACTTTCTTTCACTTGATCGAGTCTTGAAAACAAGCAAGAAATTTGAAATTTCTTCTCCTTCCCCATCCAAACTGTTTTCCTCTTTCTGGTCCACCTTAAGGTAACATCCTGTGAACTGGTTTGGAAGAGAGTAGCTGCTGCTATAGGCTGAAATGTAAAGTGGCATTTATGCAAGAGCTAGAAATGCAGGGTGATCTAATTGTGTGCAGATGTAGCACACTTCCATTGTTTTTCCATTTTTTTTAAATTATGCTAACGATTTTGGGTTTATATTATAAATCAAATAATTTGATTCTTGTGCTGATCTGCAATATATTCCTAGTAACAAGTTAATGAAAATGAGAATTAAAAAGCATATGTGTGTATCATTTCCAAACAGTTCTCATATGAATCATTGAATCATAAAGAATAGTGGCTGGTCGTTACTATTCTGGACACTCTGATACTTAATTAATTTGATTATAGGTTTCCAGATTATTTCTTCATTTGTTATAGCATTTAAAGACATCTTAACTTACTCGTTTTCCTTAATGGAGCCAAGTCATGGGGCTGTAAGCTGCATAATTTTCTTAAACAGCATATTTAATATGATTCTGCTATCCCTGGCTAGTCAAATTGGCATATGTCCTTAATATAAAATTAAGTGTAATTCATTATTGCTACTGCAACTTCTCTCAGCTATTTCTAGAAAAGAGTGTAAGTCCAAAGATTAGGATAGAGACATTAACCAAGTTATTTCATTATTGTTTTTTCTTAATTCTCCAGAGTTAATATGGTGGGAGGCCAAAATTGCAATTACTAGAGCTGTTTAAAATGCATTTATTCAATAATGTTTAAGTAACTCCTGTGGTAAATGGGTGACCCAGAAATGTATTTTCCCCTTGTTCTTAGATACTTTGTGGATCAAAGCATAGAAAAAAATAAAACAAGGTTAAAAAATAAAACAAGAAAAAAAAAGCCCACTTCTGTTTTCTGATGTGTTTGTAAAGTTGATTCTGTTTCTTCTCTTCTTGTGAGTTTCTACAAACTCCACAAGTGATAAACAGCATCTTCAATATTTCAGCAATTTGTAAGGTGTATATAGATGGGTCGGTGTTGTATTCTGAATTACATTATGGTTCTTGAAAGTTTCTGGGTAACTCACACTAGTAACACAGTTTGTCAGTAGCAGAATTGTTTTGAAAACCTGAAAGTTTGAGTTGTCAAGGAAAGAGACACAAGTTCTTGAACAAAACAAAAACTATGATTGCAGTAGCAGTAACTTTCTAACTGGTAATTTATTTCTTACTATACTTACATATGCTACTTAGTTTTGAATTATGACCACAGAGTATTAGTTAGTTTTTCAACAATGATGAAAGCAAAGATACTTTTGGAATAGAATAGTTAACAACTAACCTATAGAAATGCAAGGTCTGACCAACTTCTGTTTTGCAGAGATGAGCAATGATGATCTGAAAACTATGTGAGCTGTCTGTACTTAGTGGATTTCCTCCTGCAGTCTGTTTTGAAGCTCATTCTGTTGCCCTTTGAAATGAAGTTTTATTTAGTGATACGATGGAATTTGAATTAGACCTTAAATGTAAAAAGACTACATTGTGCATGTATATGTACATAAATTAATGTATAAGGTTACCAAATGCTTCCAGAGTGCAGTTTTTTCAGATGACACATCGCACTTTTGACAAGTGAATTTGAACATGGCAGGAAATCAATGTAAAATAAAGAAGTTACAGAAGTATAACATGCAATCCATAAGTAGTCCCAATCACAAAATGCCATGTTTCCCTGTTATTTGAGGACAGAAGATCCATTAATATTCTACTGTCATTTCTCACCATAAAATTCTTCAACAAAAGCTGAATTAATATAGAGACAGCCTCTCAGAGTTCTTACCTGCCCTTTTTGAAGCTGTGATTCAGACCTCAAAATTATGCTGTTTACCCTTTTTGCTGTCATTCAGCAGGTTGGAAGAATACAATTAATTATTTATCTTTAATTTTTAATTGGTTTTTCTGCAGAATGCCAGGTTTTTCTTCTTTTTTCTTTTTTTTCTTTTAAAGTCAATGTACAAAATGAAGTGATTTTGAAATGGAGGTTTATGTATGGTGGAGCCATGATTCTGTTAGTAGTTCTTCAAAAGACAGAGTAGTTTTAACTTAAAATCTTCACTACTTTCAAGACTTACATAGAATTGAGCATATGTTTGCCCAGGGAAAGACTTAAGCATACTGGCTTCAATTTGAACAGACCACAGAGTAAATGCAACAGTGCTAACAGGAAGAAAATGAAAAATGAAGTTTAGTATTTTCTCATTAATTACACAGTAGCTATTTCTCATGGAGCATATGGAGAACACAATGTAAAAATAATGATATGATAAAAGAAGATGCTTAGGGAAGAAGAGGAACAAACAAACAGTTCCTTTTCTTATTCTTTTTATCAAAGAAAATTAAATTCTAAATACTCTTACTGGTAAGACTGTAATATAAAGACAGAGTGCTAAAATCTGGTGGTTTAGTCCCTATGTCTGCAAATATTTTCATGGAGATTAAGGGCCTAAACAGACTGGGTTGGAACAGAAGATTTTTCTGAGAAAAATCTTTCTACTAGAGAAGTTGTGAATGCCCCCATCCTTGGAAATGTTCAAGGACAGGCTGGATAGGGCTTTGATCAACCTGGTCTAGTGGGAGGTGTCCCTACCCATGGCAGGGTTTGGAACTGTTTGATCTTTATGTTCCCTTCTCATTATGTTTTAGAAAGACAGGTAGTGTTGTAAGTTACTAAGGATAATTGTTCCATAAGCATTCCCCATGTATACATATTATCTACACCTTTTTTTCAAATTTTTAATTTCAAAACTGATTTTAATCTTTTTTCCTTCCAGACTTTTTGTTATCGCTAGTACAATAACACTTGTTATTGCTGAGTATCCTTGTTAGTTACATAAATATTCTGTCATGACATTCACAGTATATGGGTAGGAGAGGGTCTAAAATATATACCAAAGGTCTAGTACCACTCTTTGCTTATATCTTTTAATTCCATGTAGGAAGATGAGGTAGTGAAGTACTGAAGTAATTTCTTCGTTTGGTTAAGTGATTATTTTTTTCTTTTCAGTATTCACAGAGTGAAACATAAATTAGTGTCTTTTATTGCTTTATAAAAAAGTAAAGGGTCTAGTTCATTCTGAAGTGAAAATTGTCCTATATTAGCATGACCTTTTGAGGGATCTCATAGCAGTAGTATTGATCAGTGACACAAGTTTTAGAAATAATGCAGAGAAACAGCCAGAATCTCAGCTGAAGTCTCTATAAATCTCGTCTGTCTCTCTCAGTTGGAGTGATGCTGATATTGCAATACTTAATGCAAAATGGGGGAGAACTTGGCTACTTTCATATCTCTAAATTTAGTGTGTGGGTGGGCCAGGACATTGAACAGTTTATAACATCTCTGTGCAGTAAAGTTAATAAATCCATTTTGTATGTGATCCCCTGTAAACCTTTTTTTCTTCCATTAAAAATGTTGCTGTGCTATTGACAGTAAGTGTCAGTAGCAAGAAAGGCTGGAGGAAGACCTATTACACTTACTTCCCCTAACATGAAAGCCATTGTAATTATGGGTCATTTGCCGGGCTTCTTTAGTAATTAAGAGTTTTAATTGCTTCTAGTTCCGGGGAATTAGTTAAGCTTTTCATTATGCATATTGCCTTCCATAATCATCAGCTCCTCTCATACTGTAAGCATAGTGGCATCATGGAAGTCAATTAGGTCTTTCAAGGCGGTGAAGTATGTTTCTTCGTATGGGGTGGATTAGCAAAGGTTTTTGACAGGCCTTGATAATGCTGTTCTGTGCAACATTTAAGCTTATTCTTTAAAAGTCAAATCCTGTTAGGGTTTCATTTACTGCCCTCATAGTGCTTAGGGTCACAAAAGTGTTGTTTAGCAGAAAACCTAGAGGCAGAACTGTGCTTCCATTCTAATATCAATTGTTCCAGGTTTTTCAGGATGAGCTAGTTACGTATTTGATCTAGTAATAATAATAAAAATTAACATTTGAAAATACCACATTATTCAAAGTGAAATTTAGTGTCTGTTGTGATTCCACTGGCTTACTCAAGATCAATAATTTTTACTTTATTAAATGCAAGATAGAATGCACCTCTTAATTACTCTCATCAGACTCCAGGTGGTTGTTAGCATGTTGACAGGCAAGAATCAGTACTTCTAAAAGAAAAGAAAGCAGAAAGAAAATACTGATTCCCTCTTCCACAGTCCCTGATATAGATGACTGTATAAAAAGCAGACATTTATTACATCGTGCACAAATGTTTTCTTTTAGCAGAATAAATTTCTTTGCAGGTTGCAGCTTGGTTCTCTTAAGAGTATCACCAGACCAGAGAAATGTTGTGCATCCCAAAGCTTCCCTAGTGAAATAGTTGTGTGTCAGAGAGCCTGAAAGGTGGCATGTGAGATTATATGTTCTCTCTGTAGGTCATATCTGGAGTCAGTCAAAAGTTAAACTTTTTAGTTTGGTAAATCATTACTTTTTCACATTTAGTATTAGATGTCACAGCCTATTGCATGGTGAAGAAAAAAATAAAATCCGTCCTGAGTATATAGGAAGGGATTTGGTAGATCAGTAAAGACTATAGGCCTAGTGCAAAAGAGAAATTTGTGATAAGGAAGAGTTGAACAGTGTGGTGAAAATTGCACTAACCATCCCAATATATGTGTTGAATTACTGAAATTACTTGTGACAGTAGTTTTGGTTTTAGTAGTAGGAAGAGTGCTAATGAAATTCATAATAAGTGGACTGAATTGCAGAAGGAGTAGAAACCACTTGTCAGCATGTAGGAGCGTGTAGGTAAGAATTTTTCAGACAGTGAGATGCCAAAGATTGCTTTGGATTCTGCATGACCAGAAATTCAGACTCTAGACTGTGTGAAGTCAGGAAGAGATATTTCATTCTATACCTTCTGAAATGAACTCCAGAAGGATTATCTTTACAGGGAGAAAAGATCTGACTAGGTGGTTTGTCATATACTTACTATTCAGTATTCTGATGTTATACTACAAGATTCATGTAAATCGATTATTTTCACAACTTTGCTTCCGAAACTGCAATCTCAATTGACTGTGACTATTCTAAGGCATGTAACTTTTTCCTGACTAAACTGTCTCTTCTCTAAATGTAATCTTGCAATATAATTGTTCATTTTCTTCCTCACCACTGCTTCAGAAGAATTAGGCAAATAGAGCTTGAATTCTGACAAGTATCTTCTGTC
Source organism: Turnix velox (assembly GCA_013400935.1). Classification (NCBI taxonomy): domain Eukaryota; kingdom Metazoa; phylum Chordata; class Aves; order Charadriiformes; family Turnicidae; genus Turnix; species Turnix velox. The sequence continues at coordinate 9,549 of VZTY01026725.1, forward strand.
TTGGGAATTTGAAGTTCCAATACTGATCTCAGTAGTGTAGTCATTGCCCTTTCACGTATGTAGAAAATGCCACACCAGTAAGTGAAATCACTGCTTTTGCAATTTTGCAGGTTTTAAAGTTTTCTTGAAGAGTTAAATTGCCTGCTTATAAGGAATTTAAGCACTTGCTTAAATTCAAGCTTGTGCTTAAACCCATCCCTGTAAAACAGACCACCTAGAAACATCTGGATAAGCAGTTGCCTGAATTTAAATATGCATGTTGATTTTTTAATTTATTTTAATGAATTTGAGGTTACTTACCATACAGATGTTCAAACTGAGAAGTTTGCCTTTGTTCTAATGAGAGGTGTCTGAGCCAGGAATTTAATTTAACTTTCCTACTTAGTATTATTTGGAATCATTCTCTCTTTTGAATCAAATTATGAGAAGTTTATAGTAACATGATTTTTTTTTCCCTTTCCATCCTTGTTTCTCAGTGTCTTGTGTTTGAAGATGCACCACTTGGAGTCAAAGGAGCCCTGGCAGCAGGAATGCAAGTGGTTATGATTCCAGATGAAAAATTAAATCCAGATCTTAAGAAGGAGGCAACACTACTGCTGAACTCCATGGAGGATTTTAAACCCGAGCTGTTTGGTTTACCAGCATATGATTAATGCCTAATCTCTACACACATGCACTTAACTGCAGATGGGGAAAGTGGAATGAAATTTTGTTATGATTTTATGTTTGTTTTTTATCTTGTCCTCAAAACTAAAGCACAGAAATCTTCCATACAGCACTTTCAGAAGTTGAGTGGAATGCTTAAAAATTGTCTTCATGAAAAATGATAAATTAAAGCCATGTTTCATTCACCTTGTGAAGTGAATCCTACTGCCTCATCTGCTGTGGCGAGATGACCCTGGCTGGATGCCAGGTGCCTACCACAGGCTCTCATCACCGGGACAAGGGAGAAAAAATAAAACAAAAGGCTCATGAGTTGAGATAAAGACAGGGAGAGATCATCCACAGTTACCATCTCAGACTAGAGAACTTCTACTTGAGGTAATAAATTTATTTTATTACCAATAAAATCAGAGTAAGATAAGGAGAAATAAAAAGTAAGTCTTAAAATACCTTCCCCCCACCTCTGTTTTTCCCAGGCTTAACCTCCCCCATGCAGCAGTACAGAGTAATGGGTAATGGGGGTTGCAGTCAGATCATCACAGATTTTCGCTGACACTCCTTCCCCTCCTGGGAGAGCATTCCTCATACTGTTTCCCTGCTCTAGCATGGAGTCCCTCCTATGGGGTTTCTCTCACATGTGACTTCTCCAGTGCAGGTCTTTCTGCTTTCTGCTGTTCTTTACAGACTGCTTCAGCTTAGGTCCCTTTCACAGCATGCTGTCCTTCAGGAACAGCCTGCTCCAGCACGAGTTCCCCACAGACTCACAAGTCCTGCCAGCAAAACTGCTGCAGTGTGGACTCCTCTCTCCTTAGGATCCTGGATTCTGCCAGGAGGTTGCTTCAGCAGTGGCTGTCTTCAAAGTCACAATCTCCTTCAGGCACATCCTCTGTCTCTGGCGTAGGGTCCTCCACAAGCTGCAGGTGGCTCTCTGCTCTATTGCTCACCCATATATTCACTTCAGGGGGACAGCCTTCCTCATTATGGTTTTCAGTATGGGCTGCAGGGAAACCTCTGCTCTAGCACCTTGAGCACCTCAAGGTGCAAGGAGGGAGCACCTTGCTCCCTCCTCTTTACCTGACACTGGTGTCTGCAGAGTTGTTTCTCTCACATGCTCTCACTCCTCCTCTCTCCAGCTGCCATTGTTGCCCAGATTAGTTTTTTCCTTTTTTTAAATGTCTTATCACAAGGGTGCTACCTCTGTCACTGCAGGTGTGTCTAGGAGCCAGCTGGCACAGTTTTGTAGGACATACAGAGGAGCTTCTATTAGCTTCTCATAGAAACCACCTCCATAGCTATACCCACTACCAAGACCTTGCCATGCAAAGGAAATATATCTCCACATCACAGAAGTTTCTTGTTTTGTTTAGAACTTACTGTTTAGATGTTAACTAGAAATCTGTTCAGCATTGGCTTTTATCCTGTTACATTACTTAGAGATTTTTTTTTAAATTATTTGTCTTTGATCATCCTCTCAAGATATTTTTTAGGCATTTCTGGTGTTTGACTGTTTTAGGTATTTAGGTTTTTTATAGTCAAGGTGAGTTTCCATACATTTCTTTGCTACTAAACTTTTACATCTTCTTTGTAGACTGCTAAACCGTACCAAAATATTTTTATCAATATAGTATAATGGTTTACAGTTAAATGCTTTTCATCTAAGGATCTGGAAGCAATTTTTTTTTAAAGGGATAGATACTGTTTCAGTGCAGGTTTTTAGCATGTTATGTTACTTCTTTAGGCCAATGAATGGTGCAGTCAGTAGTGTTTTTACAGGAACAACAACTCATCTGGCCCAATATGAATTACATTTGTGTATTTTCTAGACAAGATTACAGAAATTTTGCTGTATAATTCCTCCTCTGAATTATGTTGCATAACATAAAGTGTTGCTGTAGAGCAATAATTCTGGGCTTTCAAGTGTAAAACAGGTGCCTGTTGGGATCCCCTTCGTTCGTAATTGCTAAATTCCTACAGGGAATCTACTAGGTAGAACAAGCTTTAATAAGCTTTAATTAGTAACTTTTTCGAAGTGTTGCATATATTTAACTGAGAAGTTCTGCAAAAAAAAAAAAAAAGAAAACACAAAGTCTATTTCATTTGCAGTCTTCTTCGAAGGAGCTGTCATCAAAGTCTTGAATTCTCTGTTTAAATATGTAGGGACATTAATAAATACATTGCTGCCAGAATCAGAATTACTTCATTGTGACCACCTCGATGAGATCAGCATGCCCTGCAATTCTAATTTAATAGCCTTTTCTTGTGCTGAGAATTAATCATCAGAAAACTACCAATTCTTAACAGAAAATGCTATCCTGTACTATTATTCTTTCATGCATTTAGTATTTCATCTGACAGTTTTCATTGAGATTACTATCCCAAGCTGGAATCTGCAAACCTGAGACATAAAGTGTAACCTTCTTCTCCTTTATTTAAGTTCTATTCCGTGTACTTCACTGCTTTCTGGTTACCAACTTCCTGGTGCTGTGCCGAGCCATTTGACTGTTATTAAAATGTCAGTGTTGTGGTTAGGTTTTCTGCCAACTGAATGAGAAATAAAAGAGTACAGAAAATTTAGTTCCTCGATAGTAATCTTAAAAATTCTGTCATATTCACCAAATGTGAGGTGAATAATCACATCAGCAGTAGGTGAGTAGCCTGTCTGATTAACCATATACTGAATATCAACATATGTTAGTGTACATTTCTTTACCCCTTTTTGGTTGAATTTGTGGCTCTCTAGCTCGATCATCTCAACAACATCTGTTCAAAAAGAAAAAAAAAAAAAAAGATTAAAAACTTGGATCCCTTCTTTCCATCTGCTGCCTTGCAAATGAAGTCCTGCTCTGACTGAAATAAAAAAATTCATACCAGATCCTGGTAACAGATCATGAGGATGTGTGAGCAATCAGGACATTTGAATGCTCCATCTGTGTTTGTGAAGAGGACTCTTAAAAACTAATCCAAAAACTCTATCCTCTAACTCAGCAAGCAGTTTTCAGTCCCAACAAATACTGAAGCATGTGCTTAATTAATTTTTATTAAGCACAGAAAGCAAGTACCAGCTTAATTTCAAGGATACATTTAGTTTTATGTGGCTTAATGTAGAACACGTACTTTAGGTGTATCCTGAGAAGAATTCCACCCTCCACAATAAAAAAGCAAAACATCATGACCAAGATTTTAGTGTTGGGAAACTGGGTAAGTGTAGCAAGATGGAGCTAAATTCAGCCATGAAAATCTAGCGATGGGGGGGAAAGGCAAGTTAGTCAGCTACAAAGTGTACTGAAACTTAAACTCCTTTCAGCCTTACAGATTAATTAGGATTTACATCATACTGGAACTCCATTGAGTTTTATCTTAATAGAATTTCCAGGTTGCAAAGATACACATAAACAGAAGTTCCATTGAATGTATGCAGATGAAAATTCATTGCATTGGTAGGAATATATTTCACTTGTGACTCAAGTAAAGCTTGGAATTTGCCTTCTACAAATAAAGATCAGGACAAGCTGAAATGTTCCTTCTTCATTTGGATTAGATGTCTTTCTAAAGAATCCTGTAGTTTAACTGCAGGAACTTCTGCCCAGAATCAAGCTTGTGTTGTGTTTATTCCAAAAATTGTCTTCGGCAGAAGCTAAATTAGATAAATGTGATAAAGGTGTAAGAAACTTCATAGGAAGAAATTAAGTAATTCTCCACTGCATTAAGATTAATTGGTATGTTTGACAATTAGAGGATGAAGCTGGAAATTTCCCACTTTATTCCTGGGATATAACCAACATCGAAACAGAAATCCACTTTTTAAAAAAAAACTTGGTAAATTTGGACACTGAAAGCACTAACTAGGCACTAAATTCTGTAATCCCATAGCCTATAGGCAAATTTTCTTTCCAGCATTTTAATATTAGAAAAATATTAAACAATAATACAATAGAATAAATAAACTTCTTTATAATTCATTGGTTTCCATTTATTATTTCTAAGTTTCCACTTTGTTACTTCATTCAATTTCCTGTGTTTTGACATTGAGAGAGTGGAACTGGGTTTTTTTCCATATCAGTGGAAATAAATGGAAAGACTGAAGTGAAGGGGAAGGAGCACTTCTCTATCCCAGGAGAAACATGAACATGACAGTCATCCACACTTTATGTTAACCTTCCCTTTGACTGAGACTTCACAAATTGTGGGTCTAATTGCCATATTAAAGTGAAGAACAGAAGGAAAACAGAAACTCAAGTTAAAGCCCTTGCTAGAAAGTCCAAGAGCACACACACCTCTGAGTGCTAGTGGCAGTGACCTTATTTGGTAGCTAAAATAGATATTACATCGCAGGGGATAGCATGGAGAAGGCTGATTGTCTTCTGTTCTTCATCCCTTTGACCTATGGGCTCTAAGCCATCATATCACCATGAGAGTGTTGAGACATGGAAGCAGTTTGCCTAGAGAGGTGATAGAGGCCCAGTCCCTGGAAACATTCAATTCAAATCCAGTCTTGATGCAGCTCTGAACCACCTGATCTAGTGCAGGATGTCCTCACTCACTGTAGGAGGTTGGACTAGATGACCATTGAAGGTCCCTGCTGACCCTATGATTTTATGATATTAAAAACTTTAGGAGTTGGCTTGCATCAGCAGGGAGAAAGTATTTAAAGTTTTCACTCCTCTCTTTCCAGTCTTTCCTGGAGTACCTGCAATGTGAAATTGTTACATGAAGTAGGATATTAACAGAATTGTCAATATCAGAGGTCTCTGATTCAAAAAAGAGCAGAGAGTAGAGAACAAAGAGAAAAACAATATGGTAGAAGAAAGGAACTGGAGAGAAAGAAGGTGGTATGGTATGAACTGTTACATGGAATGAAGGAAGAGGAAATGGAATAGTCTTCCACTTGACCTTAATAAAATGTTAACTCAGTAACATTGGAGGGAAAATTTTTGTACTAAGAGAAGCAAACCCCAGATAAAAACATATTTAAGGACATTGTGTCATGAGGCTCTGGGATTTATAGAGATAAGAGTCAATCTTCTGAAGCATGTTGCTTAAAATCAAGGTGCAAAGCAAATGAAGCAGTTGGGATCGAGAATCAAGTAGGATGTGTAACATTGCCTCTTATGACAGGACAGATAAATGTAGGAAATGTATCACTGTGTGCCTCAGTTTAGATGCTGGTAAGATTGTGCAATCGTCTCCATTTTAAATTCAAAATTCTGTATTTGTTGAACAACTGGAAAGCTGCAACTACAAAATTGGAAGCAAATGACATCATCTTGAAGCAAACAGGAAAAAAACTGCTTCATGCCAGATTTCTCCATCATCTTTAGGTGAAACTGCATATTGATGGAGTGAATTCTTCATTTCTTTGAAGTTAACAACACTCCTATTGGTATTTGCTCAGAGAAATGGATATCGAAAATGTACTTTCAACTGTCTTTTGTCCCTACTGTGATGGTTACTTTACAAACATTATCATGGTGGTGTCATTTCTCCTGATTTCTCAGAACAGTAGCACTATGTAGCCAGCAACTCCTCCTCATTTAGAGAACTCTGGAAGTTGGAGAACAGAGGTTTAATTAAGTTCCTGTGGATTTGACAAAGCAGTTTCCACTGTATTGTCTGGATATCTTGCTGTTTACTGAATCGATTACTAGTGCCTGCATACCTTGGATGTGGGCAATGTGTCTTCATAGTAAAAGTTTCCAATCCAAATCTCTCTATTACTGCAGGTAAAATTGCTAACTTAGACTCAAATGTGAGAAAAATCCAAGAATTACAGTCTTCAAACTAGAGTTTCACTGTGCAGATCATCCTCCTACTTTCTGAGAAAAAGAAGTGTTTGGTAGGGAACCATGTAGATCTACAACTGATAGTCTGGAAGAGACACACCATGAGTTTCTCAACACACAGATGTGGTTTGGTGAATGTGAATATAATAGTAACATAAAGCTGTTCCTTGTTCCTAAGGTCTTTTCCCAAAGGTTGGGTAGAAATGTGCACTAGTGAGAGGTAGACACACACAGACCAGCTTTTCTGAGCCTCTTTTGATTCTTACAGAGGATGTCTGAGACCAAGAAAGAGAGTTCTTCTAGCTATTATACTTGTTTGATTTAGCAAATTCAGAGATACAGATTTTACCTCTGTTCTCAGTTTTCTCAGTTGTACATGAGTTTCAGAGGTAAACAAAGATTTACAGAACAGTTAGGCTTCAGTTGCAGAAAATTCTCTCCCCACATAGCCAACAATGCCAATAAGTCTCTGTGTGGCATACTAGTACCACTCCTGTTCTTAGTGGTTGCCCCAGATGCAGTTCTCAGCTTCTTAAACCCTTTACTCAGGTGAGACACTCAGCATCTCTTTCGCTAGACCATTGTTAAGCTCAAGAAAGAGAAGGTACGTAATATACTGTGGTGGGGGAAGAAACAAAAGGAATTTTTTCCCTTTTCAGAAAATGCTGAAAGGCAACTGGTAGTGTTGTACCTTGTGAAATGTCTTTTGCTTATGTAATTTCAGCAAACGGATTTATCAAATAGGAATATTTCACACATTTAGCTTTCTGATGGATAATCACAGAGACATGAGTGTCATAAGACAGTCTTAAGCAGGGAGTTTATGCAGCTTTTGCAGGCAGAGCACAGTTTTCATTAAAATACCAAAAAAAAAACGGGGAGGAATGGGGCACACAATATGGGGGAAATGAAGTGTTAATCTTTACTAAAGCACCATCTTGATTTTTAAAATTTTGAAGACTCTGCAAACTGTATTGAAACATTTTATTACTGTGTCTTCGTTCCTTGGATATGATCCAAAAGTGCTATATTTTAACTGGAAAATTGGAAAGCTGATTAAGTCAAAATGGATTTCCTGGTGGCCTATGACTGCAGCCTTGTAAACTTATTGATTATGGCCCTCAACATCGTTCTTATTGATGGCTTCATCTGAAACATTGTAAAACCTATGGCGTTTACTTCCCTCAGAACAAACACATTAGGAAAGTGACTTTGTATTTTTCAGTGCAATATTAACCAGGAAAATACAGTGGATTTTTTTCCACACTCTAAAGCAGGTCTTACGCCAAATAAGTTTATTAATAATTTAATTTTATCTTGCACTTCCTTAGCCTATGCTATATATCTCTGATTAGTAATTATTTTATCAAAGTTACAGAGCATATAAGTAGCTGAAATGTGCATCTGAAACTGAATTTATTATTCTGGGGTTTACTAATCATATTCCTAGCTATCTTATCAAATTATTGTTAAGTTTTTGTGGATATGGAAGGTGGTTTGTGAAATTGTCTATGGAACAGATTCCTTCAGCTCTAATTTTCTCATAAAGACTTAACTGTGTTAGGAACAACTTGTGAAACTCTTGTAATGCAAAGGACTTTTTTCATATCTGAATGAAAGGAGCTGCCATTTGTGCACTTCTTAAAACTATTGCTGTATCTAAGATGAACTTAATACTCCTTTTAAACTCAACAAAGGGTGTTTTATCTTTAGTGAAGTTCACACCTATTTGAAGTTTCGCTGAAGGGAAGTGAAATGCTCAATCTAGTTGAAAGGAGGAAGGGAGGGAGGAGCAGAATGCCCACACTTTCCTTGTGAGACTTCTCAGTGAATCATCAGTGAGGACACACAAGACTTTTATGATTAAGAGATTTGTCCAGCTCTTCTCCTTTCAAGCTGAGACTCCATGAGCTTTAAAAATGCAGGATATTTCTCAGTGACATTTTGATTAGCAACCTTCCCCAGGAAATGAAAGGAGTTCCTTATCACCATAAATTTTGCTTTAAAGAGAGGGGACTTAAAGGACTAAACACTTAAGATGAGGACCCCACAGGGAGGCTTACATTTCCAATGGCACTGAACCAGGTGTAGATTCCCTAGTCTGATGTTCAGGAACAGCACCTAGTATGAAGGAGCCTTCTTTTCTGCGCAACCTAACTCTTAATATTTACTTCAGTTGTGGTCTAAGGTTTACATCTCCGTCTACCTCTATGCTTTCACATTAGTATCAGTACCTTATCTAGCTGTTCTGCTGATAACCTGGACATGTATTGTGTCAGTTTTTAATTGCTTTAATAGCCACATGAAATATTACAGTTTTGGGAGAGTGTATCTATGAATGATGACATGCTAAGTACCCGAGATACCCTCTCACCAGTACCATCAAACAGCATTTATCCTAGTTGTTCACTGCCTGCAATTTTTACACAACTCCCTGCATTCTTAGTTCAATAATTTACAAACCTTTTTCTTTACACTCTTCTACAGTTACTACCACTGTACTTATCAGTCTTGTTAGTTGTTATTTAGATGTCTCTGTTTTTGGGTATGATTTGGTTTGATCTTGGAGTTTTTTCATGTGACTAGGTTTTGGTTTAGGGTTTTTTAATATAAGAGCTAAGTAACTGCAGAACAATGCAGTCACTTCAGCAAAGTGACAATAAAATGTGTTTTCTCAGCCATGCTGTTTCTAAATCCCAATGTGAGGCAAGTGAAGATTAGAGACCAGAATCTGACTACAAGGATGGCAAAGTTTTACTGGAAGACTTCCAGCACTGTTCTGCACTGAATTTGTTCTATACCTAAATGTCTAATCCACTTTGTGCCATGGTACTAGGCAAACTTAATTTACTACAATCGAGTGTTGATAAACATGTACTGTAGATTTGTTCTTACAATTCTATAGAAAAATGAAAAACAAAGCAGCAGACTACAATCATATGGCAAACCATGAAACTTTATTCCTACCTGTCCCAGTGGCAGTGATAAGACTAAAGGAGTGCATCAGACATTTCTTGTTTGACTGTGATGGCTGAAATGAAATAAATATGTCTCTCAAGAAAGGTACACATAATTGCAACTCATAAAGTCCTCTGTTAAATGGGCTGTGTATTACACAAGAATATGAAGCAATTTCCTTTTATCCCATCTCCCTCTCTCCCGTTACATTCTTCTTTCCCTGCTACATACAATCACTTTGAGTTAGCTTGTGCTAAAAGTTAAATGTAAGGATTAAATATGTTTAAAATTTCTAATAGTTCAATATATTTAACATGATTGAACACTATGTCTCAGATTAATTCATCTGTGATGGTAAGAAGTCATCAATGAATATGGGATTCTAATACTAGTGATTAAGTGCAATGTTATATCATTTTTGGAACAGTATTTTTTAGTTTTGTTAGATTTACATTGAAAGTGCTATGATAAATGCTCTCTTCAAATGTATTGACTGTTTTATTTACTAACTCAATCTTTTGCAAGTAAAATGTCCAAAAACATATGTGATAAAATTTTAGACAATTCATTCAAACTAAAGATTCCGAGAATTCCAAGTAACAACAGTTGTTTGCGCTTGTGCATTAGACAGAGACCTTATTTTTTTGTATCAGATTCTCTAGGGAAAACACATGCCATTTGAAATGTGAAAAAGTGGTTTCAACTGATTAAATGAAAGATATCCTGAAATTATCTGTCAAAAGGCAAAATTTATCACCTCATCAAGGGTTCCTTTGGGGAAACACTACCTACATCTTTGTTTAATAGTGAATCTTAGAGTTGGCAGTTTACAACCCAGCATGCTGGCACAGTTATCCCTGGTGATCTGAAGACAAATCCCTTTCAATGCTGTAGAGTAAAACTAATTCACTGTGACTCCTGGAAATATGAAGCCAACCCATTGCACAGACCACATTTGCAGCATGCAGTCAGGGTGAATAACTAGACTATTGTATACTTGAATCATAGAATGTGTTGAGTTGGAAGAGATCTTTAAAGGTCATCTAGTCCTACCTCTCTGCAGTGAGCAGCACATCCTGTACTAGATCAGGTTGCTCAGAGCCTCATCAAGCCTGGCCTTGAATGCTTCCAAGAATGCCTCCACCACCTCTCTGGGCAACCTGTGCCAGTGTCTCACCACCCTCATGGTGAAGAATTTCTTCCTAATGTCTAATCTAAAGCCGCTCTGCTCTAGTTTAAAACCTTTGTCCCTTGTCTTCTTGGTCCATGCCCTAGAAAACAGTCCCTCCCCAGCTTTCCTCTAGGCCCCTTTCAGGTACTGGTAGGCTGCTATGAGATCTCTCTCTTCTCCAGGCAGAGCAACCTCAACTCTCTCAGCCTACCCTCATAGGAGTGGTGGTCCCAACCCTTGGATGATTGTCTGGGCCCTTGTCTGGACCCACCGCAACAGGTCCATGTTCTTCTTGTGCTGAGACATGCTGCTAAGTAATAAAATTTAGTTGTGTTCTCCAAAGGCAAAGGTGGAAATAAGGCATCAACTATGAGCAAAGTGCATACTATCTATCAGTGATTGACTGACCAGCATGGATGGCCAGATGGCAATTCAGACTTTACTGAATCCCCTTCGGTATCAGTAGCCACCTGCCATGGTCTGAGCTCCTTGAGACAGAAAAGCAGAATTGTCTGTGTATCCAAAATGCTTGACATAAGAATCGTCACTGTTACAGATCTTTTTGTACTTTCTAAAGTACAAAACATAGTCACAAACCCTGATTATAATTCTGTAATGGTAGCATGATACTTCTCCCCTCTTGTAATTCCAGATTTTTTTAGAAGTGTATGTAAACTAGTTAAGTTATTCAAGTCTTTTAGTTATTTGATTGCACAGCTGATTACAGTCGTAAACAATCAGCAGACATGAGCTTTGCAGATGCAATTAATCATGAAGCACACCCTAAAAAATGTAACTCTGCATCTCAGAAGTTAAAAAGCCTGTAAGCCAAAATGTGAAAAGGGATTTGAAATATTGATAAAATATGAGGATATTTTAAAAATTGATTGCAAACTAATTACTTATGAAACAATAATAATGAGGAAAATTTCATGTTAAAAGAGAGTTGCTGCCAGGAATATTACGATTATAACTGCACAACTTAAAATTCATTGAAAGAAAAATGTTAAATCTTCACAAATGCTGTATTTTACCCATTTTTCAATTACTTTTTTTTGTTTTTTAGTTTTAAATGCAGATTTTATTAGGACAACCTTCTGGTTAAGATTAATAGTTAATATACAATAAAGTAAAACCTGTAACAGCAAACAAAGAATGGCTCCTAAGTCTACAGTACATGTAAATTCCTAGCTGTCCATTTTTTCACAAAAGGAAAGAGACAAGGTTTTTCATGCCTTTTTTCTTTATCCCTCTTTCTCTTTTATCCCTTCAAATATGGAGCTAAATCACCCAGGATTACTGTGTACTTCCACTGATCAACACAGTAAGAAGTTAGCATCTCAGAATAATAAAAAGTATTAAAGTTCGAGGAAAAAAAATCTCTTTCACCATGTAGATTCAGGGTGCTTGGAAGCAATGCAGTTGATCTGTGTTTCCACAACATGGGTAGAAGCTGACTTCAGGATTAAGGTACCCATAGAGTGGATTTTTTCTAGATGGCTGATTTGGCTCTTTTCAGTTTTGAGTGCAAATGTGACCAACCACAATTAGAAAAACACAGAAAAAATGAGAATAATATATTTGCAACCCCCCAACTGCTTAGTGAAATTGACATTTCTGTGTCTTTTCCTGCAATCTATTAACTGTGGAGTCTCTGGAGGCCTTCTGGGAATCTTCCTGCCCTTGTTCAACATGGTAAAGATTTTTCAGTGTACTGTCATAAGTCATGGACCCAAAGCTTCTAGGGTAGCAAAATGGCAAAGAAAATATGTATCTGACTAATTTTCTTCTTGGTGCTTGGCTGCTCTGTGTTTGAACACAAAATAAAATTAAAAAATACTGAATCCACAATAATTGTTGTCGACAATTAAAATGTTTCCTTTACTATCCCTGTTCTCTTTTGGGAAACATCCAGATAAGATGATCCCATCACAGTCAATGATAAAAAAAAAATTCTGTTACTAAAGTTGCTCTGAAGGATGTTAAGTTCTTTCTCCCTCTCACTTGGATGTACCATTAGTGTATCTATGTAATTTGCACCAGAGAATTACAGCAGACATGTCAGAGAAGTTTTCTGCACTGTCAAGGTTGATTTTCAAAACTATTGAATCATAGAATCATAGAATAGTTTTGGTTGGAAGGGAATAGTGATAGTCTTCAGGAAACATCTGGCGGATAAATGAATGTTGTGCCAATATTTCAAGAGACAAGCAGAATAATCTACTTAGTTATAACCTTATCATAAAATCAGTCTATGAAAAAAAAGTCCAAACATCTAATATGGGACTAATTTTACAAAGAATTAAAAGAGAGTAATTTTATTAATACACATCAGTACAGGTTTCTGGACCAGATCTTGCCAAAATAGCTGAAGGGCTTTTTTGATGTATTTGACTTGTGAAGGTACTGTTGCTGGATTTAAATTCTGACCTAATATGATATGATATCTTGATAAATAATATGAAACAGTAAGAAGACCCTACATGCTGAGCATGAAGTGTGCTTACAAGTTATCTAGATAATAGCTCTGCATAATATAAGCAGGACTCATTGTTAACTAGCTGTGGAGGCTGACTTGCAGGGATCAGGTTTTGGCTATGAGCTATTTAACAAGGTTATGAATGTCTGAGGGGAAGTAATTACTGGTACAGTCTTCAAAATATGCACAAATTACAGATGGAGAGAACAAACAGGTAAAGGTAGAAGGTCTTGCTAGTGAGACTGAGCAGGATACTGTTTGTGTTTAATGATATTTTCTTATTTTTCTTGGACCTCTTTACCATCACCACCTCTGGAGCTGACAATGTCCAGCTGCACTGGACAGGTGTGCAGCTCCATAGATTTGTCCATTACATTTAGTATCCTTAGCTTTGTACATTTTATTTACTTGTGAAGACAGCAGTTAACAAATCAGCTCACTGTGGCTTGAAAGGCAAGAATCCTTCTCAAGACATAGTTAAGGACTAGAAATAATGGATGCAAATTGGAAAAGGGGAGATTCAAGCCACATATAAGAAAGAAATTCTTTACGGTGAGGGTAGTGAAACACTGGAACAGGCTGCCCAGAGAGGTTGTGGATGCCCCCTCTCTGGAGGTGTTTATGGCCAGGCTGGACAAGGCACTGAGCAGCCTGATCTAGTGGGAGGTGTCCCTGCCTATGTCAGGGGGGTTGGAACTTGATGATCTTTAAAGTCCCTTCCAAGCCAAAGTATTCTATGATTCTATTCTATGATTCTATGATTCTAATTCCTTTTGACCTGAAAATGAATTCAACTGGTCCTCTTAGGAATCTCAGGCTGTGCACATAAGTGTTTCCAGGCAGTTTGCTTTTTTGTTGGGGTAGTATGTGGATGAGGTGGTGTTACTTCATGTGAGGCTAAAAGGTGCCATTCCTGAAGGAATCTTTAAGTTATGCTTGAAGTATCACTCTTCTATGTAGGCAAATGTTCTCCCCATAACTTCTTAGAGAAAACAACTCACCTCCATCATTTTCTCATCTTAGAAACAATAATGCAAGAAGTTAGAGGAAGTGTAAGTTGTAATTAATCCACTGATATAGTCCTTGTAACCAAGCTGCTCTTTCTTGCTGTATCACTATCCATGAGATCTGCAACTTATCAAGTGATTAACAGTAACACTGTAACTAAGCTGACAAATAATGTTTTATGTATTTGATTTTTAAACAATGAGAAGAATGTAAGGAAATGAGCCAAAACACTTTGAAAGTTCACAGCAACATCCTCTTATTTTACCATTGGGTTTCATTTTGCTCTGTAAAATATTCACAGGAATCACATTGTGTTGCTGAGAATGAGACAAAACATTTTGAAGTACTGATGCAATCGAAGGATGCTATAAAAGATGTACAAACTTTGAATTCAGACAATGCACACTGAGGGAGTTGGGAGACACTTATAAATTAGGCTTATAAAGCATTCATCAGATCTTTTCTGCGCATTGAACTAGTGCATATGCATTATACATACGTTTTCTCTTCTACATCTCTGTCTCCTAGTCTCTCCATATGCAATTGATATGGGGTAAGTCTCAATTTCAGTTAAAATCAGTGGAAAAATCTGGAAATTATGAGAAAGCTCAGTACTACATTCCTGTGCTTACCTGTGATTTCGGCATATGTCTGTGACTCTGAGATTTCAAAAATATAATTGTTTAGAAAATTCTTACAATCACCGTGGGGTGTTACAATTTCCACTAGTAGTATCTGCCTCACAAAAATCAGTCCAGACAAACTGAAACACTGGAAGGATTAACATTTTGTAAATTACTCAATTTTAAAACAATTATTGCTTAGGCCTTATGAACATGAAGTTAAAAAGGTAAAATGCAAACAAAATCATATGCATTTTTCCTCATGTAGTTTTGTGGGGGGGGGTTTCCCTCATCATTCTCTCCTACTGTTTTTACATCTTATCTCTGAAAAAAACTATGGCTGATTTCACAATGAACAATAGATAAACCATAAGATGGTTCTTTCTGCTCTTTTTCAGAGACCTTCTTTCTTTAACAAAGAATCTAAGGAATAAAGATAATCACTTCCACTCAAGAGATTCTAATCCAATTTAAGAAGAATAATTGAGTGAAGTGTGGGAGTTGGAAGTGGAATAAAAAGGTTATCTTGCAATTTGTGACCAGGACTGAAGTAAAAAAAAAAAACAACCCATAAAATCAAGTTAAGCTTACTGTGGTTATGCTGATTCAATTATCTAAAGAAACCTACTTTCTAATTCTAGTTTATAGGTTCTGTTTCAGTGTGGGATTTTGTCCATAAATATACCTCTAAAAAGAAAAGCAAAAATTCTTACTAAGATAGCTATACACACTTATAAAAAAAGATAGATTTCTAATATAATTTTTTTAGAGATTGCTGCTTTTCTGTCAATTACATGCACGTGCATTTGTCACGGAAGCAGAAGTGCCACTGTCCTAAATGCACAGGGCACTACTATTATGATAACTGATGGTAATCATGTATGCATTTCAGTTCAAGAGAAATACAGAGAAATGCAACTGAACGAAATATTCTTTGCATACAGAGCACAATAGCACTAAAAACTTCACTAATATCACAACAATCATGGAAAATAAAATTCTCAATGGAGACACATAACACAGTGTCTATAATGCAATGTATGGTCACACACTGAATATTAACATCTCAATCTGAGAAGCTGGGAAAAATTAATAACAGCAAGGACCCCAACAGCTTTTGCATTAGTCCACAGGTCATAAAAGAAGTGGGAATCTAGAAACCATTATCTCCATTGAGAATGATAAGAAAACCAAAGCCAAACCACCTGTAAAGGAGTCAAAAGTATCTCTTCTGTGCTGTACACTTGTGGTAAGCACTCTATCAGACAAAAATTACATGCTACCGAGAGAACGTCTTCTTGCTCTGAAGACTTAAGGGACAATCCAGTTCCCTTATGTGCTTATATGGATGAGAGAGAGAGGATAGGCATGACTCATCCTGACAAACAAAATCTATTCCTAAAATAAATGTGCAGACCCTAAAAATATCAAGGCAAACAAACAAAATGTGTGAAAGAGAAAAAGGTGAAAAACATCTTACATAAATACTGTAGGTGAAAGAAGAGATACTCATTTGAGATATCAGTTAAATATATAATAATGCATTGGTATGCAGACAGGGAAAAGCAATCATTCAGAGCTTAATGTCTTATTCCATTAATATCATGTATGCATAAGTTGCCTCTTACAATATTACTTCTAAAAATACAACATTTTTGTCTCCCACAATTTACAAAAAGAAGAGCACTTCACGAGCATTAGACACATCTCATTTTTGTGATAGCTTCTCAGTTGATATAATCCACTACTGCTTCATCCATTCCAATGGAGCTTTCTCATATTAATTTAGGCTCTTCATCTTTTCCTTGGGTGTTCTGAACAATGTAGAATTTTGGTTAGTTAACAAAGTTAATGAACATAAGATTATTTTGGTGTTCACAATAAAGAAGCTTCCACAATCAAAGTAACTAAACAAGTCTATTTTGCAGTTGGATGACCACCTGTGGAGAAGGAACTCTCATTTCTCTCTCTGCTAATAACTCCCTTCAGGCTATGTACTACAATACCTATTTTTCATCCCACAACATTCCTCAGTTCCTAGACTGGCCAGAAGATCGTTAGTGAGGAGAAAAATTAATCTATCACAGAGATAATGTAATATTCATATCTCACAAATTCTTGATTAGTTTAGAAGAACCAAAATCCTCTAGAGGGGCTAGCAAATTCACAATCTGTTCCTAAATGACAGAGTAGATGCTTCAGTTTCTGATCTGACTAGCTACTAGATAATAAAAAAAAAAACAAAGGCAGACAACAGTTTGTTATATGCAACATATATTTTCCTACTCAATACCAGGACTAGCACACAGCCAAACTTTGCATCCATGGTTTGCAAATTGTCATGCACTAGATATCAGTATAAATTTAAATATTACTGCCAAATCAGCACATAGAGAATTTATTTGGTTGCTGTCATAGGGTTTATGTGAGAACTAAGGCCTTGAAATCTCTGAAAAATAGTGATGCTTTGGATTAAGATTAGAAAGGATCTTCAAGTCTCTTGTTCTTTGCTATTGCTCCAGGACATTTGAAAATGCCTCTAACAGTAAGAGAATGGAAAATGTATATTGGTAGATACAATATACTCATTGATCACAACTTATACTTTACCTTTTTTTTCTGCATTGATAGAGATGCTGATTTCTGTTTTTTGGAGGCAACTAGCATTAACCAGTTATTGGGAGATGACCAAGAAATATTTAACTTTGATTTATTGTTTTAGAAATATATGCCTTGAAACAAAACTCTAATTTGGTTCTCAGATTAGGAAAATAGTACTAAATTAAAATGTTAATTAGGCTCCGAGTAGCCCCGTAACACAGAAATCCTGCTTGAAAGAGCAGTCTTTGCCACAAGGAACTGTACCATCTCAGAGTGGTACCATTCCTCTGAGACTTCCAGCAATAAAACTGTATTAGAAGATGGCTACAAATATGTTAATCTCTTAATATTAATTCTCCATGTAAGGAGTTCCTGTTGTTGCTATAGGAATACTCTATAATTGCATGGGTTCATGGGATTATTGAATGTCAGATTTATGAAGTATTCAGAGGGCCCTTGACAGACTTTAAGGAATTTTTCAAGCACAGCAGGAAGCTGCCTGTAATAGAATGAAAGTCATTAGCAGTGATTTAAATATGTAGTTGTTGCACAGGTATGTATAATTCAGTCTCCTTATTGAACTGTGTGATCTTTTCTGTTGAAAAACATGTGTTTCCCTATGCTTGCACCCACAGGTTCTCACAGGTAACCTTGGGCGTGCTGTTCTGTTCACGTGGTGACTATACTTTGCCTTTTTGGCATGTAATTCATGCAGCCAAGCTACCCTAGGATGTTTTTGAAATGCTATAATTGTTGAAACATGACTGAATTGACAGATTTCAGAGAACATGTAAGTAATTGAGATATGAATGCAGTACCACCTTATTAAACCAAAATTCCATAAAGACAGAGTCAACCAGGAAATTCTGGCATTGGAAGCAATTGTAATAGGATTCCAAAAATATGGACCTAGCCTTGGGTCCTGCTAGAAATCTCGTTTTCATCTGATTTGAGTACTGACTATAATGAATTCTGTGATGTTGGAAATACATGTTTGCAGATGAACAAGGATGTATCCCTGCTTCTGCAACAGGAAATATGTAAATCTGAGCCAAAATAAAGACGTGATTGATCTGGACAAAAGATAAGAACAGTTGAAGGAAAATTAGATTTGTGTCTCATTTTCCCAGTAGCTGTAAATGTACTAATACTAAAGAAAAAAAAACCAAAACAACTGTCTTCCTGGCACAGCACAGTTTATCTGTGTGACGGAACTCTCACCTCTCCACAGGGTCTGCTGTTTGCACATTGGGAGGCATCTCTAGTTTGTGCTATCTCTTGGATAGGGTTCAGTTGTGGGTTAATGGGCAGAAGCCACAGCTGTGCTCTTGCATAATCTAACCTCTGGACAGGAGAGGTGGTCTCACACTTGTGCTTCAGACTGTATTTCAGACTTCAGATTTAATTTGCTGGTAAAGATCTAACTAAAAATGAACTGTGGTGACAGTATCCCAGATATGCTGAGGGAGTGGACTTCTCAAGAAAGAGCAAAGCAGAAGCACAGCAGAAATGGGCTTTTGGGGGTTTTGGTTGGGGTTTTTGTTTGCTTGGGGGATTGTTTTTTTGTTTGTTTTAGAAGTTCCTTTGTGATCAGACTGTCAAGTCTTAGCTCTCATATCAGAGCAGATGCTGACATGCTGAGCTGAAGTCAGCTCAGTGTTGTCAACATCAGCTTCAATTGTAGTATCCTCTCTGTCGACCCTGCATTGAGGCCAGAGAACAGGCTAAGTAACATGTAAATATCTTTACTTACATATTGTCTGCAAATCTAAAATAAATCACCACTCTTGCCTAGGATGACTTAAATATATTCTGAGCAATGCCTTAGTTCTATGTGTAGTAAGTTGCATGTAGTGTAAATGGACATGGAAATATGATAGTAACATAAAAAGTTTTGCTGACAGGCCCTTGACCTCTTAGTTCTCTTGAGCAATGCCCATCACAGGCAGGTTTCCATTGCTTCTCCTTCTCAGTTGCCTTGGCACTGGAACCATTAGACCTTCAAGTTAAAAGGAATGGAATTTTGGATTTCAGGGTTGTTGGTTCATTCATGGACTGTATGCTGAAAGATCCCCTTCCTCCCTCACATTCTTCAAAGGAAGTTTGGATGGGAAGTTACTGAGAGATGATCAGATGCTGCCACTTTCTCAGCCTGGCTCTTTCTAGGCCAGAACAAGTAATTTTGACTGCAAATGAAAATTCAGTGCCATAATTAACATTGCCTGTGGTGCCAGATTAATAAATAGAGGAAAGAAATACTGGCACAATGTGCAGAACAGAATTGAAGCAAAGTCACAGCAAGCTAATGTCTTCTGTAGTGGAAAATACATCCATGTTTTCTGGGTCTGTGGGTTTTTCTGCTGGCTTTGTTCCAGATGCTGGAACACCAAGGATGACATATGCAAGATCTCAATGGCTTTGTGATACAAACAGCGGGGATTTTTATGATGTCATCTTCCAGACAATTTCCCTGTCTGACAATTTCTTATGGGTGAAGGTTGTTTTAGATTGCATCTGTTGTATCTGTTTATCCATGCCTTGCATGTCTTTTAAACTGTTGTGTTGTGCAGAATCATCCATGTAGAATAAATACTGCAGTCCGAGACAGTCAATATGGATACAATAAAAGTAAAATCACCTTCAAAAGATAAATATGTTCAGTTTTTAGTACTTGGGGCTAGAAGACTGATGGTTACATGAAGTCCTAAATGTGTCTCTTGAGTCTTATTAAAGCAGTATCCACATACTCATAGTGTATAACTATTTTAAAATAAACCTTTCTGAAGATTCCAGAGAATAAAAGATATCTATTTTATTATCTCATTGCTTTCAAACAATTTTATTAAAGTACCAAAAAGAGAAAAAAAACTAAAAAAAAAAAAAAACCAAAAAAAAACCATAAACCAAATCAATAGCACTTCCCCAACAGAATTACATTGCATAGTTCTCCTATTCAGACATATGAACATGGAAGAAATCTTAATGTTTCACCTGATCTATGGCTGACACATTTTAATGTCTGATTTCAGGTACGAAAACAATTTTGAACTTTCTCATAGTAGCAGCTTGGATAAGATACAAATCAGTATGATTTATATGATGTAAATGAAGATTACGTCATAGAATCATAGAATAGTTTGGGTTGGAAGGGACCTTAAAGATCATAGAGTTCCAACCCCCCTGCCAGAGGCAGGGACACCTCCCACTAGACCAGGCTGCCCAGTGCCCTGTCCAGCCTAGTCTTGAACACCTCCAGAGAGGGGGCATCCACAACCTCCCTGGGCAACCTGTTCCAGTATTTCACCACCCTACGTCATCTAAGTATTTATTTGTTTCTTCTGCTGTTTTCCAAGCTCTAATATTCATTATTGACAGAGTGATTGAAGTTTTGAAAATAAACAATTTCACTTGCTTGCAAAGTCGGACTCTGCAACATTAGCAGGAGGAGAGCTCAGTGCATTGTACTGGTACATTTTGCAGAGGGAAAACTGAGAATTACAACCCTGAGTTTTCAGAGGCTTATAATTAGTTTTTATTACTACTTTTATTCATTCTCTCAGAATAAGAGATATTCACAAATTATTCACAATTTCAATAACATAGAAAAATCACTTGTGTAGTGTAGAGACCACCATAAATACAGATATTTGAATTCATATAGATATTGATAAACACCATTTACTAGTGATAACAGCCTTTTATCAGTAATTTATGTAACATCATAGATATGCAGCAGGCTTTTACATAGAACTGTGCTTGTTACCTCTTTGATTGCCTATAATATACAGTGTATTTTGTGACATTAGGACACACTGTAAAAGATAGATTACGAGGTATTGGGGGAAAAATTATCAGAGCAATTGACAGGAATGAATTCTTTTGTTAACAAACACATGAAGGAGGCTGAAATGAAATCAGAGAGAGAGTTTCTTTTACAAGGAAGAAGCCTTCTGATCAATCAGTGATAACAAGTGTACATGACTAAAGCCTTCCATTGAATTACTTTGCAATATTCAGCCATATCCTTACATCTGTGGCTGAATAAACATCAAATTATTACTCCATTTTTGTCAAGTCCTCATCTATGTTTTTAAATCACATGTGGTAATAAGCTTTTCCACATGGCTGCACTCCTCTCTTAATTAATCCTGACTTTTGCTAGGATAGTCTGTCTTCCTCATATGCCTAAAAACTTCAGAAGACAGATGTGAATTACATTTTTAGGCAGTGTCCTATATCATAAAGATTTCAAACCTCAAACAGTATGATGGGAGAAAAACCACCTCCTACTGGAGCAAGCCTTCATGTTATTGAAAAGTTTAGCTGCATCTTCCACTTATCCCTTCAAAGACTGATGGACAGGAATGGCAAGACATTTGGCAGTATTTAGACGATTTTCTTCGAACAGTCATAATTTCTCGGGTTTATTTGTTAGTTTCAAGGTATTTAATCAAAATTTATCTGCTGGAATTTCAACAACTATATAAATTTAGCTTTATCTACATAAAGGGAGAAAATATTTATTTCTCTCCCTTCTGCCAGAAGATTGTTTCATTTTACTCAGCTATTAGTCGCTAATGGAATGAGAAAACAACAAATAAAATAAGATTTTCTCCATGGAAATGAACAGATGTTATTCTTAAAAGTATTTTGGAGTTTTGCATTTCTCATTAAAAAGGAAAATTAGTTGGAAAATCGATTAAAATAAAAAAGAAATGTTGCCACAGACTTCTAAAATACAACAAACCAGTGGAAAATCACATTAAAATTCCAGCTAGAGACTGCCTAGGGGAAGAGAGAAATTCCAAGAAATGTTTGAGAGATCACAGTCTTCACCCTGTACAGCACTGCAGAAAGACACAGTACTCAAATTGTGTGATTTAAAAGCTCACTGTGGGAAAGAAACAGGGTTATAATAGAAGATGACTTACTAATAATATTTAATTGAGGTTCCATCAACAGACAGTTTCTCTTTTCTGTGAATACAGGCAACAAGTTGAACAAGAATGAATAGAGATTCATAATTAAAAAAATATTTCCCCTTTCACCATGATAATTTAAAAATAAAAAAAAATAAATCCAGCAAAACCAAAACACTGCAGAGATATTTTCTTCATACTTGATTATATAATTTGGCTTTTCTATCTTGCTACCTTGAAGTGCTTTGGAAGAGTATTTTCACTTCCTGCTGCTTTTTCTTCCTGGAATGTTTCCAGGAGAAGTTTTCTCTCATGCTAATTAATACATGGTAGAGTGGTAGAGTACTATATTGTGCAGCATATATGCATAATACCACTACTAACATTTTGCTACTTCCATCAGTAATTAGCATGAGAGGATGAAGGGACACATTTTTCACTAATGAATGCTCTGTAGTGCTCTATAGCACTTTGAACATGTAAAGCCCTATAGAAAGATGAAGAGCTATGTTTCCAGTAGTTTCCTCTAAGCTTTAAGTCTGTGTTTGTCTGGTTTCATTTTTTCTCCTGTGGCTGAAACCTTTCACTTACATAATGAAATTCAGTGATTTTAAATTATAATTAAAAGACTGAGAATATGGAAAGGTTGCCATTTGTATTCATAGGGTACACCTATATGAAAAAGCAACTATAGGATTGATCTGCTAATACATGTTTCCACATGTTTCCATACGTGGATTGTGAGGAGAGCAACAGAGGTGATCTAGTCCTAGTGCTAGACAGAATAAAAATAAACACAAATCTTTTAAGTATAATAAGCCATGTCACATATATTTTAAGTGGGAAAAAAATAAAAAGATAAGATTTTATTTTGCTTAAATAGCTTTAAATTACTGCCTGGACTGGGGCTGATGAAATTAGATGATACTCTTCTGATACCAAGCTAATTTGATGAACTCATCCTGCATAGAGGAAAAGCTGTGCTCTTCTGCAGATGCCTATATGCACTTTTATTAGACTTGTTTAAAGGTGGTGGGGAAAAGTGTTAGTTTTTCTGGAGAAAATATTTTTTTTCAACATTCAAAAGCAATTAGGATTTCTTGCTGCTCAGCTCAACATATTGCATGTTCCAGAGAGCGCAGAGCACTTTTCTGGTGTAAAGTATATTCAATTGTTTCTCAGTTTGGACACCCAAAAGTAGCTGTACTGTTTTTGCTGAGTTTCCTTCTCATCCTGCAGTTTGCAGTAGTGGTCTCAGAGGAATTCCTTTACCTTTATTAGGTTTGTTCTCTTTTTTTTCTGCAGAACTGAATATTTAGCATATATATTTTCTTTCCTAAAACAATAAAAGAATTATGGATGTTAAAAGTTCATCAAAGTGTAATATTTGTGGCACAATGAAAGGAAAGCTGTATGCATGATAGGACAGAAGCTTAAACAGGCAGTTTTCTCAGAAAAAAGAGTCACAGAGGCTGTTTTTTCAAGAAAATGTAGTTAAGCAATTCAGTTCAATTTCTGTTCATTTTGTGTATTTTTATTGCAAAATAGAAAATTTGAGTTTCAACAGTATGAAAATAAGCACATGAAAATAAAAAAAAAACAAAACCCATTGAAAAAATATTTTCTCATACTCATATTTTCATGATTTAAAAGACATTTTTTATTCAGAAGTGGATTTCAGTACAAGACTATCTGCTTCCTTGCAGCTATGCTTGCCAATGTGATAAGGTAAGACATTTCAAGTACTCATAAATTATCATATCAATAATAATTTCTGTCAGTCAACATTGTCTAGGTTCAGGAGCAGGTTGCCCAGAGAGGTGGTGGAAGTCCCGTCCCTGAAGATATTCAAGGACAGGCTTGATGAGGCTCTGAGCAACCTGATGTACAGGATGTTCCTGCTCACTGCAGGGGGGTTAGACTAGATGATTCTATGATTCATAGTCCTCTTGATCTTGAAATATTTGTGCATGACTATTTTCAGTGTTGTTTCACTGAATTCTCCGAATACTGGTATTTTCAGCAGCATTCCACATGATGTAAGCATTCTGACAAATTTATTGACATCCCAACTTTCCAAATACAGAGCTTTCTGTTCTTGAAATAATAAAAAGCACCATCATTTGTGCTGTAGAGCATATTTCTGAGTAATTTCTTAGTAACGCACAATTCCACTCCACAGCACCTCTGAACACTCATCATAAGTAAGCTCTTATAATATCCAGTCAATCAGGATACTTTAACTGGAGAATATCTCCATCTTTTTTAATGCAAGTAAATGAAAATCAAGTATAATATACCACACGAGGTTTTGCAGTCTTTTGTCAGAGGGGAAAGGAGAATTGTCGCTGACTTACATTTATGGAATATATAGCTGAAAGTTCAGTTATTTCCTCTGGTTTGGAAAGTCAGGAGAAAATATTCATACATATGCAGAAAACATTTTAATTGATCTATGGTACTCTACTGGTCTGCTTACACTTGATATAATGTGTTTTGGTTTTGTGTTTTTACCTTTCATTTTGGAAGATTCAGTTTCTACACTACCTGTATTTTTGTTCCTTTGTCTCTGACATCTTCAACATGACCCATCATTTAGTAAGAGTTACTTAAGAAAGATTCATATGCATTTCTGAAGCTTCTTTGTTCCTTTCTTGGTTTCCTTCTTGTCCTTCAGCTTTTGTTGACATCCTTATAGCTGCGTGATGTCCTGGCTGCATAATTCCTCTTCAGGTAATGTTTTAAAAGCAGACTCTTTTGTTCTATACCTTTCATAGTTTTCTAGAGCTTTTTCACACAATCCTACTTTACATTAAGATTCACTTCAATGCTTCTAATAAACTAGTAGCTAGCAATTTTTGCTAGTAATTTCTACAACTTACCTTTATCGTTGCCATGCCTTGCTTTAATAATTGTTATTTAGAGTCTTGGTATGTATATAGTGATTACCAGTGGGTTGTAATCACTGTCTACATACAAAGCTGATCTAGCAGAAACCCAGTTTAATATATAGACTTCATTATTGCTGATGCATGAGGAATAGCTTAACCAAATAGGGAGAGTTTTCTGTAAGCCTAATAGCTCCCTAATTGTTTGATAAACTGAATGTGATGTGAAAAATCATCATGGGAAAAACAAAATTAAGTAGAAAAGTAGATTTTATTTGTTGAGTACAAATCTGCCTGGAAAAAAGGATAGAAATTGAAAATAAAATCCAATCCCATACCAACCCTCAATTCAAAACATCATTTATCTCCTTTTCTTTGAGACAATTCCAGTACAGCCAGGCAAACCCTGACAGAAGCTTGTATGACTTATTTTAAAGCTTGAAATTTTACTGTTTCTGCAGCCTATTAAATAGCATGTTCTGACTTTTAACTATCTTTATAGATAGAAACGTATTTTTGTGATCTACTCTGTAAGTTAAGCTAGATACTTAATGTTCTGTACTCAGGGGACATAAAGAACAATTGATCACGCTCATTAATAGCAACCTTTTTATATTGGAAAGTTCAGGTGCAGTCTTTTCTAATCAGAGACAAATTCCTTTAATCTGTCTACACATTCAACTTTTCTAATTTTTCCTGGTGATTTTGATGGTATAATTTGGATTCTAAATTTTTCCTAAGTGCCATTGTGAAATCATTGTATAATACCCAGCAAAGGCCTTTCTGCTGCTACTAGTGCTCATTAGCTGCCTCTTAGTGTAATCTCTCTCTCTTTTGCTTGTCTGCCTAGTAAATGCTGTCCCTTTGGTGTTATCATTAGTACCAGAACTTTACAACTGATGATTATGGCAAACTGTAGAGATAATTTTGAACTTAGGCCAGAGTCCCCTTCCTCACCAGTGCCATTTTAACATTTTATCTTCACTTTATTCCACTGTCCTGGTTAGTAATGAAAATACTGAGCATTACAAAAGTAAAGAGGCACTGATACAATTTCTAACATAGATTGCTTAGATTGCTTCCCTGTATTTTTCTAGGCTCCCACTCCATTAAATAGTTAGGATAAGTCTGGACCACTAAGATTCCCTAGGACACTGTCCTGATGAAAGTTTTTGGCTTACTTTTAAAGGTGATGTCTTCATCATGCTCTTCCTGAATAAGAAGATGGGTTTTATTGGCAGATAGCTTCAACTTAGGCAGTGTTGTTAATCACAGTTTCTGACATTCCAAACAGTGCTATGAAAGTAAAACAGAAGGTGGCTTTCAAGCGATGGTGCATAAAATGTATTTTAATGTGAGATCATGACTAGAGGTAACATTTAAAGATGTTCCTTTTGTCAGGTCAGCCCTAGGCAATTTTCAGATACTTGCTAAGAGGTACTTTGTTCTGGATAAACACTTCTTTATGATGGTATTTAAATTAGACAGCTGGGTCAAACTCTTTTATGATAATAAATATAGATATAGTTGCTGACTTGGGAGGTAGTAAGTGATTTATAAGTCTTGGATATATGCTGATTAAGATACAGCAAACCAAAAGAAAGGTAAGAGGCATAACAATGTAGACCATAAAAGTACATAAACTAAACATCTAGAGATCTATTCACTGCCAATGAAAAAAGACCAGATTAGAGAAAGTAACTTTTTGAATACACTGTGTAAATAACCATTCAAAAATGCAGACTAATGCTGAATCAACATATCCATGGTTAGCAACCAAACATTAAAAAAAGGCTAGGTTATGATGTACTCCGGTACATTGTTGAGATTATATTCAAATCTGTTTATTTATCAGAATTTATGAAGGCTGCTGACTGGTCTGGTGCCTAGCTGAGCTCAGCACATAGCTGATGAGGAGTTAATTGAAACTAAATCTAAGTAGGAAAGAGGCTATGCCTGCAGGCACAAGAAAAACTCAAGGGAGCTTTCCATCATATTCGCTTCTTCATTTGAAGACATGTCACACAAATCATCAAAACAGCTTTTGATTTCCAGACTCCCCTCTGAACCTGGACTTATAAATAGCAACCTATACATGAACACAAAGATAAGGAGACTTCTCACTTTTTGTTTGGTGATTAAATGACCTTAATCATGTATACCTTTCTTACCTCATGAATTAATTATCACGATGAAGCTTACTGAAGGTTGAACATGATAACTACCTGCACCCACTATTCTGCTCCTGGCACTAGCTTCTTATAGAAACATTGAGTCACATTTAATGTTTCATCTAGTGTTTTCCAGTCTCTGACTGAGAAGGGCTGGGGTTATGCTGACCTTCATAATTTAACTATTTAACTCCATGGGAAGGGTGAATGGTCATACTCTGGAGATTAGAATAAAATAATGGAATTTTCTGCATGGAGAAACTGAAAAAGACCATAAGGTTCACCTCTTCCTATGCACATGCAAAGCAGCTCAATACTTTGAGGTTTTCTATGCTGAATAAAATAGAAGCTTTATCAATATTTAAGTAAAATTGACCTAAAAAGATCAGATTTTATAGATGCAAATCTTATACAGGTAAATAATGGGTTATTTTTTCTCTGGAAAATGAGAATGATTACTATTGGTGATACAAGTTAGATTTGTGGTAAAAAATTTTCAGGAACACATAAGAAGAATGAATGAGAAACAAAAGGCCAGTTCAGGTTTACTCCAAACTTTGTTTCTTGATCATCAACTTATTTAAAAGACGATGCATGGCAACTTTTTTCCCCACAGACATTTCTAACAAAAGCAATAATTTAGATCCACGGGGTTAAGCTTTAATGCTATAGACCCCACGCCACCCAGAAATATGGAGATGATCTTTCTCTCCACTTTCAACCATTCCCTGCATTTTCACATATCACATAAGACCATAAGAGAAAGAAAGGAGAGCTTGTGGTCATATTTTCATCAGTATCTATTTCATAAACCTGAAGAAATTTCAGTTTCCCAATTACAAAGGAAGCTTAACTTTAAAGGGGACAAAAAGAAATGCTTTTTTACTTTAACCTCACTGGAAGCTGTCGAAGTTGTGGAAAGATATGAGTAAAATCCTACTCTTACCCTTAGAAACAGAAGCAAGATGTGGGAAGCATGCTCAGGACATGAAGACCTCAGTGGTCACTTCAACTATAAATAGTCAATTACCATCTTTGTCAGCAATGTGGTGGTAAATCCCTCTTGTTAGCCTTTTAAATCAGCCTTTGGCAGAAAAAAAAATTAAAAAGAGATTAAGAATAAAGAAATAGATTTGAGCCACTACTAGAGACCAAAATTCCAGCTTTTCAGGAAAGGAGAATGTTCTGGGAAGCCACTGAATGCCATCATCTTTGAGAGGAAGAGTTTTGTTAAAGCAATTTACATGTAGTAGTTAATGTTGTAAAGGTTAAACATCTTGCCCTTAGCCTCTTTCTCTATCTATTGCAAGAGTCAGTCAGGTCACCTGTTTATATCTCATCTTGCTGAATCAGTGACCCACAAACCTAACACCTCCTTTAGAGTAAAAAATGCATGAGCTTGTTCTTCAATGCATATCCTTAGGGTACATGCTTATTTTAAGTCTCTCCACTGCCTATTAAATTAGCAAAGACTCCTATAGCTTTCGCCATTGAAAAAAAAGAAAGAAGAAAAAAATTGGACTAGAGTTGAGGGTAATGATATTATCCTGACACAGCAAAGTATCCTTTTTGCTACTTTGCTTTAAAGAGTATAATTATGTGCATGTGAAAGCATACAGATGCAACTCTAATAACGTTTTCACTTACTGAGAAGGTAAAATCACACTGGATGGTATGAGAACACCCACTACAGAACTTCAATTTGAAAGGTTCAGGACAGTTCTTATGTTGGAGTGGCTTACACTGATTTCATAATGTCAAAAGTCCCAACCATGCTGTGTGTGGTTTTTCTTTTGAACTCACAATCTATTTTATGAATTACCCCTTTTAATTTCTTTAGTATCCTGCATGAGTGTTCGGTACTAGGAAGCATGCCAAATAACTTCCAAGTCAATTTTAGATGTTCTGCCTCAGAACTTACGATTTTCTGACGTTATCAGCCTATTTAGTAAGTCTACTCTTCCATTCACCAAATCATTCCTTTGAGTCATCATGATATGATAGCAGTATATAACTGCAGTGAACAACCATTAAAGAATTCTGTGCAGTGCTTTGAAGAGAACTGCATGTCTTTAGAGATTCATACGTCCCCAGGTCCTGTCATTTTCCGGACAGACTGCTGCTGTTTCAAAGTCACTGATTTGTACTTTCTGCCCGACTTAGTTCATTTGGAGACATTCACACATCCAATAAAACTTTTTTTTGAGGCCAAAACTGGAAGGGGGTGAAAAAACCTTTATATCCAAGTACCTTAAAGTCCAAGAAGCTCACAAAGCTCATTTAATTTTGACACAAAGAAAGGCATTGGGCTAACTCAACTGAAGAACAAGATTTATTGATGCCATTTTCTGCAGCTCCAGGTAAATAGTACTGATCTACTTTTGAATTTAGACTTTGTCCTGTTTATGTTTGTTCATGCTGAAGATAACAATTGA
Source organism: Turnix velox (assembly GCA_013400935.1). NCBI lineage: Eukaryota > Metazoa > Chordata > Aves > Charadriiformes > Turnicidae > Turnix > Turnix velox. Next base: position 39,245 of record VZTY01026725.1, read on the forward strand.
TTTACAAGTAGACTCTTTGGTTGACAGAATTTAATAGCCAAGAGAGCAAGTGAACACAGCATTAAGAACTGAACTGTGCCTGATCCTTACTCTGTCTTCTATTATTTTCTTTCTCCTTCAACTAATATATTTTCATACAGCTTTGAGAAAATATGTTTTCCAACTTGTTGTCACTGTTCCAAATAATTTTAAAGTCAGAATACACTATCATCTTATATACTGAAAATGAGATGCCAAACCATGAATCAACAGTGCCTAATCAAGTATTTGCAATTATCAAATTGAGCTTTTACTCTTTAATTTAACCCATTAACAGTTTAAAAATATATATTCTAAGGGAGTTTTAAATACTCAGGATTCCTGAAGGACATCTGTCAAGTTCAGACTCTTTTGGGACTTGATTGGAGAACACCATTTTTTTCTGTTCCAGATCCTTTCTGGAAATTTATACTTCCCATGACCTTATTAGTATATAGCATTTCCTAAAATGCTTACCACTAGATGTGTCATATCCATTGATTGACCATTTGTTCCTGAGTTTCATCCAGGAGCAATATATTAATTTTTAAACAAAAAATGAAAAGTAAAATATTAGCATCGTGCAAGTTTCTGCTGCATCTGGATTCTTCATTGTGTATGCTGGAACCAAAAGCCAGGATAGAGTGGAAAAGATGTATGATTATAATTTCTTTTACAAAGGACAAACCTTTTTTTTTTTTTTTTTTAAACAAACAAAGCCCTAAAAACTGCAGATCTGTCAGAAAATAAGGTTCATTACTTTCTCTATTGCCTGTAAAACATCAGGAGAGTTTCAACCAAATAGCAATAAATATGAAAAAAGGCCATTCTGTTCACCTCACCTGACTGGAGCACCACAAAATCCTGCAGTATGTTTTAGCATCAAACACACAAGTTTTATATTTGACTAGAGGGGGAATACTTTGAACCAAAAGTTCTATAGACTTTCTTAATTGTAAAAACGAGTAGCATAAAAGAGACTTCTGAAACATTTCAAATAACTAGCTATTGCATTTGTCAGGATGAATGTAATTTATGACTAATGCAGGCCACAGAGCCTGTTTCTCAGTGACATTTTGGAGTATGTTGTAACAGAGTTCTTGGGCATCAGAAACTTCAGTGAACACAGTAATTTTCTGTGCTCCAGATGAAGATCAGAAATTGTCTGAAACACATATCTGAAGGAAACAAGAAACCTAGGGGAAATAATGTTGTAGGTCCAGGCCTTGAATGCATTTTAACTTTGCAATGTCCTATTCCTAGGTGCACCACAATGTACATTCTTTAGCCAAGGTTTTTCAGAAGGCTAATGCCAAGATTGAACTGCAGGGAAAGAACAGGCCTGTCAGTCTTCTAGTTCTGGAAGAGAATCTCTCCTTGTTTCCATAACTATGTAGTAAAATTATGTTTTTTATAGAACTTTTGTCAGTGCTTGAGGAAGATTGTATTGGTAGGTGTATTTGATTCCTGCTATTGATTCACACTACTAGCACTGATGCTGAAGATTGTCTAAGCTTCCAATTCAGCCAAGCTCTGTGTAGCTTACTAACTTGAATGCAGTACTGACTTTGCATAAGTCTTGAAGAACAAGCATGACTTTAAACAGAAGTGGGTGGCACTGATTATAGGGATTTTAGTAGAAATTTTATATGTAGGTGAGCATAAACCAGAGCATGTCTAAGATTTTAGCCCTCAGTTTATAATTCTTTTAACTTGGTGCTTTTTGACACTTCAAGTGAGTCCAGAAAGATTGCAGCAGAGTTTATGAGCTTGTAATGAAATTGTTCAGTGAATCTGCTGGCTTAATTAATTTACTTAGGGGACAACCAAATAATTTATAGAGGAATTTGCTGCTTGTTTAACAGCCATTTCTTCTGCCTTTATTGTAAAGGATAGACCTCTCATTAATTATATGCTTAACAGATGAAAATGGTCAAACCAATTTAGTATACTAAAGAATCCTTCTAATGTGGGAAGGGAAATATGTTTCATAAATATGCAAAGAATTCCCACTGGATAGCAAACTTTTCTCTGTCTCCTGAACTCTCCTGAGTTCAGTATGATTTCTTTTGCCTCCCCTAGGAAATTTATTGTTCAGCAAGCAGATGAATCTATGATTCCAGTAGGATTTCAGTCTAAGATTACTCAATGTCACAATATTACACTTAGTGAAATACACAACCCAGTCTTATAGGATATACATGTAAGAGTGCTCCATTAGGGAGAGGGAGACAGGAATTGAGAGTGACTTCTTTCCAAGGTAGGACAGACCCACAGAACCTGCACAGGGTAGGTAGCACTGCTGTGTGCTGGTTACAGGGCCATCAACAACCCCAGACATGGCAAGTGATGAATCAGAGCCAGAGGCTAGCCAGGGGCACCAATGAGTGGAAAAAGGAGATAGATGGCTGAAGGTCCACTCAGGACATGAGCTACACATAGAGAAGAGCCACGGTCTGTCCTTCTGAGATACCTGGCCAGAGAGAGGGCTGGAGCCTGGTACTCCAGCCACATTACTGGGGCAGGGACTGATGATCCCTGGGGAAGCTGAAACAGGACTCTTGTGAGCTGACATAAGTAGAACACAAGAACAATGAAAAAAGCATGGATGAAATTAAACAAGTAAATTTAATCTTGATACTTCACAAAGAGCAGGATCTCCAAAGGAGCTCCTAGACAGAGGTAAACAAATGGGAAAGCATTCACTGGAGAGCTCAGTCCTTGCTAGGGTGTCCTTGTTAGCTGGAGTCCTTGCTAGTGAGAGACAGAGAGTTTGAGCCTGCTACTCTTATCTGTGTGTCAGGGATTCAAGTAGGCAGTTTTCACAGTGTTCTGATCTCCTTCAGCAGGGCAGGAATCTCAGGCATGCTTGATGAGATGCCTTTGAGTCCATCACAGGCTTATTATCTATGTGCAGGTGTCTTACTTGAGCACATAGAACTAAACAATGATTAGTGTGATAGATGTGTTTTCCAACACTCCAGGTGCAGGTGTTAGCAATCCTCCTTGCTGATCTTCTTTCATTTTCCAATAGAGCTCATTAGCCCATGGGCGGTGTGGTGGGGTAGAGGTAGGGATGGACAGGGGCAATATGGCCTGGTAGTGGAATATATGCACCTGGTCCATAAAATACAGGGATACATGTTATATGATCACAGAAGAGGGCAATTATGTTGATATAAGGCTTGGATAAACCCATATGGTCACTAGAAAATCTTCTATGGTAACTACCAAGGAAATACCAAGGTCAGAGTCTAACTGACTGCTCCAATAACTGGGCATCTAACTTTCAGGGAGAAGTCTTTCTGGCTGCTTTACAGTATTCCCACTTTGGACACAAAATAATCTTGCCAGACATTTGTCCTAATTAAAATTTTGTTTTCCCATATTCTATTAATTTTAATTTTCTTTTCAGTCGCGTGGGACATGCTTTTATGCATGAATTGACTATATGTCTCTTTGAGGTATATTATGGTGTGGCAAAGTCTTACTCATTAAACTTCTCTGCAGTGAGGAGGATGTTAATGAGGATCTGGAGGCCTGGTGATTGTGCTAATCATCTGTCCACAGAGTCATTGTTATTTTCTGGCAAAGCAAGTGTTTTAGTATGCATAAAGCAGACCAGAGTAAGAATGCATATGTTGTTGCCTTGCTGCCTTACCTAAAAATAAGGACTATATGAGAAAGTATAATACAAATTCATGCTCCAGATAATGGACTAAAGAAAGAAATTTCATCTGATTTTCCATAGTTTACATACAAACCCCAATTACTTATTGAGAATTTGTTTCTTGACATCACTTTTGCATTTAGAACCTGTGCATATCTGTAGTGAATCAGATTGTGTAGATAAGTGAAATAAAATAAAGGTTGTTTTGCAAATCAATCTCAAACTTCCCTGTAAACTAAGCATAAAATTTATTTATTTAACCAACAGAAATTTAGGATTGTAGGCAGCAAATAAGTTGTTTTACGTAACTGACAGTGGCACCTAGCAAGACAAATACACATGCAAACCCACTGTGCAAATCGTGCCCTTTGTTCCTTTCTAGTTCTTCAGCATTGCCAGTGAAACAGTAGCTACTGTCAGCAATCCAATTTATAATCAATCTAGTGGTGTAGATTTGCTTGAATGAACAAGAAGGTTAGTTTTAATCTAAAGTGAGACTAAAAATAGCAGGATAAGGTTGCTGCTAAATTGCCTCTACAACTCAAATCAAATAAGTGCAGTTTGAAACTCACACCTTTTAAAAAAAAGACGTTTGGAACCAGTTGGAGTGCACAGATTTTGAGGTTATACAATGACTGATCACCTAGAACTTAGGAATTGAGGTTTGAAAGTGTAAACCCCTTTTGTTCTGAGTAATTATTAGACAATGCATCCTAAAAGAAAAGCTAAGTTTTATATACTGTTAATGACACAATGGGTTGTAATTAATTATCTATGTTGTTACTCAAGAGCTAACCACAATTTAGCTACTGACCACAATTTCTCTGGACACTCTCCCAAACACAGAAAAAATACAGAACAAATACCACTGCCTCTTACCAAACAATGAACTTCCTGCATATAACCAAACATTTCCTTTACCTTGTCTGGAGTGAGGAACTGAAAGGAAAGCTGATGTGACTTTTCTTTAAGTTTTCAAGGTCAACTACTGCAGCTTTTCATCTCTAAAATCAGTCCTAAATGTACCATCAGACACAGGTAGAGACAGAAAGGTGAATTCTTTTACTTCATAATTTTTAAACCTTTTCTTCTTTAGTCTTTGTTGTTCTATTCCTTATGTATTACTTTTCCCCCTTCCTGTCCTTGTGAACAGAATTCTTCTTTGTGTCATTCTGCACTGAAATTTATTGCATTAATTGCACAAATGGCAAAACCAGTGTGTACCTGAGTTAAGTTTTACAAGTATGGGTCTTTTTTGGAACTAACAGTGTTGCAGAAATAAGCATGACAGCAGGTATTCTTCAAGTTTTGTTCAGTCCTAACAAATTAATTATTCTTGTACTTGCAAGAAAGGAGTTATATGCTATTAGAATTATGCTATCTGCTGACAAAGTGGAAACCTTGTCTAATGGCTTTCTTCTAAAATGGATTTCTAAAAGTTTTATTTATTTTTGACATCCACATGTTCCAATGGCTATGAACTGTATGCATCTTGTGTCTGCCAGGTATATCCTACATCTATTTCTGTTTGTTACTATTCCAAATATTTTTGACATCTAATTATGAAAACAAAACACCAACCCCCCTGTCTTTTGTTAATGAATTTTATGTCTTCAACCAGTGAACTAATTAGAAACATTTGCTGAATACTGAATAGAATGCACAGGGTGTCTTAAAATATAATATTACAGTTCAAAAGAACTGATTGCCAAAAGAAAAAAAAAATCTGTTTTTTCTTTTGGCAAACAGAAAATGAATAAAACGATTCTGTGAGCATTAACATGCAAGGAAGGAAGAAAGTTTCAGAGAGCTGAAAAACCAGCTCACTCCTTTCTGGGAAATTTTTACTGAAGAAGTGAAAATATGAATTGAAACCTATTCCTTGTTTTTCAGGAGATGGGTGTCAGATTATTTTGTAAATGTATTTGGGGTAGGTGTCCAAGCATTTGTAGTGGAGTGTGAGGGAAAGCTGGGGAATGCCCCATGCTGGACACTTTAGAGACATCCATCAGCAATACTTAGTGGTGCCTCCAGGAAAACGTATTTAAAAAAGGGCTAAATGCTGCATGTCGGTATGTAGGAGAAAAGTGAGAGGGAAATACTGTGTGAGAAACAGCCCTGTAGACAGTGGGTCAGTGAAGAAGGAGGGCAAGAAGGTGCTTATATGTCAGAGCCAAGTTTTTTCTGCAGCTCATGGAAAGGTTGAGGTGGGCCAGATTATCTCCCTGCAGCCAGCTTGGAGACCATGGTGAAACAGATTCACGCTGCAACTCACGGAGGACCTCATGCTGCAGCAGATGGATATTCCCTGAAGGAAGCTGTAGTTTATTAGAGAGCTCACACTAGAGCAGACTCCCATCAGGAGCTACTCAGGCAGGATCAGGAAGAGTGTGTGAGGAAGAATAAGTGGCAAGGAGGAACTGTTATGAACTAACTATAACCCCATTTCCTATCCCCCTTGCGCTGCTCAGGATGGGGTGAGGTCAAAGACTGGAGAATGAAGGAGGGAAGTCAATCCCAGGAAGAAGGGGTGAAGGGATTTTTTACTTTGTATCTTACCATCCATACCTATTGTACTTATTAAGAAATTAAATTCTTTCCCCAAGTCTGTGCCAGTAATTGGCACAGGATGTTCCTGCTCTTGTCTCGAGCTATCAGATTTTTCATCTTATTTTTTCCCTATGTCCGATTGAAAAAGGGGAGTGTGAGAGTGGATGGTGGTTGTCTGTCAATTGGCCAAGGCCAACCCACCATAGCAAAACTTTTAAAAAATATGGTATGAAATTTTCAAAAAAACTCTCTTCATTTACTTGAATTAATAATTTTCTGTGAACTTTGGTTTAATTTGTAGCTCCTTAAGAAATTAAGATCCACAAGAATTCTGGAAAATGGTAATAAAATGGCTTAAGGACTTATGCAGCATAAGAATATGCTAAGGTTGGAAGTGTTGCATCACATTCCAGGTATTTGCCTGTACTGCTTGGAATCCAAGAGACAACCTCAACTTATTTATTTTACAGTGTTCCTAGAAATTTCCCTTTTAATTTTAATGCTACTTAATTTTGTCTCAAATGATTTCTACTTTAAAAATCTTAAGATCTTTCAGAAATCTTTTCCAGCAATATTAGACACTCTCATGCTTGTCAATATTGCCTCTCTTCATTTACAAGAAGATCTATATAAAAGATTTTTATCCTAAGTGTGAAACATAAGCAAAATAGTTTTAATCAATATTTACACCAGGGTGGAGTGGAGGCTGTTGTAATTATAATTCATGAGGGGACAGATTATTTCCCAGTATTGAATGTCTGTCAATATTTTCCATTAGAAGCCAGTGAGTCTTTAACACTGTAAAAATGGTTGTAATTATGTCTGAGATTGCTTAGAAGGAAAGGCAAAATTCATTTGCATGCAGTTCAATGTGATTTAGTTTTCACTTACCTGTTTAAAGGAAACAAAAAAAGACATTTTATTACTTCCTCTAAGTGAGGTTGCATAACACCCCACGTTTTGTGTCAGGTGCTGTGTGTAAGAATTACAGTCTTGGCCACCTGGAATCTATTTGTAAAATTACCTTGTGAGCCATAGGACAAGGCTGTAATTCCCTCGACAGACCTGTGCTGCAAAGAGGTTGAAGGAACTCCCTCTCTGCCTGCCAGATTGCCCTTACTGCAGTTACAGCACAAGCTGTGCAGAGAGCGGCTCCCTGGGGTGCTTATGGAGGTGGTGAGATTGTAGTTCCCTGCAGGTGCACTGGGAAGCAAGTGGTATCAGGTTTACTCCTGCTGAAGCAGGGATAACTGGGAACTCAACTGTGATTTCTGTCACAAACTCTCTGCTGTTTGTTACAAACTGAAAATTGAGCCCTAAGCATATAAAGAGTCAAATACTGACTTTGAAGTTAAAATCCTATTCAGATGAAAGACATCCACACCTCTGCAGGTGTTATATTGTTCAGTCTGTCTTAACTGCAGAGTGAACAAGATAGAAATCTATTGATTTAAGGAATGAAGGCTATTTCCACAGCCAAAGGGAGTGAGAATTTATTTTTACATGAGAGCTCGCATTCTGAGGAAAACAGCAAAATCTATAAAAAGATGTTTATGGAGTACATTACCACTGCCTTCAGTGAATATTGGCTTGGTATTCAGTGCTTTGAAATATAGGATTTCTATAGAATGCTTAAAGGATTCCATGGAAGGTGACTGAGAAAACAAAATGTATAAATGTGATGCAGTTTATGGACACAGCTTCTGAAATTGTCGATAATTCCACTGAGGGGAGAAGAAAAAGGAGGGTGAACCAGAAATCGATAAGGTTGAAAAACAGTTAATGGATCTCGAAAACATGTTTAATTACCAGCATGTAGAGCACTACAGAAAATCCTTGTACTGCATTTTTACCTGCTCCATACTTGAAGTCTAAGACGTAAACAACCTTTAAATAAACTTTACTTGACTTTAGGTCTTTCTTTAACTGTATCACTCAACTAACAGATTAAATATTTCAATTATGTCAGCTGTGGGGAGCCTATAGAAGTTTAAAACATGTTAAAGAAAAATCCTGGTGTACATGGCCCATCACTTTCTGAGAAACTGGACCTTTCGAAGCCAAATCAATCACTCAAAAACATTAGTAAGTAAAAAAAACTGGTCCTGGCTTCTTACAGTCATAAATTTTTTCTTCTCTCAGCATAGTTCATGTTCCATAGATCATGGAATGTTAGTTTCTTAAACTCTAACACTTTTAGTATTTGACCTTTACATTTTCTGAACCAAATGGAGCTTGTTGTGATTTAGTCCTAGATGGTAACTTGGACCTTACAGCTGTTCACTCACTCCCTTCCCCAACTTCCTCCTCCAAATGTAGTAGGAAAAAGATGAAGAAAAAGGATGAAAAAACCCTGCTAAACTGCTCATGGGATGAGATAAAGACAGTTAATAGGTAAAGAAAAAAGGAAAAGAAAAAATCTGTATGCGAAACCAAAGTAAAATAAGGAATTCATTCACCAATTCGCATCAGCAGGCAGGTATTTAATGACCACCAGGAAAGCAGGGCTCCATCATGTATAATAATTCCTTGGGAAGACAAACTTCAAAGCTCTGAAAGTCCTCCCTTCCGCCTTCTTCACCCAGTTGTATGTAGAGAGCGTGATGATACATGGTATGCAATATCCCTTTGGCCAGTTGGACTCAGCTCCTGGCTGTGGCACCTCCTGGATTCTCGGCTTACCCTTACCTTCTTCTTGATAGGCCAGTATGAGGAGCCGAGAAGTCCTTAACTGTTTAGTAACAGCTATAATATTAATACATTAACATTATTCTCAGCCTAAGCCCAAAACATAGCACTATACCAACTACTAGTAAGTATAAAGCTAAACAGACTCTATTCTTGCTGAAGATGGGAGAGAATTAGAAACATGGAATTCAAAAATAGCATTCTGGAAAATTGAAAATGTTCCATTTGATGTTATAAAAAGGCTCCTCTTAGGTGTATTTAGAGAAGGTTTGCTTTGGTAAGGCTGAAATGTTTTGTTTTGATTTTATTGGCATAATACTTTCATTATATTGATATAGAAGTCAAAGTGATCTATATCTTTGACCTTATCAAAATGAATAATTTGTACAGTTCTACAATAGAATTGTCATTGAAATGGATATTCTTGTGAAATGAGTTGATTTTGCTGAATTGACATATTTCAATGGACAATATTAGAGCAGAAAAAGCATCAGCCATTTCATACTTCTGACACATGGATTGTAAAATTGTTTCATGTCAGTTCAGTGCATTGGTACCTCAGTAGCAGATTCATGTGTTCTTAGTGTCTGTCTGTACCTCCCAACTCAGTAAACCCTACAATGCAAAAGAGATGTAAACAATCATAATAAAAATTCTCTCTACTCAAAAAACCTCAAAAGTACCCCATGATACTGAGGCATTTATCAAAACTTTGCATTAGCAGATAAGTGAAACATATGAATTTCAGATGTTGTGCATAATATATTATGACTGCTAATATCAGTGGAACCCTAGTTTAGTTGGATGTAAAAAGCATATTCCAGCAGTCTTCAGATAACATCTACAATGACTCTTTATTTAGATATTACTACTCTTTAGACATTATTAGACATTTTCCAATTTACTGGGATTACATAAATGTATTGTATATGTTGTTTGAGTAGTAGTGAAACTTTTTTTAAAGATGCTATTTTAAATTTTAAATAAATTGCTGCTACTTAAGCTTTACTTAGAAGGTAATTAAGAAATACTACAGTTAACACAAGTAGTAAATTTTGGACTCCAAAATCAAACACAATTTAAAATGGTAATATAGTTTCAATACATTCCATAAACTTAACATTGTATAAAGCAAATGGTCTCAAAGTTGTGTTATGAAATCATAGAATTATAGCATCATGGAACACTTTGACCTGGAAGGGACACATAAGGATCATCAAGTCCAGTTTCCAGTGTTTACTCTTTGCTATGCATTTTGTGGAGAAAACCACCGACTTTATATTTTAACTTGAGAATCAGTAGCTATTAAACCCTTTGTATCCATTTTCTTTTTTCCTATTCTTTTTGACTTTTAAATAAAAACTTATTTTCTGAATGGAAAATGCTGACTACCCAAAAAGAAAGTAGTAGTCTGTTGAAAAATCTGTGGAAATTTAACTAGAAATGTTGGAATAACATTTTCCAGTTTCTTCAAAGAATTAATTAAATTTTTTTTAAGAAACAAATTATCATCCTATGTTATGTATTTATTCAAAGTTTCATCTATAGCACTGTGGAGTGAAACCCAATTTTATCTGTCCAGTAATCAGTCATGATGATAGGATTCTCTGATCAGTGGCATTCATCCAACATATTGCTCTATACAAACCTCCTTCAGTATGAAATAGCAGCCAGTGGGAATCTCTTAGAGTGTTTTCAGTCCACTGAAAGCCCTTCAGACTCCTAGCTCAATGTCAGCATCAGCAAAGAAAAAGAGCAGAGGAGGTTAATACTTCTGGAGCCAGAAATCACCCAAAAAGCCTCAAATGCTTTGAACCCCAGCTCACAAGATTCACCTTAGATTTATGCAGTGATTGTTGAGCAAGTCTGTAGAAACAAGGCAGGTCTGAGGCTAAAGGATGTTGAGTTTGTGAGTCAGAGCAGGACTGGCAAAGTACAAGTGTAATGTACAGCACAGCTAAGGTAAAGCACCAGTGATCCAACTCTGTCTCCTGAGCAGATTCATGGACAGGTCCTGATGAAGTGCCTCCAAGCCTTACCTCTATCCCAGTGGTTTGATGCCAGCTTACCCAACCAGGTTGCAGCAGAGCTGGCCTGAGGACAGGCAGCCAGAGCCTGAGGAGAGGGAAGTGTGGAAGAATCTGGTGCTGCACTCCTGAGACAAAGATCTCTAAAGACAATACTGACAAAACATCACTAGTCTTGGGTTTTTTCTCCCATGGAGAGTCCTCCATCTCTCAACAACTTTTGATGTTCAAGCGTGCCTCATGTCTAACATTTACAGAAAAAAAATACTTTGTCAAATAGAGCACCAAGGACTCAGGGGAGATTCAAGGCGGCGTGCTTTTCAGTATACAAGTGGGTAATTTGCTATATACAAACTAGCTTTAATGAATGTGGGTGGAAATCAGTTTTTGCCCCTTTGGTTTCAGGGTCATGGATCAGTCCTCTTCTATTTAGGGTAAGAGACTAGATCTAGCTCTTAGGTGGTGTGACATGTGAGCTGGCATGAAACCAGAAAAACCTTGAAATTAGTTCTGCCTGTACTCCTTCAGCAGGGTTTCATAATTGTTATTGTTTTGTTAAAATGTTCTAAATTTTAAAAAATCTGGGTAGTTTGCCAGGTAACATGGGACATATATAAATGAAACACAGAGTTGTCTTTGGATCCGCAGTGACCAATGATTTTCAAGATGACAGAGATTGCTAAATTCCGTCTAACAGCAGAAGCAACAGTGGAATAAATTTTAAATTCCTGCTTTACTTTCAGAAATTTTACAGATGGCAGGATAATCTGTTATTTAGTATATTAGACTTTTTCAGACAAAGCAAAGTAAGTATTAAAGAAGGCAAGAACAAAAATATTAATTAAATTCGTTCTATAATGACCATTAAAGCAATTAATGCTGAGATCATCCAATTTACTTTCTAGTGATTTTGCTGGCCTCTAGTTAAAAGTTTTTCCAGTCACACCACATTTAATCTAACATTTCAGTGTTAGTTCACTCATGCATCAGTTAAGAATTATGAGCTACCTCCTCATTTAATGAATATCAAACACCACTTTGTCAGTGAATGATACTACTTAAAGATTAGTGTTTTTTCCTCTTGCATCTCCTCTGAAAAAATGCTTTTCATGTTATCACCATTAACTGTAAAATCTTCATAATTAGTTATCTATTTAACTAAGCTTGATTCAACTTTGACTTCACTGCTAACTTTTTCAGCTAGCTAGCTTTAGAAAAGTGGAATATCACTTTTCATTCTTTAGTACAAATAATCTGTAAAGTTAAGAAATTTAAGTTTTTTAAAAAACACAACTAAATGATGTATGCAAGACACATAAAGAACCATGACGTAGAAAGGAAGGAAATAGGAAGATGAACCAGTCCAATTACATGGTTATTGATGCTGCAGGGATAGTCTATTCCTAGGTGCCTGTTGGAACATTTGTTCCAGTATTTCCCTTGTGTGTAAATGAATTAGTTAAGTATTCATGCAGCTATGATAAACATATGGACCACCTTTTTAACTACCTGTGCAGGCAAAGCAAACAGGACTACTAGCATTTAACAGTTAATGTGAGAAAAGGAAAAGAAATTTGCTATCAGGCAGGCTTTAGTGTATTAAAAGAGAGATCTTTGGAGTGCAGATAGCAGACAGCTGTCAGAGTGAACCATTTACAAATGCTGACTTGTGCTTCAGCAGTGATGAGAGGCTCCTGCTCTCACTCTTGCACTGTAATTAGCTCTCCCTGAAATAGTTCACTAGAGATTTGAAGACTGCCAAGTTCTATACTTCTTGCCCTGGCCTAGTTTAGATAGCTTTTCAAGCCAGTGGTGGGCAAAGGTTCATGCAGAATATTCTGCTCATTAAGAAAACCAGGAATATTAAGGGAATTCTCGTATTTTGTAGTAACACCTATGTCCATGAAGCAACACATCCAAATTACTCTATTTCAAAGAATTAACTATGATGTTAAAAGCATAAAAGAATGAATTGAGTAAAGGCATACTCTCATCAGTTTGTTCATTTACTTTTGAATTTTGGTTGTTTCAGGGTATAAGGCTTGGTTTGTATATAAAGTCCTGGTAACTGACTTTTTAGTACATGTTTATCATTGTTATCCTGAAAATGAAGAGCTGTGGGTCTAAGATGTATAATCCTTCCCTTCCCCCTGCACTACCATCTTAAGCAGTGATAAGTGCTAATGGGAAGACTTTCTTATCGGTTCTTCATAAAGCATATTAACACTTGCCCTACTTAGGAAGCAGATTATATCCATAAGAAGGGAAGTGGATTCCTCCCTCATCAGCCCTGAAGATGGCTCTAGCTCAGGCACAGTGATGGGGTAAGGCTGTCAATTGGATGGACGGGTTTGGGTCTCTCTGTAGATGAGGTGCTTTGGTAAGCACTTTTCAGGAGCAGCTCTCTATCATGCTTCATGGAGTGAAGTCTGTATCCCACACTATGAAAGCTAAGTAGTATATGTTTCTACAGTATTCTGAAAAGTTAGTATCTATAAATGTCAGTAGGTGTTTATAGAAGAAATTCTTGTTTAGGGTTGAGCACTACTGTTTGACTGGAAAGGTAGTTCAGCTTATTTGAGATCACCAGAACTGTTTTCACACTCAGATTGTGAATTTGTATTAGTATGTACCAACCTGATTTAGAAAAATGGAAGAAAACCAGAGTTGATGCCGTATGAAAAATGAAAGGATCTATGAGTCTTTCAGAATGTTAAATAGGGGCACTTCTGAGACTTTCTGATAGTATCAGAGCATAATCTGTATTGCAAACAGCATGATGCTTCATCATAGAACAAAAACACATGTACAGATTAATGCCAATTAATGTTAATCAATGCTCAAAGACACAATACCACTTCAATCATGATTTAGGAAAGGCAGCTCCTTTTGTTTATGTTTTTGCATGTTTTTCTTTCACCCTCCTTTTGTAGTGTATCCCACAGGAGAACAAACAAACCTTGAAATTTTAACTCACCTTTAAAATGCAGCTTTCTTCTAATGAGTTTGGACAAAAGAGATGGGGTTAGAAGTGATTTATCTCGTTTTTTATTTGTCTTTGGTGAGGCTCATGGAATTGACTTATCAACCATTAGCAACCAAGGTAACAGTTTTACTAAATGGCCACTATTCAAACAGTGATTGACGAAGGCAATCCATCTGTACCTTTACTAGAAGGCTTTTGCTGTATATATGAAAAAGAATCATTTCATTTCAGTTCCTAGCTGATTAGTGGAAAAAAAAACCCTGCTTTTGTATCAGACAACAGTAGGAAGCATTTTACTTTCTCTCTGAAATGAGTGCATCATTTTTATTTCCAGCAGCATTAAATGCTGGGAAAAGGTCAGAAGCTACTTTTTTGGTGGTGGCTTTTTTTAATGCTTCTTTCCTTCATAGTAATTGAATTACAAGATAGTAATACCTGAAAATCTTCTGAAACAAAGATACCAGGCACATAAAGCAAAACTAAAGATTGAAAAAAAAAGTAATCCTCCTACATTTTAATCACATCTCTTCTTATGTTAGCTTATCCTTTAATAGAGCTCTGACTGCTCTTCCAGGGAGTCCTTTTGACTCAATAGAGCCTCCATGGCTTCACAGAGCCACTCTTCATGCATGCTCCAATTGACCCAGGTGTGGGCCTCAAAACCTTGGTGTTATGTGTTAGGCAAGTGTGATCCACAGCGGGAGTATTTTAATGTATTCGCTAACCAAGTCAAATGTCAGTGATTATGTCTGACTTCTCCCAATATCAGCGCAGTCTAATACATAAGTATCCCTAGTTAGTGGAATCCAGTGCAGGCAGAACAGCTGCTATACATATTTTCCCAATTTTGAAATTTTTGACCAAAGGACCTATCTTATTTATATTTCTGGAAAGTAGGGTAAAGTGCTGTAGAAGTGACAGAGGTGTAATGAGTTTAATGGAAAAATTAGATGGTGTAAGTGTTCTTAATTCTGAAATCTTCTATTACTAAGGAACAGAAAAGCAGTAGAATCATATATTCATTTCTACTTCATTGATTTTAATTCTTCCTTCCTCCTTTTCTACTAATTGCATACTTTCACTAATAAAAAAAATACTGAGTATCTGTGTTGTGTAGCACACACTTCTTTGCAATGTTGAAAAACAGTTACAGATTTTTTTGTTCCTGTTACCCTAAATTATTTAAATACAATATTAAAGTTATGACTGATCAAAGTAATGATGAAGAAGGTAAAAAAATAGCTATAGTATAATTATTGATCTACCTGCTCTTGTGGTTCAGGTTTACAGCATCCATATTTTAGCCATAAAGCAAATGTGTTTCTTTGCACTGAGTTTTCACAGCTTATAGGTTGAAAGCTATAGAGATATCATGCAGCTTCTCTGATTAGGATTTGACCTAGTTAATATCCTCTTGTGGATAATTAGAAAGTTCCCACTAGAATGTTAACGAGCCAGTGTTCTTCATCACCACTACTTAGTCACAAATTAATCCCACTTCATCAAGACATAGAGGGATTTTTTTTGGTTTTGTGCTTTTTGGGTTTTTTTTTTCTGTAGTTCTGTTAGTAAATATTCATCTGAACTTTTAACTGATGCAAACTGCAGTTGTTTCTGGCACTTTTCTTGATGAAAAAGATTAAAATTTGTGAATTATAACTATATTATAAAATTATCTGCTCAATAAAGTAATTCTTTTTCTAATTATAGTTGTAGAGGATGGGTAGAAGTGGGCTACAGTGAGTTTTGCCTTTTTTTTTCTCATACAGGTCCCAAATAGCAGCGATTGCTCGAGACTGCAAAGAAAACAGACATTGCCATAGAAAAAAAAGGAACAAAAAACTGCTTTTCAATTTTGTTTTCATCTGAAACCTCATTGCTCTTGGTGAATACTCGCATAATAGATCTGGTAGTTTCATGAATACATTAAAGAAGTTGTAATGAATGCTTCAGCAATAAATGCCGATGCAGCAGGCAGTATGTATCATAGAAATGAGGTCTTGAGAAAGCAGTGTCTACCTACAATTGCAAGGTATTTGACAAAAGACCCATGGAGCCTTAATATGAAGCCTGCCCTCTTTTCTGCCACGTTTTTTAATGCTATACCCTTAATAAATGTTACAGGTAGTCATAGAGTACAGACGTATAAGGATTTTCTTACTAATGCTGAATAAAAAAACCCTTATTTTCATTATCAGTTCCATTCTATGAGATGATAACTTAATGAAATGTACAGTGCATAAGTCCACCTCTAGTTAATTGATTAGAAATGCATTTTCCCAATTTTAATAGGAATCAGATGATATATCTATGCATTAATTGTCAATTCTAAATGTTCAAAATTAAATATATGTAAAAAATAAATTCTTTCAAACTTTATAAGATGTTCATGCGAGTAATGTGGACAGGCGTAATTGCAAAGATACATGTAGTTGTCTTTAGTTTGGCCATCTCTTTCACACTTTATTCTAGTATAGCCTTTTGACCTCAGCGTTTGTTCTTCATACATAGTGATATGATTCTGTACTTTCTGTGCTAAAATAGATATATGGGTTTTTCCCCAGCAAGTTTTGAGAGTTACTATTCATATTTTCAACAAAAATTTTCCTTCCTTTCAGAAAACCATCACAATTTTGCTAGCTAGTTTTGATATGTTATGTTGCTGATATAATCTTCGGAAGAAAAAGCTAACAGTTATTGCCTATACCTTGCCTATATTTTTAATGAGAAACTTCTTGTATAACATCAAGACTAATTTGGATGAATACTGCGGGTACCCACAGAGCACAAGCAATATCTTTTGCAAAGAACTACTATAAAAAAGTCTTTGGGGAAGATACAATCTGCTTTGTACAGAAATAAAGCCAATTCTATTTCCCACTCTCCCTTAAATGTAAGCTGCTTAGTGGGATATTTAAAAAAAAAAGATAAAATCTAGAGATTAAAAAGTCATATGACACATAAATCAAAAGAACAGAAGGGGTTGAGAATGAGTTTGTAAAGAAGTAATTTTTAGCATTCACTATAATTGGTCTGCTACAGTACTTATCCATTATCTGCTTTTTTAAGTTATCACCATTTTTCTGGAACATGATGGATAATTGTACTTGGGAATTTGAAAGTAAAATGTGGCATTTGCATAAAGAATTCATTTTTAACTCAATTTCACCTTTACGCTTTTTAGCCTCATCTTATAAGAAAAAGGCACCTGAAAACCAAAGTTAGTTTCCGTAACGGCATATCTTACATAGTTATAAATCACACGACCTTCTGACTTTTGGAAGATAGCTTTCTACTCTTGACAAGATTTCTGTCCTCTGTGTCATTGTGACAGCAACCTCAATTTGATACTATGATGCAACTGACTAGAGAATATGGCACAGTATCTTTGAGGATTCAAAATGAAGGTGGAAAACATAATTTCAATATAATGTTCACTATTTCTGAAGAGAGTGAGGGAAGAAATCATAAAACAAGAACAAAAATTCAGCCTTTAAATACTCCAATCTGCACATAACACATTTAATCAGTAGCAGAGGCTCTTTTGGTGAGAGCAATTTATCTTCAAATAGACATGGACTATGATAGATGTTGGGACGTAGGAGAGCCTGTTTCTCTGCACAATTCTGAAGAGGTGTCTGCTCACGTGAAACATTAAGGATACTGTACCTGGGAGAGTTAATGAGGGATTTAGCAGGCATATCTAGTCATGGATTATATTTCCCTTTTGAATACTTGCAGAAGTATACACTCAGAAATGGGTGCCTGCTAGAAGCTCTTGCCTCTGGTCTTCCCTTTCTGTCTTAGTCTATTCTGCTTTCCATTGTCCACATTAGTGTTCATCACTGTAGCATGTGCAGTTTCTTCAGAGCTGTTAAGAATTATTCAGTTTTGATTTTACCAATGGAAAGCAGTCCTTCCATGAAAATATCATAGCAACTCAGTACCAAATGAAAATACAATCTAAATTTCCAGGAGAATATTTGCCTTTCTAGATATCTTTGTTGATTCCCTTTTGCGATGCTATAGTATTTTCTATAAAATACATCACTGACATCCCTTTCTTGTGATGGTTTAATTATGATTTTTTTTTAGTGTTTAATCTCACATTTCCTTTTTCTTACACTTGCTTAGTTTTTTCCACCTGTGGCCTTTCCTCCTATTTTGAAGCAGTAGAGAAATCCTGAGCATAATTATGTAGGTGTATCTCCACTGATCTTAGAAAAGTAGGACAGTTTACACACACAGAAAAAAAGCAAAATTTCACCTAATTTTGAACCTAAACACAAGAACTGGATTAACACATGACAAATCACACCTCAAAAGTCAAAGAGGACAGAATAGAGATGAGTTGCCAAAAGCCTTTACTTCAACGGTGAAAAATTAACCAAGGATAAGCAAAATTTGTTATGCTTCAAATAACTTCCTCCAAATACACTGATTTCTTGTTTGTCCTTCTAAAATCTAATTTTTTGAAGTTTATAGCTTCAGCTTTGCCTGTCATTCAATTTTTTACAGCTTTCTCCCTTTTCTGGTGATCAGTGCTGAGGTTTCTGTGATGTTGTTATGAATTTGAAGACACACGATGGGATTCATCTTGCCTAGTCTGAGTGCCCCAACATGAGATGAGTAACTTTTATTTGGCCCCTCATACCTATTTATCAACAGTCAAAAAAACCCTCTAGCTGCACCTGTTTACATTAATTTCACTGACTTTATTTATGGAAGGACAAATCATTCCCATTACCTAATTCTCACCACAAATTATAATGAAATCAAGATATATTAACTCAGACTCAAGAGATCCAGCTTTCAGGTGCTTCAATGTCAGGTTTCTTTTTTAACATTGCTCTATTTTTAGGTAACAGTCTAAAATTTGTTTGAGAGATGAGGCATCACTGTTACAACTTCTGTTCCGCCCATGGCTGGAAGTTCCTTAGAAAAGTGAATGTAAAATGGGTTAGGCTGTAATTATGCTCCGTTTTTAGTTAGGTTTTGTCCTCAAGTGTTTCCCCTTTTTATCCCTAAATTCATGTTAATTTCTCTCTACTGCAGAATTTGTATTGTTCCAGAAGAGCATGGTTGTCAGTTTTCAATTCAAAACTCACTCCTTAACAAAGCTGTGTCACAGTCCATTAATATGCATAACACTAAGAAAAACACTTTTCTTAATGGAAAACATTAAGCAATAGTGCTCAAGATGAGGAGTGAACATGTACATGCGCACATGTATCCATGTCTCCAGCAAAAACAGGTTTGTGGGGAATTTTCAGGTGACTACTCTGACTTTTGAAAGGACTTGCAATGTCGATCTTCAGTCATCTGGAATACTTTTGTAAACACTTCATTCTTTTCCCCTGAAGCTTGCTCCCAGACTTTCATTCATCAGTGCCTTCTGATGCAACCCTGTGTAGGAGCTATGGTCCACTCAAACTACACGGCCAGAAAGCTTAACAAGTATCAGGAGAACATTTTTGAAATTGCCTATTCTCCTTTACCCAGTAGAGTCAGTCTTTTGCTCATTTAGCTGCCATGTTCAGAAGTCAAATGCCCTTATTATGATTGTTCATTGCCAAGAAGTGTATAATTTATAACTCTGCAGGAAGGGTCTTCTCCAGAGACAAAAAATGTTGTTCTCTAGCTAATGACAGGCAGTGAGGTTGCAGGAATTTCGAAGGCAAAGTATCTCCTTGGGCCTTACAGCAACAAGAAAAAGATTGAAGTCTTTTGAACCAGGCAGTACGATCCTTATGGCTCTCTGTTAGAGCAGGGGTTTTCTTTTGTTTTGGTTGTGAGTGTGTTGTGGGCACAATTCTAGTCACTTGCTCAAAATTACTCATTACGCTTTGCCACTGTTATTTTTTTCACAGAAGAAGTCATTTATTTGTATATTTTAAGATGGGAAGTGGAGTTACAGAAGAGGAGTAACATGGTCTTTATCATGCCATATGCCAGTGACAGAAGGATAACCCACATTTTTGAAGAATGCACTGTCCAGAAGCTACATCCTTACAAATAGTGGTACACTGGTGGCAATGTAAATGGAAGCAAGATGTATAGTGGTGGATTGTCATACTAAAGGTGTACTGTACACGCATTAATACAACTGCATCATGCCAATGTACTCACTGAACCCAGTGTTAAAAGGCAAAAGCTGTGTTGGTCAGCATCAACTTCTGCAGATGACATTTGGAAGCACTTGCAAGAATACAATTCCAAGTCCATTTCTCCTTTTAGTTCTTCAGGATTGGTGCACCAATAACCTGTAAAATTATTTATTTTGTTGCTCTTTATAGGTAATGTACTTTCTCTTACTTCTTCCACTTTAATTCTCGCTGTCATGGATTAGACCTTCATTTCACTGTAAGATATATAGCAACATTCTAGAATAGTCAGTGAAGAAGAGATCAAGATTAATTCTGATGAATGTGAAAGCTCTCAATAAACATGCTCTCCCATCAGAAAAATAAAAAAAAAAGTCTAAAAGTTATATTTTCCAACACTGTGAATGAAAGAAAACTTAGAAATAGCTGCTATTAATTCTTTTAGTGATGTATGCTACTATTTTTCAACAGTGCTAAATTATTTTATAAGGGGCCATGGCATTGCATGTGAATTGCTACTTTCCTAGGCAGCCCTAGTCACTCTGCAGGAACAGAACACACAGAACACACAGTAATTGCCGTATTTGATAAGAATGAAATACTGTCTAATGCAGTGCATCATTTACAAATAGAAGCAGCACTGGATACTTCTTACAGAGATTAGGGAAATCCTATGATCTTGGAACAGAAATAGCCTCTCTGTGTATTTTAAAAGAGGTTACTGTTAGCTTTGATGCAGGTTTAACAATGTAGTAGGCAAAGTATGAGAAGACAAACTTAGAAGTGTATTACAGTGATAACAACAGCGAACATTAAATATACCACTGGCTTTTGTATATGACAACATAAGAATAAAGCTAATCTAGAACCTTTTAAAAATAAATCTTTTAAAAATAAATTGCCCTAAGTTACAAAACTAGTAGCTCCATATTTTTTTATAGGTATGACAATTAATAATAACATATTTTCTCTGATTACAGTGACATCTCAGTATCATGCTCAGCAAAGAATTGACAAGGTAAAAGCTTTGCAGGAAAAGAAAAATGGAAAATAGATTTTAAAAGCATCTCAATCATATCAGGGCACTATTAGGACCAGAAACCAACATCCTAGGTCCTGAGTCAGGGTCCAACCATGGAACATACTCTTCTCTGCTACGGCTAGAAATGATGTTATCAGTCAATTTTGCACTTACCCTCTTCTGCTGCAATACAACTGTATTCCCTTGTGTTTTGAAGAACTGTAATAGGCTTTGCTTTTCTGGATCAAATTTTTGAGATGAGACACTGTTGCTGACATTAACACAAAGCTTGTATTGTAAGAGCTTTGTTTGTAGTGGGATATTTTTATAAGAGGTGGAGGATTAAATGTTAGTGCCAGCAAAGAAAAAAACCAAACCACCAAAATCTGCAGGGGACAATACTTACACTGTGAATATTTTATTTCAAATTTAGAGTTGGGTGCTAAGATGGTGTTGAAAGGTCTTAAATCATCTGAACTGGCTTGCAGATCACAAAGTTCAAAAAATTACTCTTGATGAGTAACATTTCATAGTGAGTTGTCAACAATATTGATTTAAATCAGAGTAGTGTGTTTGTTTCCCCCCCCCACATTTCTTCACATTTGCAAAATTTCACCTGTGGAGCTAGTAATTCAGTACTGCTGCAGTACCTTCATGCCATACCCCTGCCAAGATATTAGTCTCAATAATGCCTTTTTTATTACATCATCCAGTCTGATTTTTTCAACATATAGTATCTTAATCCATAAATAACTTTTCCTTTATAACACATTGACTCATTTAATATCTTTTAAGGCTGGCAAAACTTGTGAATGTGTTACCTAAGTTCTGAGGTACTCTTAGGGATGAAAGTTGCAATGTAACAGAGCTTGTGGAGGGAGAAAGGAGGGGATAGTTGGGGATTTTTTTATGAGTGGCCATGAACATTCTTTTGTTTTATGTTAGAAAATTAACCCTTTTAACTGCAAAAACCACTGTTAAATCTTAGAGCACTAGAGAACTTTCTGTGATGCTTTTACTCAGTGTCTGCTGTTTATGAATGTTTATGTAGGAGTCCAAAATGCTTATGTGCAGATTGGGCAATGATTGTTTTTAACCATGCTTTAGGCTAAGTAGTCAAAGAAAGGAGTCTGTTTTTATACATTATCATCACATTTCTGCTTAGTTTCTAAAGCAAAATGAAATAACTTCTAATCTGATCATTTATACAGAGCTTACTTCACGCTGTAGAAACAAAACATTTTTATCTCATTGATTACAGCTAAACTTTTATTTCAACAGCATTTTGAACAACACTGTTGCTTCAGGAGTTTAATCTCATTAATTTTATTTCAATATTGTTCTTCTAGTTCTTTTTCTCTTCAAAGAAAATCTCATCAATTTGTCTTTTAAGCTCTAGTTATAGCCAAATTATTTGCATTTTCTATCCAGCAAGGCTTATCTTTCAGTTTACACAATTGCTTTGGGAGCTTGCGTTCTGAGGTAATCTTCAGATCTTTTTCTCTTCCTTGGGAAGAAAATATTTTCTCCTTCATAGGAAAGAGGAAGAAAAAATTCACAGTGAAAAGTATTCAGCTGCAGAAACTTACACAATTACAAATTTTATGGTGAATTTAACCTATGTCACAGCTGATTGCGCAGCTGCTACATGTTTATATCAATGTGGGTTCCAGTGTTTCTTCAAACCCAAGCCTCAGCCTCCCACATTCTATGTCAGCTGACATTAAGATTCTACTCTTCAGCAAGCCAGCTGGCTTCACTGGCTATAAAATGAAGGACTGCTTTCAAGTCTTTTCCCTACACACTGTATGATGTCCAGACCCGTACTGATTAAAGCCAGCTCACAGATCTCCTTTCATGTCTTCCCATGACCTCAAGCACAAACCACGTTGTCAGTGCTGCCTTGACCTTGTTTTTTGACTGCTGAAGTTTAGATGAGACAGGCTGCAATATTTCTGTTATCTTACATTTCTGGGGAAGGTTTCTGTGACCTCATATGGTAAGGAAGGAAGGTGATCTGCGCCACAGAGAAAAATAGTCTTCATCCATCTTTTTAATATGCCACAACTGAGTGCCCAGGATCAAGTGTGAATTCTGTGGCAGGAAAGGGAGGCAATTTCCTAGGATCTCCTGTGACAGCAGGTGAGCCAAACAGATTGCTTATTTGTTTGTTTATTCTCTGCCATGTTCCACTGTATCTGTGATGAGTTGGACAAATCGCACAGAAGGGAGGCTACAACTTGGACATTTTGTGACTCAGGCAGCTTTAACTAAGAAGTCCCAGCTGCAGCCTCAATGAACAGGAATCCCAGAATCCAAAGGATAAAGAGAGGACCTTTTCACCCTGCTAGGCATGAAGTATCAGCAGAGAAAATTTTCAGGAGTCTAAGGCTCCAGAAATCCTTCAGAGCCGTGTTAATTTCTCCCTTATACATTGCTATGTATAACCATTCTGATAGATGTATGGACTCTGACTAGCAGAAATATTTTATGAGGCAGTGACTAGTTTGTCAAATGTGGCCTCTAGGACATGAGAACCATTTGAGTCCTCAGCATAACCATGCCTTCATTAGTCATAAGACATCATAGGAAGCTAGTTCTACATTAAGTGAGGGGAAAAACTCTCATAATTAAGGCTGTGCATATCCCGAATAGATAACCTTTTTTTTTTAACCCAGCTTGTTGTGTGATTTGGGGCAGATCTCTTAATATTTTCTTGCTAAAGTTTACTGATCTGTAAATCCAGTACCTTCCTATGCACTGGATATTGAATAAAATATTATTGAGTATTGAACTGTATATTATTGTATCGAAGATTATTATTCTTTGTTTTAAATCTTTGTAAATCCTGTCAAGATCTTCAGGATTCTTTTGTACTGAAATTATACCAAAGTTTTATTATTTACTTGTTTCTGAATATACAGCATCTGTGACATATCAAGACTAATGAATAGGGTTATAATGCCCACAGAAAGCATTATCTGTTTTGTGTTAAATTGCTTATAATTCCAGTCTGCACAAAAACTTTTGGGTTTGGCTAAGATCAGTGGAAGGAATATCTGCATATATTTTTGTTTCAAGGGTCTGGAATAATCTTATCCTAAATTTTAGTATCAACTATTTACGCCAAATTGTATTTTACCTCTGTTCTTTTGCTTCTGCTCTGCTTTCCTGATTATCTCCCAGCCAGAGAGCCCATCACAGAGTGCAGGTGATTCTAGCACAAGGCTGAAAATCCCATTATTCTGGTTTGACACTGTTACTTCAGTGGATCTGATAAATCCAAGCAGAAGCTTTTTCTAGAGAGTTTCAACAGGTCTAACATGATTTCTACTAGATGGGACACCATTCATTATTATATGTCAATAGATTAAAGAAAAGGCTTTGACTCAGAAACTCATATTATGCTTTGTCTCACAGCAGAACAGATTAAAAAAATAATAAAATATTTGTTTTTAAATATTCTTCTCTCCAATACATTTCACTTAAATTCACTCATATTTCTAATTCTGTAAAAGGACTGGATGCAAGTACTATTCAGAGAGTGTTGTATGCCTTACTCTTATGCAGTGAATCTTCCTCTTTGGGAATTTTTTATTGTTTTGAATAAAATGACTTTAAAAGAAATTCCATTTTTTTGGTAATAATAACTAATTTCTATGATAACAATACATATAGTAAGAAAATGTTTTCTGCACCTCAAAATACAAAGATAGTTTTATCTGCTGTAAAATTACTGTTTATATAATTAATTAGTATCTTGTATTCTTTGCAAATAGAAATGCAAGTATTGAAAAAGTATATATAATCCATACCTTATGCTTTATATGATTAGTATCATAAGGTAATATTAACAAAGTTAGAGCTTATTTTGTACAATCAAAAAATCCTCTATGAATCACAGTTTCCTGATATGGGTCTGTGCGTTGAGGTTTTTTGCATTACAAGTACAAAAACATATTTGCAAATAACACAGCATCTCCCATTGTCCTTGACAGCAAGACACATTACATCTACAGGATGGAGCAATGTCTCTCAGAGGGTTCTGGCACTATTTAATTCAACTGAGGAGATACTCAGAACTAACCTTGCACTGTCCATTGTTCACTGTCCTTCACTTATGGGAGTACTAGCACTGAGTATCCCAGTAGGTGTAAATTTTTTTCACCTCCAGATCCTTTTTCATATCATGTCTTGTAACTTTTTACAAGTGACAAGAAAAGCATACCTTAGGTGATGTATAAATAAGGAACTATCTGATAGAAAAGCAATTATTAAAATAAATATTGACTCATACTTTCAGTATTAAAACTCTTCAGTAAATTATTGAGATTTATGTGAAATAAATTAAACTGATTTTAGAAAATCCTGCACCTTTATTTTTCTAGGTTCAAGTAATAGCAATATTAAGTTAACTTATTCAGCAATATTGTTAACTTATCCAGGATGACTTATTTTTAAAAAGCACTAATATTACTATGAAAAACTGGAAAATTAGTTTCTTGATTCTATCTCAGTTGAAAGGTTTCTGGAAAAGGGGGAGCACAGAACAGAAAAACAAGTACAGCCTGATCTGACCTCAAGCTGACTTTACTTCAAGAAGAAGATGTGAGTATAAAACCTCTGAGGTTATTGCAACCTGAATTATCCTACAGTCCCACTATTTAGCTATGATTTTCTGCAAACTTGAAATGGAGTTAAATCAGATCCTTTTATCTGTTGGGCCACTTCTGAATTGTGATTAAATTTCTATAAATATCCTATAAGTCTGTCATCAGAGATGTTATTTAGGATTAATGGTGTATCAAATTGCAACAATGATTTCACACCTCTTTCCAGCATCTTTGCAGGGCGTAATTAAAATGTTTATGAATATCTGTGTTTTATGGATTTAGGAAGTACTAAGAAAGCCACTGTAATCCTAATGAGATAAATGGTACTCATTAAGTTGTTTGGAATATGGTGTCCTGTTTTGGATATCCAGAAGATGCTGGGAGAATTTGCACTGGGAAGTGAAAATAGGTCAAAACAATCAACTCTGGTAACTCCTTCTCTAACATCACAAAGACTTACGAGCAGCCTTTATAGCAATCAATAAAATGGGTTAATATGGTTCCTGATCCATGCAGCTCAATTAGTCTAAGTACTATCCATATCCAAGCACTCCCTGAGAGATTGCTCATATGCCAGAAATGTTATGGAAATGGTGCTAAAAAATTTATTACATAGATGCTCATTTAACAGTAGTTGAAGCTACGATCTGTCCATATTGAGTTTATGAGTATAGATAAAGCCAGAATTCCAACCAATTCATCTGATTAAATGATTAGGCATTAATATCCTTATACTGAGAGCAAACATACATCATGAGGAGTATCCCAAACTTTTTTTGAAGATTTCTAGAAACAGTTCAGAAGAAAAAGCTGGAGGGATGAAGGCTAATCCTTATAACAGCAGTAAGCACTTAAAACTAACTCTATATAAGAACTGAGAAACAGCACTGATGTCAAAATAGGAAACTAGATTTAGCAAATACTCTTCTAGAAAAGAAAGTAAATTGGGAGAATGAGTCAGAAGGTATATAGGTAACAGTTGAAATGCAGTTAAAGTCTAAAAATACAACAGAGCTAGCAGAAAGAAAAAAGAACAGCATTCAAACAATAATGCAGAAAACAGGAGGTGGAACAGCTGGTTGAAGCTGAGATGTTTGAACGCCTGTGATCAGTTACCTCCATTCTTAGTTGTAACACTTGGGTTTAGATCCAAATGGCTCCTAAGCTCATCTGTGTCAGTGTGTGAAAAGCTTTTAATTGAAATTTCAGTATCATGTATCTGTCAGAGAACTAGAAGTGGCAGCTTCATTTTCATAAATAGCTGTTAGTGAAAGATGTGCTCATTTTGTGAGACTGAGAACAAATACTAGGAACTTCAAGTAACTGTTAATCACTAGAATGGTGTTTGTTAAAGATCTGTTAGTATCAGCAGACTTTAATTATCAAGTCTACCTGGTAAGCAAAAGAAGAAACTCCTTATCAATTTGAAGGAAAAAAAAATAATTAGAATTTGTGTCTATATCCACCTGTGTGAGCTCTGGATTAGGGATGGATCATGACTTACTGCTTCGTAATGTCCTTGCTCCAGATGGGACTGAAGTGGAAAGAGGGACACAATTGCCCCTAGGATTAAAACTTAATTTTCTATGGTGACTGCATGTCGAAATATGTGAATTTGATATTGATTTGGAGACTTTACTCACTCCTTTGAGAATTCCTAAAACAGCGAAATATTTCCACTTTTGCCTGTTGTCCTTATGCCATCGATGCTTCACTCCACTTTTCTTCAGCTTTAAACCTGAGTGTGTAGCTCAGGTGGGAGAGATTCCTTATCTGAGGATCAAGATGCCCTGTCCAGGTACAAGGCTTGTATGGGGTGGACCTGGTGATTTGAAAAGTCCCCTCCAACCTAGATGATTATGATCTTATGATATTTTGTCGTCAGGAGTCAACAAGTATTTGATGATTTTTCTTTCCTTCTGAAAAGTAGATTATGAAAAGGAAAATAAATAGCAAAATTCATTATCTGAAATGAAGGACAAATTGTATGTGAAGGTGTCAGCTATTTGGCAAAAATTAGTGGCAATAAGTAAAAATATGTCCGGTAGCATAAATCATGGAAATTAATTCAAATCTGTTAGTCCCTTGTTCCAAAAGATGAAATTTGGAAAAAAATATCTCTTTCTGTATATTTTCATCTGATCTCTGTTGATAACTCAAAAATTAATAATGAAGAATATGGGAATATGGGAATTTACTTTGATTAATTTTCTTTGGTCCTTTAAATTAATAAGGATAGATATATGAATTGTATATAAAAGTGATATAAGAGCACTGAAAATGCCATCAGCTAACATTGATCAAAATTAAAAGAAAATTAAACTAGGCCATACAATGTTAGAAACTGTCCAACTTTGTCAGGCATCATTAGCATCCCAGATCATAATGTTATGAACCTTGGTGTTTTGTGGATACTGTTTAGTATCTCTTTCCTTTAATGAACATTTTTGTGGTAATCCATATAATTGTTAGGTTGCAGTGTCAGGAAAATCGCAGCTGGAAAAGAGGCAATTACAGATAATTTAGCCATGTGTTAGCAGTGAACTGGTATAAAGTACAGTTAGACCTTTCTGGATGGTATTTATCTAACCTTTTTTCATAACCTTTTATGAAGGTATAACCTTTCTCATTAATGTCTGGAAAAGTCTAAAAACCCTTATATTTTTCTAATATGTTTCTAAATTTTTCTTACAAAGGGAAAAAAAGAGCAGTTTTATTCTAGTCTATGAACATGGAAAAAACCTTTCACAGTTGTATTTCTATATGTTATTTAGATAGTGCAAAACTATTATCATCTCCCTGTTCATTAACTTTTGAATATTTAAATTTTTAAATGTTTAAACTTAACTATTTTTTAGTTTTCATTACATTACTTAGCCTGTCTAAAATTTTGAAATGAGATACCCAAAACTGCATGCCGTATTTCTTCTGAGGCTCCATTAGCAATGCATCAGAGGACATAATTGACTTCTGTTTCTTTTATGTGTGATTTGTCAGGTTTTTTTCAGTAGGATCACCGTTGGTGCCTTCAATAGCAGCTCATGATTTAGTAACCATTTACTATAGTAAGATTTTTGTAATTGTATTCAGCTCTTCATCATCAAAGTCATTACCAAAAAATACTGAATTATTCTGACTCTTTGGATGGCCTGCTTTAATTATCTGTCCACTTAGCTAGCACACCAATTACTGCAATATATTCAAGCAGTTGTAAATTTTAGTCAGACCATACATTTTAGAATTATTCTGAAAAATGTTCTGTATATTAGCCCTTCCTAAAGTCAATATATGTCAATCATATATGATATTTTTCTGTTTACAGTTCAGTTAGATGAATAGTCAGAAGAAGCTAACCAAGTATTTTATATGATTTCTTCTGAAATATGTGGTGGGTACTTTCATCACTCATCTGCACATTTTTATAGTCATCTCATTCAGTTGATTATATTGAAAGTATATTGAAAGATGATTATATAGAAAGGGTAAAATTTTCTTTAATTATCTCCATCCCTACTACTTCTGCTCAGCAAATAAAATATATAATCATCCATCTACAGAAAGGCTGGAGTAGGACTTTTTAAGAGGGTACATGATGGCAGGACTAGGAGTAATGGATGCAAATTGGAAGAGGGGAGATTTAGTCTGGATCTAAGAAAGAGGTTCTTTAGTATGAGGGTGGTGAGACACTGGCACAGGTTGCCCAGTTGCCCAGGGAGACTGGATGCTCCCTCTCTGGAGGTGTTGAAGGCCAGGCTGGATGAAGCATTGAGTAAACTGGTCTAGTGGGAAGTGTCCCTGCCTATGGCAGGGGGATTGGAACTAGATGATCTTCAAGGTCCCTTCCAACATAAATCATTCTATGATTCTACCTATACACATTTAGCCAAAATTAGGGACAAGAGAGATTGTGGGAACTTTCATTTCAAGAAGTATAAATCCCTGAAAAGAAGAAGACAGAACTTCAGAATTTCACAGTTTGTTGAATTCTTCCTCATTAAAATTGTCTGAAGAACAATGTCAACCCTTAAAAAAGGAATTTTAAAGGAGAGAACTCGTTATTAGATTAAATGATTGACATGTTGATGATAATCAAGTGACTGTGCTTTTATTTCTTCTAATTTCCATTGCAAAGGACAGGTTGAAATTTAAAATAAATGTAAGGAAAAACATTTGAACTATAACTTTCCTCCTTGATTTTTAGAGCTTTATTAAATCTCAATGAAGGATAGCCTCAGGGACATTTTTAACACCTGGTAGAGTGACATTTTTTTTTTAGCTTCAGTGAACCTTATCACATAATTGCTAATAAGTACATTTCAATGAAAATATTGCCAGTTAGACTTTTCTTTTCTCTTAACTTACTCCCAGCATGTGTAAAATACACTTAATTTTAAAATGACAGATTACCTGAACATTGACATAAAAGACTCAATACATTTCTGTTTTCTTTCAATGTAGCATATTTTGAGAATACAAAAAAAAAACAAACCCGAAAGCAAATCAAAACTTTTCTGAAGAGAAATAGAGAAATAAAGTAGGAAAATTAGAAGTATAACAAAAGATTTTGGAAAAGACTCTATTTATTTATGTGCATTCTTATTATTTTTAACGCTGTATTTTATTACATGCTAGATTTTCCTTCATGCATAATTTTTTAAACTATCATTTGTTGATAATTGAAATTTTGATCCATGATTTTTGGTGAAGATGAAAGTAAGAGCAATAGCAGAGATTAGTGCCTCAACTGGTGCAAGTCAGACAATCCCATGGACTTTCCTGACTTAAGTCCTAGTTAACATGCTCCTTTTTAAAATCTTCATTGGCCTTCAGTGTAATTTGGAATTGAACTAATTCATAGAGATATTCTGAATTGGGGAACTTTGCACATCAGGAACTTAAAGAAAAAAAACCAAAGTAGCTGCCAGCTGTTCCTTCAATGTGTGAACATTGCCTTTTCCTTGGAGCCTATGATACTGTGTTCCTATGATAAAATCTGAAACTGAAGTCTGTTTTATATATGAATAGATCCTAGTGTGGGATGTGAGACATGGGATATCAAGTCATATTGGATAAGATATGTCTATGTAAGAGGAGGAAGATTTTTCATCTTAAAATTAAGACAAGAGAAGCATGAAATGTTGAAGAGCTGCATTCTGATTCCCAATAAGACGATAGCCTATGAAAAAACCTTTGAAATTAGATAAAATATGCAAGTCAAGCCACCTTTTTCCATTCTTCTGTCTGGGTAAGAAGAAGGCAGATTTTGTCCTAATTATCTATATTTTCCCTTGGTATGCCATTCTTAAAAAAGAAGTCAGACTAGCTTGGAAAAATTATTGTGTTTAGAATATCATAGATGCTAAATTATATTTCCGTGTGTTTCTGTGACTGGGTCAGGCTATGAGCAGCAACTGCAAGCATGAGAACTGTGTAATTCATCATCCATTAGAGGTCTGATGGTCAACACCTTCATGTCATTACAGTTAACTAACAGTTGATAGAATCAGTACAGCTCATCTGGCTGTTTTCCAAAATTCTGTTTTACTTAGTCTGTGCAACAAAACAATCATAAGTAGATTATAGGTCTGTCATTCTTTGAGGAGGTAAGCATATTCAGTGTATTGTAACAGTGAAAATTATTATAGTACATCCTTCACTTAATTGTTTGTTTACTAGTAAAATATTATTTTTTAATTAAAATTGGTATTTTAAATAAAACTTGATAATTATATTGCGTGATTAACAATATTTAAGGAGGATGTACCCAATGTAAAAGCATTTAGATTCTATCAAAACTAGAACCACCCTTGAAGTGTTGGATCAGAAAACCAATTTTTTACATTAAACCAGAAACAAGTGATGTTCTCATTCAATCAGCTCAGAGAAAGAGTGATAACAGAAGAGGAATTTGGCAGGTACCTCTGTGTTTGATTGTTACACACTAATTTCCTTATACTCCCATTTTTAAGTGAAATGCTCATTCAGATAATCAATAAGTCTCATCTATACTCCTCTAGCAGGTACCTACAAGAAATGGTGCCTACTACAAAAACAAGTTCATGACAGGTGTCAATCCTCAGCGGTCTAGAGAAGTGTCACGGAGGCACAAAAAAGGCATGAATCTGTCTCTTTGCCTACTTCTTGAATCACAGTGTTTCTCATCTTGCCCTACCCAAAGTGGCAGTTACCCCTCACTATTCTAAACAAAATAGACTGCAGATCTACAGCTCCCCTTTCTCAGCCCTTTTTCTCAAGAAAAAAACTTTTTGCAATGAGTCAGTTTTTATATGATAAGGAAAAAACTACTCTGTGATCATAGAAACAGATTTCCAGTGTGACCTCTGACTGATTATTCCACTTGTCACCAGTGGCCCTTTAGATGGGAGGTCAGAGTGGAAACTTATCTTCATTTCACTGCTTTTGTTCCTAAAGCCAAGATGAGTTCAGTTTTGGTAAAACATTTCACATAAAACCTCTAAGTCTGCAAAGCACTTATGCAAATGTTTAATTTTAAACATGTGAATAGAACTATTAACTTTGATGGGACTATTCACATACCTAAAGCTAAGGACATGCTTAAGTGCTTCACTAATAACAGTGAGGGAGGGGGAAAGAACACCCATGACCTCCATTTATGTTATTGCTTCATTTTTTTTTTATAGGTTCCTTTATGGCATTCATCATCACAATATTGGAGCCTGTCAAGAATATTAATGTTGCCATTCATTTGCCTTTGCTTAACAACTGTTGTGCTTAACAAAAAAGAGGATTCTTTGGAACACTGGATAGCTTCTATAGGCAATAATGACAAGTTCTTAATGTAATTAGAAAAAAAAGCTATTAAAATTTTCTCACATAGCCCCAAGACTAATAAAAGGATAGAGATTTGAACTTCAGCATGCTCTGAGTTTTTCACAATCCTAATTTTCCTTTAAAAAACATAAATCCCCAAATGAAGTAAATTCTTTAAAGAAAGCTGAAACCTCCTAATTTCTATTTTATCACAATATACTAAAAGAAGCTGTTATTCTTTGCTTCGAATGTACTAATCATTGTTTAACTTCTTCCTTTGCAGTTCCACATGTGGTATGTTGTGGGTCTCACTCCTGAGAAATCTAGTTTTACATGTAGGACCTATGCATCTAATTCATGTTTTTTAAGATGAAATTAATGTTCTTTTATTAAAAAAATTATAGCCATTCTACAATCTAATATGTTTTGTAGTTTCATCTTTTTTTAGTCCCTTCCTCTTTCATCTTGGAAATGCAAATTTTACTGGCTGAGAATGCTACAAGTTGATGAATGTGATAACTTGAGGGCTGGATAAAAAGTAATGTCTAGCCTATGAGGTGGAACTGCTGATTCTCTTGAGCGCTCTCCTTGAGTCTATCCCCAATTCATTACTGGGGGAAAGGATGTCTTAAATGTGCTTTGTAGAAGAAGTTATGAATGGTAATAAGAGAAAAAGAAATATAGCATTATTAATCACTTAGGCAGGATGATTACAAATTTCATCAGGCTAATGAAAAACTAAGCTATATATTTATCAAAACAGTACTGTTTAGCAGGAATATCTACAATATATTTGGAATTATTGTCTGTATTTCCTTATATGGGTGAGACCTGCCATTTTCTGCAGAAGGCACCATCTGATCAGTTAGGTGGGCTTTACAGAATGGATTCTGTTCTTTGGTTGGTTGTTGAGTAGGTGGTACAGACAAACCTGTATTCACTTCTGCTCTGATATGCAAAACTACTCTGACATACAAAAAGAGTTGTACCACCATCATGCTGTAGTTTGAGGTAAAGTAGGGTAAATTTTCTAGTTTGTAACTT
>VZTY01026725.1:73129-134215 GCA_013400935.1 Turnix velox
TTTTTATCTTTTCCTTTGAATTTTATCTATTATTTCATTATCTATTGAAGTAGTTTAGAATTCTTCTAAATTCACAAATCTCCTCATTCCTTCCTCTCCTCTCTTCTGAGAGAGGAGGGGGGGCCATCTGTCACTGGGGGCGTCCTTTTGGGCCTAAACCAGGACAAGTTTTAGGCATGTCAAAGAGCAGTTATTAGTTAGATCTGGTAATTGTTATTCCCGTCTTATCCTCTCAATACTTGCTGAGGTGGAACTGACTTATGGGCAGCCATGCTAGAAAGGCAGAATTAGTGTGATATACCTGTGTACATCAGCATGAAGCTCACATTTCTTTGCTGTTAATATTTATATGCAATTCTGAACTGATTGCTAAGAATAGGTTTTATCAACCTACTCTACTTCTGAAGTTGTGCACTACTAGATTTCCAGGGTGAGTCTGATGTGAGATTCTAGCAAATGGAACACTTTGAACGTTAGTCTATTAGAAAATATTATGGATTAATTCAAAAGGTCGGTCAGTCTTATCAAAATTTGTGCAATACAGCATGCTGCAGTGCATTAAGAGTTAGAATATATCAAAGATTAATATTCTAATACATTTTTTTCATTTATACAAAGACAAGAAACTAGAGGCTTTACATAATCAAGGTTAAAGGTTTCAGTAAAAGCTAAAAATAATGTAAAACTATTATTTTTAAACATTTAAACCTAAAATTAGAGTTATGTCCAAGGATTAAAACTGTGATCTTGAATTCA
Source organism: Turnix velox (assembly GCA_013400935.1). Taxonomy (NCBI): domain Eukaryota; kingdom Metazoa; phylum Chordata; class Aves; order Charadriiformes; family Turnicidae; genus Turnix; species Turnix velox. The sequence goes on from VZTY01026725.1 coordinate 73,886, forward strand.
AAAAAGAAATTTGACTTGTTTTCAGAACTGAGATTTTTATAAAAGATCTTGATTTATCTCAGCATGTTTTTGCATGAGGAGAGGTTTGAAAGAAAATTTAGAGTTTCTTAATTTTTTAATCAACCCTGTGGTTGCATGTTTGAGACTAATTTTTTTTTTTTGTATATTCATTTTCAATTTTTACCTCATCTAGGCAGTGGATACTTAATTGTCTTTCAGTAGGTCTTTTATCATTGGATAGACATACAAAACATATATATACTGACTTTATTTTCAAAGCAGTTTCAACAGATTAGATCCTATATATAAACTGAAATACTTTGGCACAAGACCTTCCTTTCCTAATAATTCTGCTAACATTAATGCTACCATTTAGGAAGTGCTTCAGTGATACTGGAAAGTGCTGCCATGTAAATCTGAGACCTGACAGATGTTAGCTTATAATTTAAGATTTTTCATTGTTCACATTTATTATAGGGAACTCATTTTCTCATTCTGACTGTATCATCTTAAGCTTTTGATATATAACATAGGATTTAAGGGAATGGGATAGGCACAATCTCTTTTTTTACCCCTATTAGAATTAAACAGTAATGTGTGACACTCTGTGGCACTCAGTCCAACAACAACCAATTTTTATAGCATCTTAAAATTGTTTCAAGGTATGTTGTACAATTTCTAATGAACAAGATATAGATTATACTGGAAATATAATTTCAGATAAATATAACCTAGTTTTATTAGAAATAAAATTAATTTAGGGACAGAAAACTTAAGTAATGGTTTGCTCAGGAAAATCAGTATATTAAGTCATTATTATAAGTGTTCTATATATTTCAGGAAGAAGCTACTTCCAAAACCAATGCCAATAGTTTAGTTAGTTGCTACTGCAAATTTTAGTTTCACAAATAATATGGAATAGTATCTGGTACACACTAGAAGTTCAGAATGAGTAGACTACATTTCTTTATTTGTATACTTTGCACAGAAAATGTAGCTAAAACATCAGATCATGGTTATTCTAAAATGTTAAAGGTCATCCTTTCTCAAATTAAACTTATTCAAGAGTTGAGTTTCCATTCTGAAATAGGTCTTAGCTTTTTTGTATAATTTGTTTTTTTTTCCTTTATAGACTTGAGACATAAAATATTTATCACACACAAGACTGAAAAACTTCCACATTTACTAAAATGAGAAATGAGTATTCCTGAAATAAAATTTTTTATTCTATTTCCCCTCAAACTTTCTCTATGTTATGTGTAATATTATTTTCTACTTGTAGGAATAAGGATACTTGATGAAAGCTGCTGCAGTACAAATATTTAGTGATGATATAGCATCAAATACAGACAAAAGATCTTGCAGGCAAATTTCTAACACTGTACAGTTAGAAATTATATTTCTGGAATTTCATACAAGAACTTCTACATCACTTATTTAAGTTTCATAAATCTATGAAGGAAGTGAAAGCAGTAAATATATTGTTGCAAGACTATATGGATAAACAATGCTGAACATAGACGGTGACTGTTTAAGAACAAGCCTAAGCAGAGCAAGATTTGTAGGACTGAGTTATGGTTTTAATCCACTATCTGAAAAGCTGGTAAAAAAAATTAAAGAGAATACAGTGGCAGCAGTGATAATGGATTGACATATTTTCTTTTGAGGCTGTAAAACTATTTTTGAACACTTTTCAGATCATCTGGTATGACCTTGTCTTTAATAGAATATCTAGCTTGTTTTCAAACAAAATGTCTCACACACATGAAAGATAACAAGCCTTGGATAATAAATGCCATTGTCAAATTAATCTTCTTAAATGAGAATGCAAAACATGTTTGGGAAGATTGCTTCTCCATGATGTCATACAGTTGCCATTAACAGTGCTTCTCATATTTAATTCCAGAGACATATGTAGACTGTATCAGTTTTCCTGTGATTTTGCACAACATAAATGTCAAATTGCCTGAGTTTGTAACTTTTCCATTGTTTGTTCTCTGGAGCTTGGGAGTACTCAACTCTCCTGTTGCATTTGACTGATTTCTGAGACTGATTTTCAACCCATTCTTTCAAAACAATGAACAGTGACTAATCTGATTTAGCATATTTTGAAAGATGTTTTCTTAGTATCCATGTTGAACTACTGTAAAAGTGGAAAATTTGTTACAAATCATAAACTCAGAGGACAGCCTTAAGACTGGACCACTGGTCTGTACTAAAAAATCTAACTCAATTTTAAGAATTTTCTCGTCCCTGATGAATATTTTTCAAAATTTGTAAGCCCTAACTTAAATTGTATTGAAATAAAAAGGATGGTAGATTCTAGATTTCCTTCTTTTCTTCCAGTGATACAGTATTCATCTGCTGTTGTGGTTCCGCTTTTCTCTTGTCTTTGGAACAGTGACTTTTTCTAATGTAAATAACAAAGAAGTCATGCAACATCACATGTTCAATAACTGTGTATGTTAACAGGTATGTTGATTTTCAACCCATAACTATTGTTATGACATACTTGAGAAAAAGTGTATTTTTCTTCCCGAAGAGTCTCCTTTTTGTAGGGAAAAATTTTGGCAATTTATGTGTTAGAGGATGTTCTATCATATAGATAAGTTATTTTAACCAGAATAATATTATTTTCCCATGCATATGAGTAATGACAGTCAAAGTTTTTACAACAGGGTTTGAGAGGGACCATGAGGTTTATTAGTTGATTAGTAAGACTGTCTGTCATGCAGAAGTTACACACTTTCTATAAGACAGCACAGTACCACCGTGACCTTGCAAAGCATTTACCCCTGAGATATCATGTAGACATCGTAATTTATAGTAGCACATCAATTAAAGAAGCAATGGGAAGTGACACATGCTTGAGACTTGAATTCTGAAAGCATGATTGCACGTTGCTTACTATGGTGACCCAAGAGTTATGAGCCTAAAGCATGCTACAGTCTTTGAACTGAATTAAGTCAATCAGTGTGGAACACCATTTGCTGTAGGCAAAGGTTGCCTGTGTACAGAAGGCAGAAGATGCTGCAAACAGTGGTTCAAAATTTTGATCTCTTTAAACAGAAAAACAGATAGAGGTGGGGAGAGGAGTTTTTTAATCTAGGAAATTTAAACCAAGGTGTGCTAAAAAAAAGCTAGACAGTTTCAAATCACAACCACTTAGCAAGATCATAGTACATTCTCTGTGACTGGGAGTATTGGCATGGTCTCCCTTAACATAAGAAATAAAACATAAGAATTTGATGTATGTACTGAGGCAAACATAACAATCACATGCATGTAATTTATATTTTCTCTTCAAGATGCTGTTTCTAAGTGCATGAAGTACAACCATGACGTGAAAGATTGTCATATATGGGACTAGATATTTTCAGATGGAAAAATTAGTTAATAAGTTAACTGAGTTACAACATTGTGGCGATTACTGGAAAATCACAAAAAAATATGATGTAATCCAGACAGCATCAGAAACCAGAAAGCACTATGAAGAATATATAGGACTTTGATGATCAAGGGCTTCAGTTGGTAGCAAACAAAAATCCTAAACTTTAATGTATAAATTTTTCAGTGGATTGCAGAAGAGATAATAATTTTATATTTTCTTGTAACAATGGCAGCCTTTTAATCCCATAGTACACAAAGCCTATAAACGTCTACATCAACAGTTATGTGTTCTAAAGATGGGATGACTGATGCTAAATAATTGTGAATTTAGAGAGAAGTTCAGACTTTCAGATACAGGATTCTTAGTGAAACTCAAAATTAGACTTAATTCAGACATAAAAGTCTTAAGTGGTAGAGGATCAGTGCAGTAACCTGTTTTGGTGAGAGAAAGAGAATGAAGGGGAACTTACAGCCTGTCACCTGCAGTAAAGAAAAACACAAGAGAGATTGGTACCTCAGAACATACTTAGTATTTGTCTGATGTTTCAGGTTTTTGCCTAAAGCAATGTCAATGTATTATGAGAGAAGCTAAAAACAAATGTCTTTTTTGTTGTGGTACTATTCAAGACATTTTATCATTTGTTTGTTATTTAAATTTGCTCATATGTTCACTGAGAGTTATGAAACTAGAAGGTTACGTGTTCTTTTTTAAAAAAATATTTCTAGAACACTGTTTTTATAGCACCATTTAATGAACAAAATTACAAGCAACCCACTGGTTGAATAATTAATATTTACTCATATTTGTTAGAAGATAAGTAAGTGCACTTTGCAATTTGCTGAATTTCATCTTTTTAGATTAATGTTATTTCTTGTAAATTAAAAAAAACATTTGAGAATATAAACTCCAAGAAATCAATGACCCAAAAAGATACAAATAGTTAGGCATGCCTTCAGCTTGAACTATATTTTTAAGTTTTAGGCTGATCTGCAGTCCTGATGTATTCAATATTTTTCTTTCTGTGTAATTTTTTTTTGAAACAAATGTGTAGATTTTGATCAAATATCTTTGGCCATAAATAAAAATCACTCAGTGTTATGGTAATACATAATATATTTTTACACAAAGTGCAAAAACTGAATAGCGTTTACAATCTGCCCAAAGTCTTCCTAATAAATTAGGTCAAATTAATAGTTGATGTTATGCATAATGACATCAGTGAAATTACATTAAAGATTCATTTGTCCCACTGCTTAAAATTCTGTTTTGAACCTCTAGGGTTAGACAATTTGCATTATGAAGAATTGATACTGTATTAAGGTTATTTTTGAGTATGTATGTATTTTCTGAAGTCTGATTCAAAGCTCAGATATATAAATAGAAGGAATTACCAATTCTGAAGAGGAAAAACTTTATCAGTATTAATAATATCCACTCTGAAACAATGTCTCATTTTCAAACCTGTTATCATTGCTTTTTTGGACATTCTGTTAAGGCACAACTTCTATAGTGTGAAGAACACTACAGGTGTTATCAAGAAATCTAAGAAGTGAAAAAGGTCAAGAACTGAGAACAAGCTTAGCCCAAATAGCTTTTATTTCACAAACCTATAAGCATATCTGAAAAAGAGATCTAACAAGAAGATTTCTGAGCTATAATCGTAAAGTTGTTAATTAAGCATTAATTGTCCTGGTACTACCATAAAAAACAAATGAACAAAAAAAATTAAAGAACTATAATTCATTGTGAAGGTAAATTTGAAATGTAATTTCTCATCATACATTTCAGATTTCCATGCTGTGCTGTCTTCTTCAATGTGTCCTAACTACCGTGGAGGAACACTGGGTATGCACAGAGAATTACTGAGGAAAATATGGCTTAAAAGTGTGAAAAAAGCTATTAATTCATAAATAACAGTTCCCGTAAACAAGATATTTCCTGAACTTTTATGAAAATTTTGAGTACAAAATTTAATGAACACACTGATATGCTAAAAACATGCTTTTTTTTTTCCTTCAGAGATAAGAATACATACAAAAATTGAATATTTTATATTAGAATCATAGATATTCAAGTTTCTGTTCCAAAGTTCCAGTTACCTTATTATTTGTTTGTCAATGATGCCTATGATCCAAATGAAAGCAAAATGTTCTGTCACTATAGATTCACTTTTAGATGAATTCTAAANGATATGCTAAAAACATGCTTTTTATTTTTCCTTCAGAGATAAGAATATATACAAAAATTGAATATTTGATATTAGAATCATAGAATCGTAGATATTCAAGCTTCTGTTCCAAAGTTCCAGTTACTTTATTATTTGTTTGTCAATGATGCCTATGATCCAAATGAAAGCAAAATGTTCTGTCACTATAGATTCACTTTTAGATGAATTCTAAAAGAAAAACTTAGATTAAGGTATTTTCTTAGCCAGAGTGTTATGAAATAGTATAGTCAAAGAAGTAAGTTATGGATATAGCTTTGACCATGATAGTGTATATATTAAACTAAACATTTAACAACGACTTGTGAGATTGAATATTACTGGAAACTTTAATGGCAGAGCAATTGTGCATCTTTCTGAAATTTTGTTTATGTTGACTGTTTCTTAGATCAAAAGTCATCTGTATGAGTTGTTTAAAAATTAATCTGCATCTCACTGTCTATGGTAAAACATATATAAGAAGGAAAAGAAATAAAAACAGGAAGGTCCGTCAGTACTGCACATGCTCTGCAAGAAAACTTTCAGGTAGGTGCTTTGCAGAATTTTGCCAATGATAGCAACCACTTTTTCAGTTTCTCTTTGCTACTCTAAAGTTATGGCTCTTGGGGGCATGATGAAAAAAGATAAATTCTTAAGCCATTGTAAAAACTCATATTGCTTCTGGATGGGCATTGTGTTTATTTCTCTGGCTTGAAGATCACATTAAATATTTGAGTGGTTGAACAAGATTAGCAGAAACTGAATTCAAATCATGAATGTGCAAGAACATAATCTATTCAGTGGGACATGATCCCAATTTTGCTAAAGAGATGACCTAATTTAAAGAAGTTTGGCACAAATATAAATGTCTCTAAGACAGAGGCTTTGGGGAAATATGTAATAAAAGAACTGTAGTAAACAGTAAGGCTAATATCAGCAAACAAGTTAGAGACGTGAGTAAATTTTTAATTTGGTTTTCTACTCCATATACTATTTATGCCTGTGTTTGTCTATATCAAAGCAGCTTCACACCTCCAAAATACCTTTTCTGCAATCAAAACTTCCTAATGTATCACCTGCAATATTTACAGCACAAACATTTCTGTAAACTCAGGTAATGAGATCCTGAAACAGGAGAGAGATGAAGGATAAAGTATAAATGCTTTCTTGACTCCAGAGATTCATGGATAAATTTTAACATCTGGCACCATTCTATAATGTGAAAGCTTTCATGGGAGAAGTACTGACATGAATCTGTAAGTTCAGGCCACGCTTTTGACCTCTGGCTTCTTTTTTATTACTTTTATTTGTGTTAAAATGAGGTATTTTTGAACTAGTTAGCTTTAGATAAATTCCTGTGCTACCCTAAAATAGTTCCATTCAAAGGTAGGTATGTTTTTCTTGCTTCCCATGAATAGAAAATACACAATTTGCCTTGCTGGAAAGATTAACTATTAAGAAATAATATTCCATAATGCATAGTAATGTGTCTTCTGCACCAACCACCCCAAGAGTGGCCTAATACTTTCAAATAAGTGGTCTCATACTATATGCTTATTCTTATATGTGCTATAAACGCATTGGCTGGTTAAGTTAACCTTGGAAGATAATTTTCACTGGCACTTTGGAAGTTGTGTTATAAATCTTTTTCTCCTTCTAAGATTCAATCTTCTGTGTCTGAGAAGTCATCAATCACTACATTTCCTTTCATATTGAAGTATCTAATGTGAATATGATAATATATGAAAAGTGTTATCTCTCTACAGCTATGAGACTAATTGTTTTTTTGGTGTGGTTTTATTGTCATTTGCCTATGATCTCACTGTTCTCAATTATGATCTGGTAATTTGTTATCTTGGTATAAACCTCTTATTAATGTAAATTTCAGTCAGCAGAAAAAACCTGTGACAGAAATGAGTTTTTACTAAGTCATTCAGAACCAAATGATCCTTCTTCAGGGAACAGGTTAATTTCATAGTAGAATAAAATATTTTACTACTAATATTTCTGGACAGGAATATCTGCTATTTACGGCCACTTCTCTTTTGGCTCTTGTGACTTTTCAAGTAAAATTTCATTGTTTGTTTATTTTTTTGCTTTTTCTTTTTCCTAATTCCTCACATTCCTCTTCCCTGAGGACTCCTTGGTGACCTCTATAAGCTAATGCTTTTGAAAATGGGCGGATCTTGTCCTCTATACATAACAATTCTATTATGAGACAAGAGTTAAAAACCTTTTTAAAAAGAGCAATTAAAAAAAAAATAAAAAGGTCAAAAAAGCTTGATTTCTGTCCTTGTTGTGTTGAAAGGCTGCCCCTTTCTCCAAGCTCAAATGCTATCATTTCTGAATGAGGAGAGAACGTATAGGTATTTCTTACATGTACTCATGTTTCTCATTAACTATGGGTAGGAAATAGGAAGGGACTGTAAGACTCCTTGATAGTACTATGATAGCTATGAATCTATTTTTTTTCAGCAATTAAATATATCTTATTGCAAAAGGTTATGTGACCAAACATCCTACGGAAGTGCCTATACATTTTGACATCCTACTCAACGAATAGAAAAGAGATATATGGAGTACTAATTGCTAAAAACTCCAGTAGAGTTCTACAATTATATAACTGGAGATTATGTTCTGACTGTGAGCAAATATTACATCCCATAAGAGTGATGAAGACATATATATATTTCTGATAACAAGATAGAAAAGGTGAAGTTGATAGCTACAGAATGTGTAGCATAGCTACTTCAGATGTGGAGCAGTGAAATTTTAAAGGATTCCATCTTTTTTTTTTTTTGCAAGCTGTTATTTTACTGTTATTTATGCTCTGGTTCATTATAGTTTTGAAATTAATCATGAATTTCACAAATTGATTTATATCAAGAACAGGCATGGTTTTATCATTTTAGACCATGAGCCAGCAATGTGTTCTTGTGGCCAAGAAGGCCAAAGGCAGCCTGGAGTGTATTAGAAGGGATGTGGTTAGTAGGTTGAGAGAGGTTCTCCTCCCTCTCTTCTCTACCCTGGTGGGACCACATCTCGAATATTGTGTTCAGTTCTGGTCTTCTCAGTTCAGGAAGGTCAGGGAACTGCTGAAGAGGGTACAGCACAAAGATGACAAAGGGGTTGGAGGGTTGGAGCATCTCCCATCTGAAGAAAGGCTGAGGGAACTGGGTCTCTTTAGCTTGGAGGAGAAGAGGAGACTGAGGGGTGACCTCATTAATGTCATAAAGGAAGAGTGTCAGGAGGATGGAGCCTGGCTCTTCTCAGTGACATGCAATGGTAGAACAAGTGGCAATGTGTGCAAGCTGAAACACAGGAGTTTCCACAGAAGTGCAAGAACACTGGCACTGCTGAGATAGGTTGTGAGTCTCCTTCTCTGGAGTCATTCAGAGCCTCCCTGGACACGTTCCCATGTGACCTGATCTAGATGCTCCTGCTCTGGCAGGGGGATTGGACTAGATGATCTATTGAGGTCACTTCCAACTCCTGATATTCTGCGATTCTGTAATTACTGAAGGGTGTTAGATGGTGGTAATCCCTACACTTGCTATTGTTATTCCACTTCATCATTCATTAATTAAGAAGGTTAATAACATAACCATTTGATTGTATTTCTTATCAAATGCAAAGGAACCAGACATTAATACTAGATTTTAGAATCTCGTGTTTTCCTTTCAAATAAGAAATGGAATCTTCAATAAGCTAATTCACAAGGCATGAAATATGGTTTCTTCTTACCTAAAAAAAAGTTCGAGTCATTTGATCAAGCTATCAGAGAAAATTCAGTTCTATATGATGCTTTTCATGGTGAAGACAGATTGCTATGATAAAATATCAATTTCTGATGGCATATTTTAAAACAGTGAGCCAAGATGTGACACTATGTTGTGACCTATTTTCTATTTAAGTACTAGAACTATAGACTGCAGCCTTTATGTTTTCTGCATAGCCATTAAAATTACTGCCTTTAAAATTAGCCAAACTAGATCTTCACATCTCTAAATGCATAATGTTAAGAATTTATTAGACTAAGCTTTTAATACAAAATCCAAAATAGTAATTTATAAATACTAAACACAAGTTTTATATGATTGTTGAAAAAAAAAAAATTTTTTCTCAACTAGAGTCTTTTTAAAAAAATCTATCTCCATTCAGTATAATAAATCACACCAGGCAAATATAGATCCAAAACAGAGACTTTACATTTCAATTTTTCAGTCTCTGACAGAAATATGATATCTTTGTTTGATAACATGTCTCATAGGATTCCCTATCATTAACAACTGAATGTTGCTAAAAAATAAGCATTAACAAAATGGACAGTCTAAGTGATACTGCAGAAAATGTACTGCTAGATGTCCAGTTCTGGAGCGTCCAGTCCTGAAGCCCTCAACACAAGAAGGACACAAGAGGAGAGCTGGAACCACTGCCCTATGAAGACAGGCTGAAGGAGTTGGGGTTGTTCAGCCTGGAGAAGAGAAGGCTCAGGGGGGACCTTATAGTAACCTATCAGTACCCGACAGGGTACTACAGAAAGGCAGGGGAAGGAATTTTTTATATGATATCAGATGGGAGGACCAGAAACAATGGATGTAAATTGGAAGGGGGTAGATTTAGAGTTGACATAAGAAAGAAATTTTTTACAGTGAGGATGGATGGTGAAGCACTGGAACAGTTTGCCCAGAGAGGTTGTGGACACCCCCTCTCTGGAGGTGTTCATGGCACTGAGGCTGGACAAGGCACTGAGCAGCCTGATCTAGTGGGAGATGATCTTTAAGGTCCCTTCCAACCCAAGCTATTCTATGATTCTATGTTGGGTTTCTTTTATTTGTTTTTAACTCTTGGGTCAGACAACCAGAATTTTTTTTCGCCTGATTAATCACTACAATTCAGATACTGAGAATGAAGTCATCATATATTAGCAAAACATTTTATTTTCTTAGAGAAGGCAATTTCAGCTATTGAAGAATGTCTCACATAACCATATTGAGCCAGTACTGACACAAAAGATTTTTCTGAAAGTGACTAAATAGATCTAGATGAACCAGATATATTTTTTGAGAATCTGAGCTTATGTCAAACTGATGTTTAAAACATTAGCGTGAGGAAAAATCAAATATCACCCCCTTTTCTTCCTACTTTAAGTCACACAAATGCTCATAATCATAGCTGATGAAGTTAAAATAAAACCAAAAAGCGGTAGGGCAGAAAGAACATAGAACAAATCCAATGCATCACATAGTGCTGAATGCATTCCCCCAGCCCATAATAAATTTAAGAAATACATTGCAAATGATGACAACGTCAATGTAGTATAGAACAGGAAGTTATCAAGATCACTGTTAATGTCCTATGTCTATGCATTAACAGAACATTAGTTTTTATAAATATGTAAATGATCCTGCGATAATATCATAAAGTATTCATGTAAGCAAGAAACCAAATCAAATATGAACATCAAATATAATGCATCTCAGTAATCCCCTAAATAACCTTGTACTTGTTCTTGGGGTAAGAAAAGATCTTTCTAGAGAAGACTTCATATTCTGGGGTGGTTATAAGCAAGAGACTTTGCAAATAAGTGGAGGGCATCTGGAGAATCACTGCGCTGTCACTAATATCACATCCTTATAGCTGGTCATGAAGACAAAAACTACCTCAGAAATTAATCTGCAAAAAAACCTTCTTCTGTTTCCTACGGTGATTATCAAAATTCTTAGACTAAACATATGCAACACAATGTGGATACATTCAGGTTTGAAATCAAAAGGTACTTATCCAAGGTTTATAATTCTAGAATCATCAGAATACTTCCTATAAATTTTATCAAATACTATATTAGAACAATTAAAGTATTTACCCCAAAGTCCTGCAGATGAAAATGAAAATGATATTCATGAAAAATTACCTCATGATTGCAATTTTTTCTTACTGTCTGGAAATATATTTGTAATCAATTTATAGCTGTTTGCTTTGCACCACATTATCCTTCAATTTAATTAGTTCTTTCTCACTTCTTCCACAGCCTCAGCTGTTTATCTTAACAAAATTGAATGACTCCTCATATAAACAAGTCAAGTCCTTTAACCTCTTCTCATAAGCTTAATCTTCCATTAGTGTAATTATTTTGGCAATTCTCTGAGATTGATTCATTATAAGTTAATTTATGTAGGTAGCCAAAACTATACACTATATTCTACACAAAGTCTTAAATCTATTTTTTGTAGTATTATGAATATAGACTTGTGGATTTTTTTTTCCCAATCTGTCTTTTCTGATAATTCCTTAAAATTGTGATATTTTTTAAAAGGTTTGTTACACTGATATCTCAAAACCATCTCATAGGATTTCAGATAGGAAAAAAAAGTGTTAGTCTTAAATTGCAGCAAAGGGAACTAAGGTTTGCCTGAAGGAAAATGCTAGTGCAACATCAGAGTAAATGGTTTAAGGAGACTGTAAAAGGGAAGAATTTTAAGAACATCATAGACAAATACCTGTGAAGAATGCTTTAAGATTAATCCATTTGCCTCTTAAAGGGAGTAGAAACTGTGCAACTTCTTAAAAGACCCTTTCATTATTATGGCTCAATATTAAAATACATTTCTACAGAATTTCAGTAACTTTATGAATTATGAGTTTTATTATTTACAGCAACAAATACTATTCTTAATTCTTAAGGATGTTGTTAGATACTGTGTCAACAGCCTTGGAGAAATCCAGATTGACAATATCCCCTGGTTTTACCTTGTCCATTCATGTAGTCACTCCATTGTAGAAAGCCACTAGGTTGGTCAGGTAGGACCTTCCTGTCCTCTGTGTGCTGTAGCCTAGCTTCTCGAGGAATCTGCTCCAAGACCTTCCCAGGCACAGAGGTGATGCTGACAGTTCAGTTGTTCCAAGCATCTTCCCTTTTGCCATTTTTGAAAATGGGCGTAGTGTTCACTCTCTTCCAGTCACCAGCTATTTTGCCTGAATGCCATGGCTTTTCAAATATCATGGAAATCAGCTTGACAACTACATCATCCAACTCCCTCAGGACTCTGTGATGAATCTCATCAGTTCTCATGGACTTTTGGATGTTCGTGTTCCTCAGATGGTCCCAAACCTNTTTTGCCATTTTTGAAAATGGGCGTAGTGTTCACTCTCTTCCAGTCACCAGCTATTTTGCCTGAATGCCATGGCTTTTCAAATATCATGGAAATCAGCTTGACAACTACATCATCCAACTCCCTCAGAACTCTGTGATGAATCTCATCAGTTCTCATGGACTTTTGGATGTTCGTGTTCCTCAGATGGTCCCAAACCTAGTCTTCACTGATAGAAGGTGGCACTTTATCCCCTAATCTGCATCTTGTATTCCTTCAACTTGGGAGGCATGAAGAGAAGGCTTGCCAGTGAAGACTGAAGCGAAAAAATCATTGAGTACCTTGTCTGTTCTTCCAAGTTCACCATTTTTACTTTACAGTGGGGGTACACTGTCTTTAAGCTTCCTTTTATGGTTTATATACTTGTAGAAGCCCTTCTTGCTATTCTTAGCATTTTTTGCCAAATTGGCCTCAAGCTGCCCCTTAGCCTTGCTGAACTCCCTACATAAGCAAGGAACTTCTCTGTACACTTCCCAGGAAACCTGACCCTGCTTGAACTGCCTGTGCAGTTCCTTCTTGCTTTGTATTTTATCCTGCAGGTCCTGGCTTAGCCACCCTGATCTCTTCTTTTTTTTGCTTGATTTCTTCTACCTGGGGATGGAAAGTGTTCTTAAAGATCTGCCAGCTCTGTTCTGTCACCTTGCTAATGACTATCTCCTTGAAGAGCTGGAAGTTTGCTTTCCTAAAAATTCATGGTCCTGATTGTTCTCCTTTGCTGACAGACTTTTCTCAGGACTGTGAATTCCACCAGGGTGTGTTCACTGCTTCCCAAGTTGCCTCCAATCTTGACATCCCAAACAAGTTCACTGGCACTGATAACAATCAGATTCAGTACAGCATCTCATTTATGGCTGTCTACTTTGTGCCTCAGGAAGTTATTGAGGCACTCCTAGACTCCCCTGGATTGCTTACACCACCTGGTTGCTTTTCCAGCAGATGTCAGGGTGGTTAAAATCCCCCAGCAGGATGAGAGCTTTTGAGCATAATGCCTCCCATAGCTGAATAGGAAGAATTTTTCACCAAGCTCCTATTGATCAGGTGGCCTGTAGTAGACATCAAGTACCAGGTTTCCCATATTACCTCCCTGTCTAATTTCTACCCATAAGCTTTCAAGTTATTCTTGCCTGTTCTTTAGAGATATCTTTTTGCACTCTATCCTTTGATACAGAGATCAACCCCTCTGCCCCTCCTGCTTTGCCTGTCCCCTCTGAATAGCCCACAGTCCTCAGTGTCCACACTCCAGTCACTGGCTCTATCCCATCAGGTTTCAATAATGGCCACTATGTCATAACTTCCCAGCAGCATGGTAGCTTGCAGTTCTTTCTGTTTATTGAACATGCATTCTTGCATTCAAATAGAGGCACTTCAGCTGTACTGGACTGATGACTACATCACCTTTTTAGAGGAGTGTTCTTTGAGGTGTTTTGCAAATATTTTACTGTTGACTATGACTGCCACAGGAGCCCCTGGCTGATCTTCATTAGACTGTGATGGTAATGCGGACTCTTGTGATATAATTCTTCTTAGAAGCATCTTGGTAGAGTACAAATGATTACCATNGTTGTTAGATACTGTGTCAACAGCCTTGGAGAAATCCAGATTGACAATATCCTCTGGTTTTACCTTGTCCATTCATGTAGTCACTCCATTGTAGAAAGCCACTAGGTTGGTCAGGTAGGACCTTCCTGTCCTCTGTGTGCTGTAGCCTAGCTTCTCGAGGAATCTGCTCCAAGACCTTCCCAGGCACAGAGGTGATGCTGACAGTTCAGTTGTTCCAAGCATCTTCCCTTTTGCCATTTTTGAAAATGGGCGTAGTGTTCACTCTCTTCCAGTCACCAGCTATTTTGCCTGAATGCCATGGCTTTTCAAATATCATGGAAATCAGCTTGACAACTACATCATCCAACTCCCTCAGAACTCTGTGATGAATCTCATCAGTTCTCATGGACTTTTGGATGTTCGTGTTCCTCAGATGGTCCCAAACCTAGTCTTCACTGATAGAAGGTGGCACTTTATCCCCTAATCTGCATCTTGTATTCCTTCAACTTGGGAGGCATGAAGAGAAGGCTTGCCAGTGAAGACTGAAGCGAAAAAATCATTGAGTACCTTGTCTGTTCTTCCAAGTTCACCATTTTTACTTTACAGTGGGGGTACACTGTCTTTAAGCTTCCTTTTATGGTTTATATACTTGTAGAAGCCCTTCTTGCTATTCTTAGCATTTTTTGCCAAATTGGCCTCCAGCTGCCCCTTAGCCTTGCTGAACTCCCTACATAAGCAAGGAACTTCTCTGTACACTTCCCAGGAAACCTGACCCTGCTTGAACTGCCTGTGCAGTTCCTTCTTGCTTTGTATTTTATCCTGCAGGTCCTGGCTTAGCCACCCTGATCTCTTCTTTTTTTTGCTTGATTTCTTCTACCTGGGGATGGAAAGTGTTCTTGAAGATCTGCCAGCTCTGTTCTGTCACCTTGCTAATGACTATCTCCTTGAAGAGCTGGAAGTTTGCTTTCCTAAAAATTCATGGTCCTGATTGTTCTCCTTTGCTGACAGACTTTTCTCAGGACTGTGAATTCCACCAGGGTGTGTTCACTGCTTCCCAAGTTGCCTCCAATCTTGACATCCCAAACAAGTTCACTGGCATTGATAACAATCAGATCCAGTACAGCATCTCATTTATGGCTGTCTACTTTGTGCTTCAGGAAGTTATTGAGGCACTCCTAGACTCCCCTGGATTGCTTACACCACCTGGTTGCTTTTCCAGCAGATGTCAGGGTGGTTAAAATCCCCCAGCAGGATGAGAGCTTTTGAGCATAATGCCTCCCATAGCTGAATAGGAAGAATTTTTCACCAAGCTCCTATTGATCAGGTGGCCTGTAGTAGACATCAAGTACCAGGTTTCCCATATTACCTCCCTGTCTAATTTCTACCCATAAGCTTTCAAGTTATTCTTGCCTGTTCTTTAGAGATATCTTTTTGCACTCTATCCTTTGATACAGAGATCAACCCCTCTGCCCCTCCTGCTTTGCCTGTCCCCTCTGAATAGCCCACAGTCCTCAGTGTCCACACTCCAGTCACTGCCTCTATCCCATCAGGTTTCAATAATGGCCACTATGTCATAACTTCCCAGCAGCATGGTAGCTTGCAGTTCTTTCTGTTTATTGAACATGCATTCTTGCATTCAAATAGAGGCACTTCAGCTGTACTGGACTGATGACTACATCACCTTTTTAGAGGAGTGTTCTTTGAGGTGTTTTGCAAATATTTTACTGTTGACTATGACTGCCACAGGAGCCCCTGGCTGATCTTCATTAGACTGTGATGGTAATGCGGACTCTTGTGATATAATTCTTCTTAGAAGCATCTTGGTAGAGTACAAATGATTACCATTTTGGTCCAACCACCAAATTCCATGGAATCATTGAATACAAAGTTGCAAGGGACCTCAAGGATCATCTGATTAATTCTAAAAAGTTCTCAGGCTTGTTCAGGAACTCTTCCTTGATTTCAAAATTTTTAACAAACAGCCTTCCAGATTAAATTCTGGTTTGTTCAAAACCAGAAAAAATATTATCAATCTTAACAAAAGTACATACTGCAACTCCACAAGAGTGTACAGAACATTTGTTCTAAACCAGGAAGTTGGAAAGCTTGGTTCACATTTCTACCTTTGATACTTTCCTAGTAGTTCTCACTGAATTTCCTGTTAGCATTTCATTTACCTTCATGTTATAGCAGATTTGACATCTTGCCACAGACAAAATAATGCCAAACAAGACAAAAAAGCAGATAACAAAATATTCCTCATCTTTCTAGAAAACATTCATTATAGAGTAAATCAAATTACCAGGAGAATTCAAAGTGTTCCTAAAAAGCACTTCAAAGGAATTTTTAGTCAAGTCTAGTTTTAGAGTGAATGGCTTGGCTAGTACCACCACAGTTACTGCCTATTATAGTCACTAAGGCTTCCATATTTATTGCATTCTATTTAAAAATACATTACTCACACATTTTGTCTTTACATCGAATGTCATAAATATAGAAGTTTTGCACTGTAGATTTATTGTTAGTGTTCAATTAAAGATGAAATTGGACAGACTGATGTAGCTAAACCTGTGACTGCTGTACCATTTTAAATACCTGCAGGCCAATGATTTCTTGTATTCTCCACCAGTCATTCTAGGATGCCACAGTTATTTACTGGGCTGCCAGTCCAATAGAAGTACCTGAGATAGTTTAGTGCATGTGGAATGTCTCTAAAAGCCAGCTCTTGAACACATTTTCAGGCTATGATCTGACCCTCCTCTTAGCTTACATGCATTGCTTATAGATCAAGCTTCTTTTAGAACTCCTCCAATTATCTTTCACATTTCTGAACAGCTGCTGTGTTTTCCCTTACTTCATTTCAGTTGTTCTATTCATCATTGAGCAGCTATGCAAGAATAAAAATAAAAGAAAGAAAAAAAGAAAAATAATCTTTGCTAGAGGATTTTGCTATGGACTGTATTTTAGTTTTAGTATTATGCCTTCACACATGTAAATACTGAAGTGCACCATGGAGTACAAAGTGGTAGATGAAGAAGAAAGTAGAAGGAGATGCTAATTCAGAGGAGTATATAAGTCTGCCCACTTTCTTTGATCCATCTCCTTTTAACTCTCGGCATCTACAGCTGTTGGATCAGAGATTTCTTTTAAGATATGACCCTGGATAATCCCTTATCATCTCTTCATGGACTTTTCAATAAACCTGCTGATATGATCTGTCTCTAAAGCCACTTGGGGCAATAGAGTCCGCAAGTTCATTATCTGCTGGGAAGAAAAAGTTCTGTTTTGTGTTTGTTCTGAACTGTTATTTCTTAAAGTTCAGTTAGTATTTTTTTATGTCTTGCTCCCTCCATAGCCCTCCTTATAAATTAAAGAATAACAGTTATTTCTTCTTGCTCATGAAATAATATCTCCATCCCCTTGTTTGCTGCTCTCCTCTCTACTTTCTATAACTCCATCTACTCCATTTCATCCCTCTTGAGATGCATAAACTAAACCTGTACTCAGGACATGAGAAATCAGTCCACGAGCTTTTTTTATATTGGTCAAATGAGGCCATCCCTTTCATTCTCTCTCTGATGATGTACAACATTTTGTGACCTTTCTTTGCTGACAAGCACATTAAAAAAATTACTTAAAAAAAACCCTTAAAATCTCTTATCTGAGCTGTAACTACTAGGTATAACTAAGAGTCCTGAGAGATGCTTTGGAACCTACACTTTGTAGTAGAGATATGTTCCAGTTTTGGACTGCAAGAAAGAACCATGAGCAGGAAAAAAAGTCTGATGTCAGTTTAAGTAACCTGTTTCTAAACATTCTTAATATTTATGAAATAATATTGTTATAGGAGTTGCTGCTCTAAAGTTATATTGACTTGTGCTTTCCAGGGGCTACATATGGTGACTTGTTTGTTTAAGCCTAATTTAAAGGGATAGAAACATATAGACAGATATAATTCTAATACTATCAGAGTCTGAGCACAAGGAGATGTTTCAGTGCCCGAAAATGCATTCTGGTAAGTGTGTAAATGTGTGATGGTCATAAAAGGATAATTTAAGGTTTACCAGGATCTGCTATTAAAACTTTAATGAAATGAGTCTGACAAGATCATGCATCATTAAGGACATCTGTCATATGGTGTGCATGTGAGATCCTTGCCCAGTGACATGCTGGAAATGAAATACATTAACAGTGTGTTCCAGAAAGAAAAATGGGACAAAAGCCAAGTGAAATGTGGGGTTAAGCCAGAAAAGGACCCTTCTGCATTAATATCTTCAGTTAGCATGTGGAGGACCATAATTTCATCAAGGAAATACATACTTTCTGTAGATTTTTTCTCTTGCAAAACTAATGTTTTGAGTAAACTAATGCTTTGCAAACTAATGTTTTGAGTAAAAAGAAGGCTCTGTTTTTACTGATTCCTGTGACATGGGAAAATAGTGACCAGTCCAGCAAACAAAAATGTTATGGTATACTATTGCATCAGTTAACTATTTTAAATTTTTTTTTTCACCAAAACCAAATAAGCAATGGATATAGTAAAGACATAATGTGCACTTTTATTAACATTCATAATTTTTTTTTGAAAATTAATCTTTTCATCACATTTTGTTGGATCAGCAAAAATGCTGATTATTTCTACTCTATTGGATATGAGTTGGCAATGTGTGCTTGCAACCCAGAAAGCTTGTTGTATCCTGGATTTCATGAAAAGAAGCATGGTCAGCAGAGTGAGGGAGTGAATCTCTCCCTCTGCTTTGTGCTAGTGAGACCCCAACTGAAGTACTGCAACCAAGAAAGACATGGAGCAGTTGGTAGCAGTCCAGAGGTGGAACACTGAATTTGTCAGTGGACTGGAGCACCTTTCCTTTGAAGAGAGCACAGTTGAGAGAGCATCAGACTCCTTATATGAGGGTCAAGAATTCAAGACCCTGTCCAGGTAAAAGGCTTGCCAGAGTGGGGTTGATGGTTGCATTCAATGATCTGAAAGGTCCCTTCCATTATGATAATGATGATGAAGATGATAATTATTATTACTAAAGGCTAAGAGAGTTGATGTTGTTCAGTGTGGGGAAGAGATCCTGGTCAGACCTTATTGCAGACTTTGAATGCATACAGGGGTATTACAAGAGTAGAGACAGGACAATTGACAACTGTTATAAACTGGGATAGATTTATGTTGAATTTAAGGAAGAAAATCTTTACAGTGTGGGTGGTGATGATTATCTGTATCAAGTTGTCCAGAGAAGTTATGGAAGCCACATTGGGAGTATTCAGGGTCAGGTTAGATGTAACTTTGAACAAGGTGATTTAGTTAAAGTTTCCTTAGCCCACAGCATGGACTACATGATTTTTAAGGGCCCTTTCCAACCTAAACAATTTCATAAAGCAGTGATTAGGAAGGAAATTAGTAGGAAATCCTGAGTGAAATCTATGAGACAGCTAGTATGACACAAGAAACAAAACATTTCCAACTTGCTGAAGCAATTATGAATGTGAAACTGCTAAAGATAAAAATCTTCTAAAAGTTTTAGTAGTCACACGGAACACAAAATCATGTTTCATTTTGTGGGATACACAGATTGCATTTCCATGGTGATGCATAGTTAGCGACATCTAGTTTTGTAAAGTATTAATCTTACAATGTCAGGAAATTTAATGTATAAAATATAGAACTACTGAAATCTCAGGATAAAAGGTAGCATTGCAATGAAACTTGATTAGAGCCAAGGATCCTAGAAAGTACAGGAGTAATTATGCTAATGAATGTAAACTGCAGGGATTAATAACCTTTGACAGCATGTCAGCCAGAAACAGAGAGACAGGTAAGCTCTTGCCAAGTAAATTGTCCTTTGCTTTTAAGACAGAAAAATAGAAAATAATGAGCCTTTTTTAGTAAAATCAAAACTGAGGATAGATGAAAGTTGTTCTATTATTTTGTTTCGTAAGATAATTGGATAGCTGACAGTCTCCACTGCTCAAAGAAAAACTCCAATATTTGAAATAAATTTAAAAATTCTTTATATCATAGAAGGCAAATAAAGTGTGCAAAAATAGTGTCAGAACTTGAGAATCTACAAATAAGAAATTTATTAACTTACTGTGACAAAAAACTACTGCTAAAAACAGAGTGAAAATAAGTTTCTTGCACTTTCAAATATTCTCTGCTGTAGTATTGAACAATGTAGAATGGGTGGAGCAGAAGAGATGTTGCTGTGTATTTTAATCAGATATGGAGAAGAATGAAGTATGCATCTATATCTACAGTCATGAAACACTCCCTATGTTCTAGGTATTGTTTAAAATAAAAATCATAAATATTAGTTCCTGACTCTGAAATCAAGGCATTTGGCCTTGTTTTGCATCAATACTATGTTCTTATACTGGTAAGCATAGAACTGGTCTAGATGTAGCCACTGATCTTGATTGTGAACATAGTCAAAGGTCTATTTTAGTTTCAAATTAAATTTCACTGCTTTGCTTGTGTTTGTCTGTTTCTTCCTTCACACAATTTTGATTTGAAAGCCTGAAACTGATACCCTCACTGCTGTTGGACTTTGAATTCTTGTGACAGATGGGATGTGTCATGGAAGAGAAAGACATTTGCAGAACAGCTTCATGACCCAAATATGACTCATGGTTGCTTGCTGCACATAGAGATATTGTCATGTATGATAGTTTTTCAGAAGTTTGGCCTTATCTCTTCACAAATTCTGTATCACTTACTGTCATTTTTTTCACCCTCACATGCCCTGTTTTCTACTGGTTTCCAAAAAAAACATCATTGACATTAATGAGATTCAGTAAATCTCGTTAAATAGAAGAATCTGAGTTATTTTGTGCTCTTTTTGTTTATAGTAAAGTCATTTAAGGAAAACAAAAAAGGAAAAGGTCCTTTTCCCCCTTTTTATCTGAGTTATTTTTCATATACAAGTCAGGAGAGAAGTGGATATTCACAAAAACTTCCAGTCTGCATTCTTACATTCATAACACATTCACGAATATTAATAGTCATGTAGGAAAAACTACCTAAGTTTTTCAGATTCTACAGGCCTTTCTTTCACCTCAATCAGATTGAAATTTCTCAACGTAATTGTGGAAGGCAATAGAACTCATGTCATTTACATGTGTACAACTTTTCTGCTTTCATTATCTGGAAGACATTTTAAGTACAAACTTGTACATTATATCATTTCCTGATATATAGTAACCTGAAACATTAAGAGAATGGGAATGTTCTGAAATGCATGTTCTGAAAATAACTTTCTGAGCAGCTGCCTGCAAAAAACTCCAACAAAACACACTTGATTAAAGTGAAAGAACATGGTGAAGATTATATTAACATCAAAATATAGTATTTTCTTCAACAGAAGCAATAAACTATCTGCCACAGACAAAAGTTAATCAACAAGAAAGAACAGTTTTCCCTTATTGGAAACACGATCTGATTGACTTAGATTGGAGAAAATATGTGTCCCTTGTGTATCACTTGTCTAAAATGCAGTACACTTTAACTAATTCCTGACATCTTAAGGAGAAGCATTTCTGGTTTTGAATATGCCACCAAAATAGAAAGAAGCACTTATTTTCTCTTCAATTATGCCTACGCTGATGCAGCTACAACTTCTCAGCTTCTCATGGTAAATTAATCTATGATCCTCTTCACTCTTACATCTAGGCTGTCCCCATTTCCTAAGATGGCATATTGCTAACAAGTTTGAGTCTACTTGTTGTGCACTGAAGTGCTTCCTGCAGAAGGCATTGTCCCGTGTGACAGGAGAGAGGTGATCTGAGAAAGAGGGATCTAAAATCAACAGAATTATCATATACCTGAAGAGAGGAACAACTACAAAAAGGATTCATAGCAGAAGATTTAAATGTGTGGGATAATATCACATCCTTGTCTCCTTCCTGAACTTACAACTAGTGTGAGAGGGCTACAGGCAAGTCTTGCTGTCATAGCATGGATTCTGTCTGCACTTATAAGGACTGTAGCCTACATTCTCATGCCGGCAAGTCTCTAGAGAAATGTGTTAAAAAAATCTATCGTAATCTATCCATGGTCATAGATTCTCTGAAGAAGTTGGCTTAAGCAGAACCAAAGCAAGAAACTAGCCTGAGAAACATCAGAAAATCTGAGCACTTCATCAGTATGAAGGAAATTTTGGAGGAATAAATGGTAGCTAATTTGGTGTTCTACAGCAACAGTAGTGACAAAAGATGACCTTAGGCTTGTAGTAATGACAAGTCAATCCATGAGGCTACCTTAAAATCTGTTCTGTATTAACTATGAATTCACCTGTCCTTTTGCATTTTATACACATGATACCTATCTAGCACTGGGAACTGGTGTGCGTGTGTTTAGATGTTGCTGCTGGTAAATATGCAATTATTATAGCTATATGCAGGTTAGAGCTACAATAGTTCTAACAGTATTTATGACCAGTCTAACACTAGTCATTCCCACTGTGATGCACAATTCAGAAATATAGATGATGCCAATGAGAACATAATAACAAATTATAACACATGAGGATATACCAGAATAAAACCAACAGTAATCTAGATCTAGCAGTCAAAAGGAACGGTGATATTGATTATGCAAAAAAAAAAGAATACGATTAGTTAGCAGATTTTCTGGCAAGCTTAGTTCTTTATATATCAACACAAAAGGATGAGGAACAGTTCTAGGAAGAATTAGCATCCTTAATATATAATCAATAGTAGGAATTGTTGGTGTGATGAAGCCTAACAGACAGATTTATCTCAATTTAAGGAATAAATTAATTTCCCAGATTTTCTGGTTCTATTGCCATTGAAGGCAATATTCTGTATGTGAGGTAGTAGTACGGAACTGGTAGACTTGACACTGGAACCACGCTACTCTTCCAAGACAGCAGCTGAAGGTCACAAGAAGGAACACAAAATATAATCCTAGATTGATTACATATGTTTTTACATCTGAATTATTTAATGGGTGGTGATGGATAAGGTTCATACACTAAGACATTTATAATGCAGTCATCAGCATTTGAATAGATATTACATGAGCTAGATGCCTGCAGTTCCATTGTTGTTAAGTGAGAAATGCTGAGTGGAGTCTGAAGATCTGTGAGCTATTCATCTTAAACATTCCTGGGACTATTTCTGTGTATGAAGATATAACCAGACTCTGGGATTCAAAATGCATTAATGACCTTGGTGGCTAAGAATAAGTTTCTTATAGGCTTAACTGAAATAACTTCAAAGAAATTTTGTAAATTTGAAAGTAGGAGTAACTTGGATGACACTTTTTTGATGTAAAGGAATTCCCAATCCTTATAAAGGAAAGAAAGAAACAGCAAGCTAATGGCAATGGACAATATACTTCTTTAGTCTCCAGGAAGCAGGTCCCATAGGAATGAACTCTAAGCAATTCCTAAGCAAACCAATATTAGATACACAAAGAAACATTCTTTCATGAGGAAGAATGATAGGAATGATAATAACATTAAATGGAATAAAATGTGGGATATTGCATGAATGTGGACTAAAGAACCAAAAGTACACTGCCATTAGATAGCAGGCTAAGTTACTAAAGGAATAATTTGTTAAATATAAGTAATGACAGGGTAAGTATTCCCAATTGAACCAGAACTGAGCACAATTTCAGCAAAATCAGAAAGACTGAGGCACAAAATTAGGTACTTCAAGACAAGGTCATCAGAAAAGACCCAAAAAGGACAAAGCTACAAATTTAATTTCTTACTACAAGTCATACTCATATACTGAGTTTACTAGGATGCTGACAATCTTTTTTATACATTATTTAAAATATGGAATTTACAAAAATGTATTATAGAATAAAATTCTAAAAATATATAAAACTAGGTAATTGCTCCCAGTAGTTATCATAGATGTCTTTCTAGCAGAAAACAATTTAGTGTCTGTAGTAATTTCCAGCATTAGCAATATCATACTGCTGTGAAGAAAAACATATCCAATTGACGTCTGCATAAAACCGCAAATATTGTTGCTAAAGATATTGCATCAAGAATTCACTAAAGAAGACTGAAGGACAAAAATTCGAAAACATCTTAAGGAAAACAAAAAGAAGAATCAATGGAAGCTTAGGAAATGAAAGACCAAAATAAGACCTAATAGGTTTTAAGTAAATGAAAGAGCTTCAAAAAATGGAAGGAATCAATTTTATTCCATGTTCAAAGAAGACATGAGTCACTGATGAAATTGATCACTCCAAGAGTTTTTTAGTTTTGGAATTTAAGTGAAACCTCCTAATCAAAACTATAGTTATCAGCAAATTAGCTTTCTCAGGGAATCTGTAGGAGAAATATACATATGTAATAGAAAGGAATAGGTAAATATCTCTTTGGAATAGCTCAGATACAGTTGATAGTGAATTTAGAAGCAGGGATGCATCCTAGATATCAGAATCCTTCAGGCATTGTTTTCCATTCTTTGTGTCTGTAAAGCAGATATTCTTATGTGTCTCAGTTCACCTGAAGTAATTGAGTGTAACAAGGTTTACTGAAGCAACATTACAGAGATGAATTGTATGTTGGTAAAATTCTTTGACACTTCAGATGAAAACTGCTGCATAAGGGCAAAATAATATATTGTGTTACTAACTCCATGTATCACAGACATTTTGTGATACAAGTTCATCAGACCGATAATCTTTGCAGACCTTTCTCCACTCTGTCAACCTTATTTAGAATTTGCTCAGTGTGTGCATTTGGAACTGCTGAGTTTCAAATACAGTTGAAAATAATCTTACTACTCCACAGTAGATTTTTCTTGTGCTGCAGTGTTTCTTACATATTATTGAAGAAAAGGACAAAAGTTTATCTATTTGATTATCACATTTTCCACTGAAGATTAGTAGCTTCCAAAAAAGGATTAAAGCAAAAGAATAAAAAGAATAAAAAAGAACAGTTCATTTTCTTGTAACTTCTGAGCTATGCAAAGACACAAAAGTGTAGAAAACAATAATCATTTCAGATCAAAAGTAAATGGAACATTTTCTTTGAATAAATATTATTGTTAAGTCTTATCCAATTTATCACACTTCCTCAAATATTCTCTAATGGTAATTTTCTCCTGTCTTTTTTTTTGGTTACATGCAAGGTAATACTATCTTATATTGAAGTTGTCTTACAAATAGTCATAAAATATTTTGATCTTTAACAACATGTCTTCAGATTTTCCTTTTTTTTGAAGTATGAGAGTAGCATCCAATGTTTCTCTCTTCATTTAAGTGACAGAAAAAGTGATGCTATGTGACTAGATACCAATTTTGTGCCCTAATTAATTTTACCAGTAGTTCCCTTTACAGACTTACTGTCAATATGTTAATAATAATTGGAGTCCTAGGAATACATTATAAACTTATTAGGGAAGGCTGGAATTTCTTGTCACTCTTTTTTGTAGCCTTATACAGCAATTAGATGGAAACTCACTTCTCATGTTTTTTTTCATATCTGTTTTTGGATGGGACAGATTCAACCTCTAACTCTTTTCTGGCATATTTTGTGAAAACGTGAAATAGTAGCTGAGACAGTCAGGGTAAAACTGCGAGTACATTTTTTGGTATGCACGTTTTTTTTAGGGGAGGGCATACAATTAAATTTAAGGTTGGTGTATAGCAGCTGTGCCTTACAGTTCTTCTCCTCATGAAAAAGTCCCACAAATCCTTGAGTTTCCTTTAAGTTCAGTATTGCAAAGTATTCTTCATCTTCTCCCCCAAAACAAAGATTATTTTCTACAAATTAGGATCTATTTTGATCAGAACTGAGTCTTTCCAGAACTTTTACTGTCTTTCTCTTTCTGATTTATGATAGAAAGCAGTTTCAATATGCATCATTCCACTGAATGATGATTTGCTCTTTGAACCTTCAAATACTATTTTCAAAGACAAGGAAACAATTGTGGTAGATTTTTGTGTTCATTGAGTTTTCCTTTTTGATGTCATATTACAATGTTTATGGTTTTTTGATGTACTTGGTATATATAAATCTTTTTTTTTGTGATTATCTGCTTTGCTCTGATGTAGTCATCTATAAAAGCCATTTATTGCCTAACAAAATATTTAATAATAAATAGTTCTTGGAATCCTGGGTTACTCAATGTAGGCTAATGCCAAGAGTTGTACACTGGCATTAGGTTCTGGATCATGTTTCTATACCTTTATCTGTACTATTTATGCACTAAAAAATATAGACTTCACTTGGAGAAAAAGTTTGTACAGAGAATGCATGGCACACATTATTTAAAAATTTTTAAAGCTATGAGATTCTGATTCAGACCACAATGCTCAGATCATCTCTGAAATGTGATTAAAAATAATTGCTACTCTACAATAGTGATACTGCCAAAATCTAACTTGCAAATCATATCAAAACTCCTTTATTGTATTTTACATATATATATATATGTATACACTATTAGTGTTATATATACTATTAGTTTTATATATCATCTGTATTTAAGAATTCACCTTTAGTTTTGAAGTTCATGTCTTACACTTAAACTTCTATTAGCTGTGGAGAGATGCAAACAAAGTTCACTGGAACAGGTTGCCCAGAAAGGTTGTGGACGCCCCCTCCCTGAAGGTGTTCAAGACTAGGCTGGACATGGCACTGAGCAACCGGATCTAGTGGGAGGTGTCTCTGCCTATGGCAGGGGGATTGGAACTCGATGATCTTTAAGGTTCCTTCCAACCCAAAGTATTCTATGAGGTTTTGATTCTTAAGCCTGAAATATTTCATAATTGCCGTGGGATGTTTCTTCAGTCATGGTGTGTGTATTATCTCAAACCCAATGCTGAATATCAAAGAATCAAATTTACACTACTACAATAAATTGTATTGTGCAATTTACCTTCTTCATATCCTGGCCTTAATGTTCTTAAAATTAAAGAAAGGTTAGATTGCTTCAAATTAGAATGACTTTGAATATTTTCATTTCGTTTTACCATATTGAATTTTTAACCAATTAAGGCGTATAATAGAAAGTTTTTCACTTCTTTAATGTACCAAGGTTTTGTATTAGAGTTGCAAACCTCTGAAGCTTGCAAATGGTACTTTTAATAGAGCTAATTTGCATAACAACATTGCTGTACAGTTTTATTTGTTTTAGAAGAGAAATTACTGAAATTTTTATATTAGATACAAAACATTTGACGCTAATGTCAAAACCTCTGCTCATTATCATCATAAATATCAGTATTTTTTTTCTTTTTTTTTCTAGGATAGTTTTTTTTTAGTAGCAGTGACTCAGAAAAAAATTTTTAGATCTCTCAGGCATGTCCCAAGATTGTATACTCTGTCTCGGTATGTATTGTAAATTATTCTGTTTGTAGTCATTACAATAGATTGCAGTTCATAGTCGTCTTGGATTGTAATAAATTAAAACCAGATATCAGAAAATTGTTGTTTGCTGCGAGTTCTTTGCAAGTACCTTTGAATGTAGCATTTAATTGCTTTAAAATGTATTTTAAGAACTATGCTTTTGTTTTAAGTTCTGTAAGAATGGATTGTGCTCACCGGCAGGAGCAAGTGGAATTGCTAATACCTATAAAAAAAAGGAAGCTTTTTTTTGATCTAACATATGCATTTGTGATATTAAGTGGTTGGTGGAAAAGACAAAAAGTCCTTCTCTGATATTAGACATGAATAGCACTGGAACATAACTTTTCATTTGGGAAAAAATGTATCTTTGAATGAGAGTCTCACAACTATATATACTCTAAATAGCTTCTCTTTAAAACAAATACTTTCAGTAGAACTACTGGGATATTAAATAGCATTGTCCAGTTCTTTTTTTTTTTTTTTTAAATTTCTGAGGCCTAATCCAGTAATATCCATGACACATAGAGGTCAGAGTGTCTGAAAGGCATACCAAAGATGATCTATGAGGATAAATTGTTCAGATAGAGCAGGTCTGATCATTAGTAAGGAGAAAATGGCTGAGAGGATTCTCAGACAAAATGGATTTCAGGGTTGTATGGACAATCATTCCAGCGATAGGGAAAGGGTGACATCTGACTCTGAGAAAAAAAAAGACTAGAGAGACATGAATGAGAGACAAGCTGAAAACAGGCATGTGAAGGCTAATTATGAAAAACTGAGAAAAAATTATTAAGGCCTATAAGCTGAAACAAGCATAGATGCTATTTAACACATAAGATATAAAGAATTTATGAAACTAAGGGTGTGGTGAGAGTAAGAATTGTGAAATAAATGCCTTGAAGGTGGCAGATGTGTAAACAATGTCAGTAATCCATCACAACATTCACACCTTACTGAAATGCAGAGTTCTGTATCCAAATTTTCATTGGAAGTGCCCAAAGTTGTAATTTACATACAAATGCATACATATTTGTATATATATGTGTTTTTTTTTTCACTGAATTAAATTAGGAGCAATTGCTAAAGGCAATGATCTGTTTGTCTCCCTGCTTACTCCTTATCTCTGAAGGATTGCAGAGTAGCATTTTAGTAAATTATTTTCCATATACTTGTTATTCTGGGGCCTACTCAAACAAAGCCTATGTCTCTAGGCTTAAACAGTGGGTCCCAGTTAGCATTGCTGGAACACTGACTTTGGAGGCACGAGCTGCTCCTAAACAGCACTGCTGGGCTGAGGAGGACTTTGCTGTGAATGAACCTGCTACAGCTTTAGAAAGAGGAAATACAATTTATATGCATCTGGTTGAACTTGATAGGAACGTAGGCAGGAGGGCCTTGTGGCTCTAAAAAAAGTGTAAGGTGTTAAGAATAAGACTCTTTTTCTTTCTCAGGAACACAAGTAATTGACTGCTAGAACTGCTTTGGTTGCGGGTATTGATCAGTGACAGTTAGAGATGTTCTTAGCAATCACTCCTCCTGTGAGGCCTAATTAACAAAGGCTGGCTTGCTGAATTAGATAAAACTCAGTGTCCACTGAAATTAATGTGATGCTGTCTAAATGTCCTTCAACTATTAAGGGAAAATCAAGTTTAAGTGGAAGAAACAAAGAAAGTCCTGTTAAGGGATAAAACAATTGTGACTGGAAAAGTGGATTAAGACAACAGTTTTGCAAGGGCAATGCAGAGGCACAAAGGCACTAACTTAAAAAAATGTGCCTCTTCTTTTCCTTCTTGTATTTTTAATGGTGTTTATGCTATTAACTACCAAAGAAATCAGCTTGGTTTGTTTGTTTGGTTTTTGGTTTAGTTTTTGTCTTTTTTTTTTTAATGAGAATCACCTAATTTCAGAAAGAATAGATTTTGAGAAATTAGTGCTTTTAAAAATTAAAATATTTATTGGTGATACTTTACCACTGAGCATATCTGGGGATATTATCCTGTTGGGTGATCAAAAAACTGAAGTTCAGTATTTTTTTATTTTGCTGTAAAAGTAGAATGATTAGCTGGAAAATAGGAATAACACTGGAGCAAGAAAAATGGGTATCACTGGGACACAGCTAGCAGTTTCCTTCACCACTCCTGTCAGAATATAGTGTAGAGTCCTTTGCTTTACCTTCGGATGAAATCAGTGACCTAAATTACCTGAAACCACCAACACCAGAGATTTCAGGGTATAGTCCTACACTCAACAGCAAAACCAAAAAACTAAGTCTTAACTGCAGTATGGGTTGTGAGCTCTGCAAGCTCAGTCCCCATATCATCTAACCAGACCTTAGGTCCTATATTACACTCAGATTTGTAAACTGGGTCTCAAAGAATTAATCACAGTGAACAAAACCATCCATGAGATACTTAATAGATCCTCTTAAAAAAATAATGTTTATTTTACAGTATAATAGAAGTTCTCAAAATATCTATGTGGAAGAAAAAGGTCATATGCAAAATTGAATGGATTTTGTTACACTAATACTCAGTTCAGAGTTTTAAAATAGCTTCAGTGTATATTTGGACAAGCACACGCTCTTCTCTGGTCCACTTTTTCCCATTTATTTCTTTCTTAATTTCCTGGAAATTAACATTTCATTACAATAATTAAAGAATGTGGATGTGTGTACAGCGCCTTTCTTCTTAAACTCATAATATATCTTAATTTATAGTACTTTTACAGGTACCTATTGACCTCTTCAATTAAATGTATTTTATTTTCACAAGGCTACACCACCTGGATTCCTGAGATTGTTAGGTTTCTTTTCCCATGAAGGATGAAAGTTTTTAGAGCTATGGGGTAGATCTGGAAATTGCTGTTATAGAGCCATATGCCCTCAGTCCCAGCTAGTGAATTAGCCTGTTGTCAGGACAAAAATCTGCAAATGTAATACATAAGGGGAAAGGAAATACATACCTACATTTAGGTGCAAAATCAGTATAATAATTTATAGAAGTAGTATATATATTAGTGTAAATATTTGAGTCTGAAATAGAACCCTTGTAAGCTAAAGAAAAAGAAAATGTTTCTTCAGGAACATTCTGGCTTTGGAGCAGACTTTGATATCCAGTGACAGCACCTGAAGCTTTTTATAGTACTCTAGAGAAGACTGCTTGGCAGAATGCCCCAAAACCTCATGCTTTCAGAAGTCAGCATTTTTGAGGCACACACTGGGTAGATTCAAAGTCTACCAACTATAAACTAGACTCTCCTTTTCCCTGCTTTGATTTAGGTGACAGTTAATGAAGTCAAAGTGTCTAACATGATACTTCATCTGCCAGTTTACAGTAATGCTTATCATCAGTACTAAACTTTGAGAGAGGAAGGAATGAATGTCTCATCATCTTCAGGATGCAATAAATTGGTAGTAATGGATACTGGAAATTGAAATCTGTCATAATTAGCCACTAGCAGTACCTTTTTTTCTGTCTGTAGTAATGCATCCATGTTTAAAATCCTCAAAGTTTAATTTGGGGAAAATACCTACATTTTTGACAGGATACTGGAAATCTTAAATCTCGGAGTTTCAGTTACTTAAGCCTTTCTATAACTTTCTGAGAGAAAGAACTCAATATTGGAGGCAGGAAAAGCTTTGAATCCAAGAGACTGCCCATGAACTACAGCATGAGAATGATCCTAGTTAGATCTCTTGTTCCTCATAAGGTCAACGACATAAGCTATAAGGTTATTTATATCAATTTGTTTAATATCCACAAGCATTTGAACAGCAGTTTGTCTTTTAAATACTTTGAAGAATTATCTGCCCTGTTATGCAAATATAGGAATAATATAGATGCTGGCTGTCAAATAGCAGAAATTTACAAGTCCTCTTCCTTTTATACTGTTATTTGTTAGAATCAGGTTTCTGTTATACATAAAGTGGTTTAGATCAATAGCCAGAAATAGCTTTTATTGCATTGATTTGTTGAGCAGACTATGTATGAAGATGACATGTAGTTATGGCTGATGCAGGCCAATGTTCAATTTCCTAATGAATTTAACACCTCTGAGCCAATTCTGTGAATAAAATGTGTCATCTAAAACCAAGATTGTATTTATTTTTCTTCTTATCCTTGTCTTTCCAATATCAAATGTTTATTTTCTTTTCTAGCCACTTGGTATAAGTGTATACAAGCGATATATACAGAAAACTTTATTGATCAAGAATCCTTTTATTCAGTAGGAAAATTATCTGTCTCAGGGTTTTTTTGGAGAGGTAACATATTGTAATATTTATTTTAAATTATTTTGGGAATAATTGACAGATTATAGGATTGTAACTAGATTATTTTCCTGAATTTTAGCTGTATAGACTGAAAAACATTTCTGTAAATATACAAATAGCTGTAAATACATGTTTCAAACAATTTTTTATCAAGGCCATGTGAGGTACTTCATTTTTAGACTAGGAAGACTGGCTGTGATTTTCAGTGCTATTGCAGAGTAGCTCAAATAAAGAACTGTCCTTTTATACCCAACACAGCTGAGGAGAAGTGTTGTACTAAATTTTTATCAGATTTTTCTCCTTAGATTTTCTACAAGGATACCTATTTTTACTTTTCGTGGTAAAAGAACTGAACAATACAAGCTTATGTAAAAATATCTCACTAATGGTGCTCTTTGTAAGTCTCATAATTGCACTAAGAAGAACACATTTACAATGTGGAATAGTTCTTCAGACATTTGCCATGCATGAAAATTATTCATGTAGTAATACATTTTCATAGCTTGTGGACAGGCCCTTAAAATTTTACTTATTAAAAGCAAATAGAAACCAAGTAATGAGTTGTGAACTTTCTAGCCATTAAACATTCATTTTCTCTAATACCATTACAGCTATTACATACATATATGCCGCCTGTTTTCTAAAATTAAAAAAAAACCAAACACCAAAACAACAAACGATCATTACATAACAAACAATCATTAATATACATTAAATTGTATCATTATGAAAAGGTGTACAAAATTATAGTGCAAATTTATCAATAACTTGTGGTTACAAGTATGTATATCGTGAAACAATGGATAGAGGAAAGGGAGAAATACATTACCAATGAGATTGCACAAAACAGTATAGACTAGAAATGTAGCAGCACAAAAAAAGGAAACAAAATGGAAAAGAGTGGATTATTACAGCATCTGTATGGAGGTTTTATTTTGAATATGAAAACCTTCTTCAGATTCTTTCCTTAACAGAATAAACAGATTATTTTCTTTACATATACACATACCTAAAGATATATATATAAATGTACTTTTATATATTTATTCACTGAAAGTAGGTAGTTACTGACTCTCCTAGGAAAGCAGAATTTTAAAAAATAGTTTAAAAGGTCCTTACACAGTTTCCTCTTCTAAGTTTACTTTCTAAGAAAAGTAGATCTTTACTTCAATGTTGTTGCCATTCCTTATGTTACTTTGGAATTAATATATTTTCTATTAGGATCTTCTGACACATGCAAGATTATCTCTGCTATCCACAGTCTGAATAAGGAGGAATATGTTTCACAGTCCTCAGCATCTGAAATGACTACAGAGATCACAGGATAACTGAAGCAGGTAGGGTCATTTCTAGTACAATCCTCACCAAGTCAGGAGCAGCTCTGAGGTCAGACCAGTCTGACCTCCTCTTCTCCTACAGCTTGTGTCCATTATCTCTCAACAACCTCCTCTGCATCACTGATTCTGTCTCCTCGATGACCCTTTGTAAATGCAGGAGGGGGCTCTTAGGCACCTCTATAGGCACTCCTTCTCAGGTTGAGCTACCTGGCTCCCTTGGTTTCTTCTCCTGGGGCAAGTGTTCCAGCCCAATCACTTTATAGGCCCTCCATTAAGCTCCTTCCAGAATGTTATTGTCCTTTTTATGTTAGGGCCCACAGATGGATGGGGTGTCTAGCTGTTGATGTTGCCATCCCTATGTGATGTCTGTTCTTCACCACCGGTTCAGCATCACTGATAATAATGTCAAATAGGACAGGTCCCAGGACAGACCTGTGTGTGGTCTTGACACTGGACCATGGCTCTCTGGATTCAGTTATCTGATCTTTGCCTGAGTACAATGACCTAAAGTGGACAGGAGAATTCTGTGGGAGGTAAAGTCAATTTAACCACGCTAAATTCAAAGTGGAGTGGACTGCCACTGCTCTCCTTTAGTCCACATTTTATGACAGAAATTAGTGAGAATGATTTATTCTCAAAAAATCCATGTGAATGTAAATATGCTTCAAGAGGACTTGTTGCACGAATTTCCCATTGTCTGAATGATTCCTGGGTAGCTCAATGGCCATTTCTGGAGGCGGGTGTAGCAGTTCCCCCACTTCAACCTTCCATTACTTCCTGTAATCTGCATCAATGACTGCTAAACATCCTGAAACTCCTGTTAGAATTGCAATCTAATTTTTAGCATTTATTTTAGTTTCCAACTTTTATTTATGACTACTGCTTATTAATACTGTGTTAATCTCTGAGATTTTACAATCCAGTTTTGTGTCAGAGTGAGACACATTCAGCAATGTTTAAGTTGACAGCCTCTGAAAAATTAGGCGTATGCCTCAATGGGGAAGATGAAGCCAGCCAACATAAAGGAATAGAGGAGATCAGAAGAATATGACACTTGGGATGTATATTTATTAAGCAAAACCACTGTTTCTTTTTGCATTTTTTCTTTGTGTCCAATCTTACTGAGAAAAATGTAAGCTCTCTAGACCGCTTGCATGTTTCCCAGCGCAATGATATCTCTGTATCTTGAGTCAAAAGCCACCCATTTTTTAGAGTGAAATGCCTGGTGATGTTGCTATTTATTTGCATATCTATTTTTGAAAGAAAAATAAATTAACAACAAAAATGTCAAAATTTAACAATCCTTTTGAGCAATTTAAAAGTATTATGAAAGTTTAAATTATTCCACCTATTTTCATAGAGCTTCTTTCTGTTTTTTTAAAAAAAGGGCTCTAAGTATGTGTGCAATATGGGGGGTTTATTTAAAAAAATTATATACACAGCACTACAACCTAGCTCAGTTAGGACAGAAGTATGGCTGAACACAACACTTCCAGATTTGTCAAGCTGCAAATCATGTAGTAATGGACAGCTAAATTCTTTAACTTTCATAAAATGTCAAAGCATATGATGATAACAATAAAATTTTTATTTAGGCTGTGTCTTAAAGAAAGCCAACCAACCAGTCAATGGTTTTACAGAAGCTGGTTATACAATAATGAAATAATTATTGCTTAACATAATCTAATTATGATATAGTCTTTCAAACTTTGTTTCCACATTCTAGACAATACATTTTCCTTTCAGGAATCTTGGCTCATAAACTCTTATTACTCAGTCTGGAATGATGCTTCATGCACTGAAGCTTTCATTCACTTCCTATTTGCAGTATAGTGTTTCACAACCGTATTCCACATAGGACTGGGCGCTAGCACAAAACTGAAGATTTAATGGAACAGGAAGCAAACACATCTAGTTTTATTCCAGTCCCTGGCCACTGAATATTATTATTTCACCATACTGAAGTGAATAATATATATATATTGCTTTCTCCCAGTCTGGTCTAGTGGACTCCTGCAGCCTTAATGTGCCAATAAGAAACTGTGCCCTACTAATTTCTAAAAAGTATTTAGCTCTACTACCCAGTTCATAGGAAGTTTCACAGGAAGTTTCACTCTAACGCCTTGTAACATTGACCATGGAGACCATCTAGACAGCTTTACAGAATATTTCCCCTAAGGTACACTTCTCACAGAGGCAAAGCAGAAGAACAAGTACAAATTAATTTTTACAACTGCATATAAAGATTGCTGTTTCCATCAGAGCTGAGGTCGATCTCCTTGTCTGAAAACTATTCAGGTTTTCTATCTCAATTCATTTACTCCCCCTGAACCACCTCTGAGGACAGAGCCTCACTGCCACCTAGATAGCCAATTCAGAGAACTTTTAATTTTAGGCTCTCCATTTCAGCACTACAACTTGATCTAATGAGTGAGAATGGAGACTTCCCAAATCATGCCCAATACATGGTCCCCTATCCTATTCTGGTTTCACTCATAATGCTCAGCAGTCAACTGAAAGAGTATCAAGAAAGTAAACCAAGAATGAATGCTCAGTACAAAATTAGCACTAATGCCTCCTATGTCTTTGTAGCATTTAAGCATGTTTAAAATAATAAAGGATGTGTGGGCACACTGTTGTCTACCAACTGTTCCTACAAGTATATAGAAACCCACAAGATTCTGCTCCATAAATACTAGGAAAAATATTTTGCCTGATTATCATATAAAGTATGGAGTTTAGAGAAAAGTTCTACATCTTTCACATTTTGCTACAGCACAAGGACAATCAGAAATTGGCCAAAATAATGTTTAATTCTCTCCTTTGCTACTGAAATGTTAATACTTACTGTATTTTATGACAAATTTGAACAGTTTAGATGGTCCCTCTGCATGCTTAATTTCTCTTTATACTGCCTCATTCTGTCCTGAAATTTGCTGCAGTTAGTGGAGTTCAGACAGCTTCTATCACCAAGATAACAGCTGCTTCACCATGTATTCACAAAGCAGCTCTACATAACAAAAGTATTTATTAATCTGGTTAAATGGTCTTTTTTCAGACATTCCCCACCTAGACAGACCAGTTCCTGTGAATGGTGGCTCAAAGCAGAATTAATGATAGCTACAAAGATGACTGGCACAAAATCTCTTTTTTTTATTTTTCCTTTCACTTTGCACTGAGTAGAACTGTACTACAGGTAAGTCACTTAAATTAAGTCCTGAACTACAGGTAAGTCACTTAAATTAAGTCATTAAGCTAAAATCCTTCCTAGAGCCACTATATGGTGTGTCCATGGCATCATCGCCAGTCCTAAAATATAAATTCTGTAATAAAATATTTTGTAAGAGTTACAAACTAAGCATAACAGCTTAGATTCATAAAATAAAAATCTGAGAAGAGACTTTTGAATAATCAAAAAATATTTCATACCAGTCCTGCTTCTCCTGCATTACAAAGGTAGACTAGCAGGGGACCAAAAACTTCCAATACATAGCATAGTATTCAATTTAAGATTTTTTTAAATTCTTCTCTGCCAAAAAAAATTCAAGAAATAACAACCTCAGATTCTTTGAGAAATGTTAATTTTTGGCAGATCAATCCAGCTTTAGTTGACATCTAAGAGACAAGTGCTTTGCAGAAAATGTCCCATTGAAGTGTAAAGTGTATTTTAACAATTAATGAATTTCATATAGTTTGGCACTAGTTTTGGACCATATACAGATAATATAGATGAATAGTTTTCTGTAGAAAA
The DNA here is from genome assembly GCA_013400935.1 of Turnix velox. Taxonomy (NCBI): domain Eukaryota; kingdom Metazoa; phylum Chordata; class Aves; order Charadriiformes; family Turnicidae; genus Turnix; species Turnix velox. Next base: position 110,877 of record VZTY01026725.1, read on the forward strand.
GGCATACATAAACAAACTCTCTGGAGAAGTTACTCAAAAGCTTTCAAAAAAGGAGCAGACATCTTTATGCTTAGGGATTAAATACTGACTTCAAGCTGATCACCTAGGTTTCAGTTCAGTTTCTCAAATGCTATTACCCGGTGTCACCTGAAATGACCTGTGATTTGGTCCCCTCCAAAGCCAGTGCTGAGATGATCTGAGAAGTTGATATCCATAATCCAGCACAGCAGCCTACACTGAAGGGCTGAACTATTCTCTAGTAGTGCCTCTTAGTTTCCTTGGCCATGCATGAAACCCACATTAATAGCCAAAATGAAGTCCTTAACTTCTAGTATGAATAGAAGTGTATGAGAAGAACAGCACCATCATTTTTCTTTCTTGGTATTTCAGTTGACTATCCTTCCTCACAGGGTGACATGAGGATAAATTCTGTTAAAGTCCTGGAGCTGAGGCAAGTGAAGAGTGCAGCATAAATACTTGTGTGAAGCTGGGCTCCTAAGTGAGACTGAGACAGATGCCAAATTGAAACATTTTCCAAAGGAGGAAAAAGGAACACTTAAACTGAGATATATGTATTTACTAAGTTTAATGCTGAAGATGTCAAGTCCAGCTTTAAAAAAATAGAAAAGCATTTTCTTGTCTGTTATTGTTTTTTCTCATACAGTTTTTCCTCCACAGCTTGGCTCAGAGATTCACTTAAATAATATTGTGTGAAACCATTACATTGCTCCAAGAAACTGGGGCACTTTTATGAGCATGCAGTACTTGATTGTAGCATGTACATGTGCAAATGAGAGTGTGGTTGTATTTGCAATGCAAATATGTGTTCTTCCTCTTCAAAAATTTGATCAACTCATTGCTACACATCTATAAAGTTATCCCCAAAGATTAACTGACCATAGCACATATATTTCCTTGAAACCATAATTTCCCTTCTAAATTTTTATGTGTGACAAGAAGCAAGGCACTCTGACTTTCATTTAATGATAAGATTTTTATATTTTTTAAAGCACTAGTGGCAGAGAAAATAAGCATAGGTTGTAGTGAGGCAAAAAATAAGCCAAAGGTGTGAACTGACTGATAAAGATACCAAAAGAGGAAAGGCTAAGAGAATAAAATATACAAATATCTGTGCAGATGTTGAGGACTATTACATCTGAGAATTTTATTGGCTGGTAATGTTACTTCCTCATCTGTGATGTTAAGTAGCAGAAGTCTACCAGATAGTTTTACTGTAACAGCAAGTCTTAAGTGAAAGCACAACACATGCCTACCATGAAGTGCAGAGATAGTTATTCTCCTAGATATGTTAATCCACTCTGCAAATGAGGATGTGATGATAAGATTTTCATGGGATTTTAAGTGGGTTTTGTCTCCTGTAACTTTGAATATTTACAGTGTATGCAGCAACATCTGACTCTATGTTTAGTGATTTCATTGCTAGTAATGGAAACTACTGAGCCATTCCAGAGGGTAATCAACATCACTGTGTTTATAAATACTAGAAATAGAGTCGCCTTTTTAAATAGTTTATTACATACACCTGAAAATGGGCATATGACAAGATCAGATTAGAAACACTGAACTTCCCAGAGTCTTCTTCTGGCTGAACATCTCTAACTCTCTCAGTTTGTGTTCACAGGAGGGGTGCTCCAGTGCTTGGATAATTTTTGTGGACTCCCCCTCCTCTGGACTCACTTTAACAGGTCCATATCTTTCCTGTGCTGAAAGCCACTTGAACATTGAGCTGTTGATGGCAACCCATTTGACAAGGATGTCTCTAAAAGTCGAACAACGACTAATACATTGCAAAACTCCAGGTAGATTGGCAGTTGTAGGTCTTCTGGCATTTTTTCCTTACTTCTTTTTTGTTGGGTTACCTTGCTCAGGCAGAAAACAATTCTATGGGGGTGTTTCTACATTAGTGGTTTCATCCAGGGTATCTGTCCATCATAGCACTTTAGCCTGCACCACAGTGTGCTCCTGAAGAACAACAAAGGAGTCTCCTTCAGATGGAGCTAAACCAAGAGGACTGCAAGTACCTAAAGCCTTCTGCTAATGTGTACTATTTCTACTGGAATAGCATAGAGAGAGTATCAAGTAAAACTGTAGAAATGCATACAATGTGTATGTCAAGTTTGTGATACCAGAAACTATGTTGTAGAGATCTGCTGCCAATATGATGACCTAAATGTTGCACTATAAACATATCCCTCAAGATCTAGGTCATATTATAATGAGTGAGAATGTTGGTGTGAGGTGCTGCAAGCCATAGAATAAATTTTATGTTTATGATATTCATTCAAGGAATTTTTTCTCATTAATTTTTCTTCTCAAATATTTTTTTCCTTTCTGCTTTCTTGTTGCAGAAAAATAATTGTGACAAAAAAACACAGACCTTTTTTTTGATAGGTTGATAGGTTGTTATAAAGACACATGTATTGGAAAAGAATTCCTCTATAAAATTGGTTGGAGCTCCACCAGGAGCTGCAGCTTGAAAAGTAGTGGTGGATGGTGTGGTTAGTAGCAGATATATAATTGTGATAAAATGTAGGGAGAAGGTGAAAATAAACCTTCTTAACAGTTTCAGTGGGAACTTTTCCTCCATGATTCCACTAATTTTTATGTCTTCCTCTATTTTTTCCAGAAATTTCTCTTCTCAGTTAAGCACCACTTGTACTACAGTGCCTGGAGATGGCTACACAGTGAGATACAAAGGAGGAGAAGATAAATAATATAACACCAGCATTAGAGTACTTCAGCATTTATACAATAGCTGCTTTGGACAAACTTTGTAAAATGGAATGCAGGAGAGAGGTGTTTGCAGAGCTGCAAATATTATTCTCAGGACCTACACATATAATAAAATAACAAGTTAAAACTTGCGATTGTTGTGAGTGGATGATTTAATAACTGTGAAGTAATCACTTAGGGCAGTAGTCATCGTGTGTTGTTTCTGGGACAGCTGGAGTTTACTGCTGAGTTTATTTTGATCTCCCCATTTCAATTTTTTGCTTATTGTGTAGGAGATTGCTTTGTTTATATTTTTTAATTTCTTTTCCCAGTGAGGGAGTTAATTCTTTTCATGCAGCAATACAAGTGGATTAGATTTCATAAAAGGAAATTTTGCAAAAGTAAGAAGAAAATTAATGGGGCAGCAAGAGGAACTAACAAAACTTATGAGACTGGAGACAGACTGAAACATCTTGTTAGGAGTACCTAATGAAGCAAAGATATAACAACCTACAATTTCTCCAAAACAGAAAACTGTAGCAGGCAAGAAAGTTCTCCTAAACTAGAAATCAAGTGAGTGGAGAGTGAAAAGAAAGGTAGTGGTACAAATACATATATGGATTGGAAGACTACAGGAGATGGTTTTACATTTTGTTTATTTTAACAAAAAAAAGATCATTTTTTTCATGCTGTCAGTATATAAAAAAGGTAACAGGAATCATAAAATATATGAAAAATTTCAATATAGTGTAATTATTACTAGAGACAAGTTAATACTGTAAAGACCCATAGTTACAGTATGAAAAGCAAATACCTAAAGGCAAACATGAAGAGATATTAAGGAAAGTAGATTAAAGAATAAGGTGAAAACCCCTCTTTGCCTCACACAATAATTTTTTATGCCTCTTTCCAGTCCTAAAAATTCTAGAATGATTGAAAACCAAGAATCAATAATCAAGGACAAAGAGGGAAAAAACCCCAAAGCAAGCAATGAGTATTTTTTTTAAGCCAAAGATTAAGAATAATAAGAGATACTTCTTAATGCCTGTAGTTTTTCCAAAAATATTTTAGAAAATAGGTAGCATTTCTTTTTGAGGTTCCCATTATGATTGCTTTGGGGATAACAAAAAATAAAATCTCAAAGTATTTTTTGTTAAATTCTCTTTTGATATTAGAAAAAATAACCCAAGGGAATATCTCAGGAGCATCAGTTGAAGCACCACTGTTACATGGGGCAAGAACTGTAAGCAATAATTCTTGTACTGGATATGGACTCAGTTCATTTTTGTACCTATTTTCCACTGTTTCCTGTAGCTTTGGGTGCTATTACTCCACTAAGATGTGGAGTTTTTTCCTGAAGATAAGGAAACCTGTTCACTATCGTACAGGGATATTCATTCCCCCTCTCTTTGTCAAAATGACACTGGCATAGACTCCAGAATTATTCTTTTTCTTTCAGTGTTATATGCATTTGGAGAAAGTGTAATATTTAATTTCTGAATTGTGATACAAATAAGGAATACTGACAGTACTTATTCTCCCCTTTCAAACCTTTAGTCTGTCAGGAGAAAAATAACATAATTACATATTAAGTCCTTTTTCTAATAGTAGTGATAACCATCATGACTTCAGTGCCTGTGGGTCTCAAGGCGCCTAACCAAACATAACTAAAACAACTACAAGACAAATGATAACACAGTTCAAGCAAATTTCAGAACCCTTAAGAAAAATCCAGGAAAAAAGCACAACTACCATTTAGGAGTGACACAAACTAATTATTCAGTGAGGAAAATTCTTATTTTTTAATGATTAGCAATGACTAATTAATGTGCTGTGCTGTCAATCCTTTTAGAAGTGGAAACTATGCTGAATGATTTTACAAGATTCTTGGATCCGTTTTGTTAACAGCTTATTATTATGAATCCTTGTGTAATCTGCAGAGTTACAACAATGAAACAGGTTGCTTCACCTTCAAGAATTGTTCAGCACATATTTTGCACCAAAATGGATTGCTTATGAAATGTCTCTTTTTTGTTGTCCTTAGTCAAGGTGTTTTCCACTGTATCTACTATTTAAATTAAACACTATTCAAATTAAACTTCCAATAATGACATTTTGGTTATAGAAATTACCAGTTCCTTTAAATTGGATCAAGTATAATTTTTTTATTAACCTGTGTTACTAATGCTAACCAGCTGATACATTCCACAAAAGAACTGGCTGGAGTGCCATGACAAATGAGATGAGCTTCAACTACACAGAGGAAATTCCATGGAACTCAACGTTTCTTTTATAATGTGTTTCAAAAAAGGCAAGGAAAAAAGCAACTCATGCAACTCTAGTATTTATAGGATATACTTATTTAATGATTTCAATACAATTGTACTAACACTATAATTAACTACAGAGTGCTACTTCGCTAGTAAATGAATGCTATTATGACTTTAGTAATAATCTTCGAGGTCAGAAACCTGCATAATGGTGATGACAATTCCTCTCTCCCACAGCTTTTTTTTTTTTTTCTTGAACATTAATCTTGAGCATATTCTTTTCTAATCCTGAAGGGTTGCATTTTTCAAAACCAACATACGGGTAAATAGAACTAGCAAACCAGTTATAATTTATGTTATAAAATATTAGCTTAAAAACATACTAGTCTGCAAAAGTAATCATTCATCAGCATGAACTAAATAGTAATTTTCAACCATTTTTCTGCATTAGGTGTTTGGGGTATGATGTGTTTTCTGATGCAATTGATTTTGTATATAAAGCATTTATTTCTACTTGAGACAAGAGGCACTACCATAAGGAGTAGGGAACACTGTGCCTCTTACTCTTTTTCCTTTCTTGGAGAACATAAAAAATTTAACTTGAATCTGGATTTCTTCTGTATGACTTCACTCACCCTTCATTAAATATTATTCCTAGAACATACAAGTGTTTTATGGGTCATATTGTCTTTAGGTACCCTTTATTCTCTTTTGAATATCTGTGTGTGTTGTTCCTGCAATATCTCATGGAATCAAGCACAGAGTTTTCAGGAGATACGAAGAAAGCTGCTGCGTTCAGCTCTGACCAGAGCACATGCTATTGCAGGACAAACCATGAACTCACACTAAAATAGATACATAATGCAGCATAAATCCTTGGCTCCTAGCATAATTTTTACTTCTATTATTCTTTTTCTCATACTTGCCCTCCTCCCCCAGCTTTTATTTAAATATAAAATTAGCCCTTCATAGTTTACTGACCAGTGCAGAGCAGGTTACAGCAAACAGCCTAGCATTCTGAGATTAATGCTGTTATTCCTGTGACACGGGGACATCAAAAGCAGTATAAAAACACTGAGAGTGACAGGTGGCATTTGCTTTGTTACTCTGCTTTTGCACATCTGTGACATCTCTTCGTACACACAGTAGGGCTTTGATTCCTTGGTGTTTTGTATTCATGTACTTTCCACAGTGCTGCTATGGATCTACAGTATGCTAGGAATTGCAGAAATTCAAAGCATGCATGTAAAGGGATAAATGATAAATTGTTGATGGGAAAAAAAAATGGCTGTGATCAAGCATGGGAAATAATCCATGAGAGATTTATATTCCAGAAAGAGTATAAACTCCCATGGGAACATAAATGATCACTGTTGTTTGTCCTACAATTTTCAGCCATTCCAGAGGTTTCCTACTAATACTATTTTTAAAAATAGATGATAGTTAGCAAAGGCCACAAATGCACCCTGTCATAGCTGGGTAGTATATTTTAATCCTGTAAGTGTCATTGTGCCCCTCTCTGGTTCAACACTGGTTTCCCAGTTTAGTATTCAGAGAGCTAATTCATTTTGTTGCTGGCAGCAGTGCATTAATGATCAAGCTACGACAATGAACACTGTCTGCATAACAAATGAGTCTTTCTCAAGCTGCAGTAAATACAAAGTGATTAACATGAAATAACTGCTCCAGCAAACTGCTTCTCTGCTTTTAAATAGATACTAGTGTTTTTATTTAACCCTGCATTTGTCAGATATGTCTTGAATGGGCTTGTTTGCAATTTTTTTGGGGCTGAGCTAAAAGCAAGGGGGAGCTTGCCACCTTGGAATTTTATTTTCAGAACACATTCTCTCAGAGATCTGCCGTTAGCATACTGGATGTTAATGATTATTAATACTCTGTTCCTTGCTTCTGACATTTACTAAGGCAGAAGCATCAAATAAAACTAAATCATATCATGCTCCTTCCAGCTAGCTTAATCCTGCCATACTATCTAAGCTAATGAAAATAAGGTCTGAGCAGGTTAATGCTGCAGTTGTTAATAACCTTTAGATCTAAAAGAGCTCAAGGTAGAGATGGTTTGCCTCCTGAGTCAGATGCAAAAGTACAAAGAGGGAAGGTGGTGGAACAAGAGGAATCACAGCCTCAAGCTCCACCTCCAGTTTTTCTTCATAATCCTGGTGTAATGAAAGATCTGAGCAATGTCAGTGTATTATGAAAAGATGGGATTATTCTATTCTTAGAAGGAGTAAGACAGAGACAGACAGAGACAGCTGATTTGACAGTCAGTGTCCCTTATCCTCATTGCCACTCAAACCCTGTTGGGGGAGCCCCAATCTGAAGTGTAACAGAGAAAATTGAAAAGTGTAGCATCCACCACGAAACACTTTGAAATGCTTCTCTTGTCATCCAGACAATCCTCTAAAACTGTGTTGTTCATGTTCCCACTGTCATCTCACTTCATCTCATTATAATGTGCCAAAAGCGTAGGCTTTCTACTCCATAACAGCCTTTCAGAGACAGAGTTTTATTGGAAGATGTGGTATAAGGGCAATCAAGTATTCCTTTTTTCTTTTTCTTTTTTTTTTTTTCTGCCAAGGCATTGCTGTAAGTGTTCACTGTTTGAATGTATTTTTAAAGGTCTAGAAATTTTTTCTTTTAGATCAAAGACAAGGCACTTTTACAATCTGGTCACAGAATTTGCATAGTTCCATAAGTTTTGGAAATAAACTTTCTTATCATACTATGAAGCTCAGTTAAGTGTATAAATCAGTGAAAAACGAACAGCATCATGCTAGTTTGAAGTATATTCAAAAGAAAGAAAAAAAGTAAAAATCAGATGATAAACATTTGCTTTCCTCAAGAAGAATCACAAAAAAATTAACAATATGGGTTTATGTATCTATTTTAAAGACATACTGTTTTACTCATGCAATTATAGAGTAAAATTTAGAGAGGTAACAAATAAAGTCGCATCTTCATACTCTTTTTAAAAATTAGGATCTAGTTCCTTTTTCATTCATTAAAAAAAAGTCAGGTTCACAGAAGCCTTAAGTGAAAGGGAAAAAAATCCTCTCTGTGCCTCAGAATTCAAACTGTGCATGGATTATTAGGAAGAAATGTTTGGAAAATATATTTGCTTGGAGAAGGATGTATTTGGACCTATGACTATAATATAACCATGAGCAGGGGAGAAGAGAACATCTGGTAAATAGGAAAACAAATTTCCTGAAGAATTCCTTTGATAATACAGCCTCAAATGTAATCACATTTAAATACAACAAGATCAATAGAGATGTGCTGATTCCCATAACTAGAGCCTGCACCTTCCATTTTGTTAATTTATGGTAATTTGATTAAAGTAGAATCCAGACAACATGAGGATGAGGTGTGCCTGCTGTGCTCAGCAGAGGAAGATATGAAATACCTGTAACTAAGAAGATCCACTGACATTTAAATAATTGCAAAAGAAAGAACAATTTTTGTCTCCTGTTTTTGTGGTAGGTTGGGTGTGCAATGAACATGCACAAGTACTTCCTTCACACTACTTCTGTCCTTTTGTTCTCCACTCTTGAAACCTGTGCTGTGGGATTATAGAGGTGCTCAACTAAGTAGAAAAACTAAGTTCAGGAAGCCTCAGAACACACATGCAAATTTTATAGGTCCTGCTAATCTCCAGCCATCTTCCATTAAAATTAAAAATACTGATGTTTTAAAAAGATACCTAAATTGGTTTGATCAGATTCACATTTGGGCCATTTAACTAAGACTTTTCTTATCTCTTTTCTTAAACTAGGGGTTATATGCCAGGATTTAAATGATAGAACACTAATGAAAATTCTGTAATTAATGAAAAACAAGCTTTTGTTGAAAATTATGAAAATAGACCCATGTCATGAAAGTAAAGCAAAAACATTGGCTCGGACTCACAGCTTCCAAGGTAGTTAAACCAATTTCAATTGATTTCTCAATTACATAAAATAACAAACTCTCTGACAGACTGAATTAATTAATCAATTATAAATAAAATTTATGATTGTCATGCATTGATGACAAGATGAAGGCTTCAAGACAGCATCAGTTTTTAGGAAAAGTTGTTAAATTACCAATATATTGCTGTGGGATCAACATTAATTTTTGTGCAAGATCCAGAAATTAAGCTTTGAAACACAATGTTTGAAGGAGATATTTATAATAGAAAATCTCTATTGATTTGCACAGTCCAATCAAATTTTGCATTGGTAAAGCAGCCCTTATGATTTGCATAAAGTTTTTGGAAAGTTTGGCATGTGACCAGAAAAACAGTGGCACATGATCTCTTTCCCACTGAGACGAGAATTTGAACGCATATGTAAACCTCCATCCTATGGGTTCTTAAAAGATATCCTACAGCCTTGTTTATGTTAAGATCATGAAAGAAATCGCAGTGATGGTGGGGAATTTTTTAAGATAATTTTTCTGTAGGTATGCATTTTGCATCTCGTCTGCTCTGGCTTTTCACTGGATCAATTTTAAATCATAAAAACGTTGCTTGTCACCTGCTTAACAGCTACTCAAGCAGGAAAAACAGCTGTTTAGTGAAGCCAAGGTGAAGAATTTTAATCACAATGCATTTTCCTTCTTGATTCTGCTCTCTTTTTCTTTTCTAATTTGCTTCACTCACAAGATCTTCATTCAGATAGATCTTTTGTTTCTAATTTGTCTTCTTTTTTACTTTTTTGCAGGAGACTTTCAGTGAAAAGAGAAAACATCAAACAAGTCAAAGTTTAATAAATAGTTTTGGCCTTGTGTTGGTGGCATCATTGTAGTTTTTTCCTCCAGCCATGTAGTCTTACACTGCTTAATGCAAATGTCTTTCAAATCGAGATTCTGCCTTCTGTAATGACCCTCCTACATTATTTATGTTATTGACTCCGTTTTTCCCAAGTTTGGTCCAAAAATATGTGTTTTATAGTTTTCAAGTTAAAACTTAAATCGCATGCTGTGTGAAATTGCATTGTTTCCTCTTAAAGCTGCATGTTGACTGCATGCCACATTATGGCAATCCCCTCTGTAGCTCTGCAGTGTATGGTAAGCTATACAGCATTTGGGGATAACAGATTTTTGAGCAGCTTTTGGCAGCCACTCTGAAACATTGATAAGAAGCATTAAGGAGTGAAAGAGGAATAGAGCACCACATGGAGTTTGCATTAGTAGAGTTGTGATAAATTGACAGTTTACCGCTTGCTCTTTTATTCATGTGCTATCACTGGGGAACATCGGGCTGCTGAAGTAAACATCATGTATGGAAGACACACACAGAGCACACTGAGCTGCTACAAGGAGGGAAAGATGTGGGGATTTATCACCATATTCTTAGTGATTTTGTCGTTCCTGGTGCCAGGCAACGATTTCTGTCCAAATGTGTTCCAAGTTCTTATTACCTTGTTTGTTTCTTTGGCACTGCTACACTAAAAATAGGCAAATCCACAGTAAGACCATGTCTTTATTAGTATAAAATCATAGCATTTAGAATCGTTATCACACTGTATGATGTACCAAATCAGGCATATGGATCTCTATGGAACATCTTTTGCCAAAAGACTAGTTTAAGCTATTAGTTCATGTAAATTTTAAGGGATAGAACCTTTTCATGTGAGAACATATTATGATGACTGCATTCTAGTTGATTCACATTTTACTGTATCCTTCTTATACTGGTTACTTCAGTGACCAGAGACAAATTTACATTGAATTCTGAGCAGGAAACACTTTAAAATACTCCCATAGTGAAAGTCTTTGAGCATCAAAAAAAAGGCAAAATTGTTGTATAGCTTTCCAGTTTCCCCCTAAATGCAAACTGTATTACTAGCAATCAGAGTAAGAAAGAGAGAGAGAGAGAAGAAGGAAAGAAGGAAGGATGGAAGGAAGGAAGGAAGGAAGAGAGAGAGAAAAAGGAAGAGAGAGAGAGAAAGACAGAAAGAAGGAAAGAAAGATGGAAAGAAAGAAAGAAAGAAAGAAAGAAAGAAAGAAAGAAAGAAAGAAAGAAAGAAAGAAAGAAAGAAAGAAAGAAAGAAAGAAAGAAAGAAAGAAAGAAAGAAAGAAAGAAAGAAAGAAAGAAAATGAATGAGAGACACTTTCTTCCTCACTGTAAAATCTGCACCAATTGTTTTTTTGTTTTACTTCACTGTATTTCTAATATTCTTACTTATTCACATAGAATGGAAAGAAGTGAAGCTTCTGACAACCTATTTTGATGCTGCTTAATATTGAAGCAAAGAAAAGCTGTTGGATTCCTACTGGTTACCCCTGTGGATTAATGAAGGGCAAGACAGAAATTGCAGACCTGCCATGCAGAATGACCTTAAATGATAAGACTGTTCTGCCTTCACTGTGGTAGGTGAGGAGGGCAGGCTGTATGCAGCAGGCTGGTTTTTCTGTACCTTAATGAGAAATTGACCTGTTTATCCAACAGCTGTTGCCTTTGTTTTTGATTCAGGCCTTTTTAGGAGAACCTTTTCTGTTCTTAAATGTTGAATTCAAGCAGAAACCTCTAAATAATGGCATATTGTCAGCAAGATCTGGCGAAGTGTCACAAATTATGGAAAATAGTGTCACAAACTAAGGAATATAGCCAGTAGGTGGATTTGTAAGACAATGCCATTCAAAGACTACTTTAAGTCACATAATATTACTAACTTCCATCAGCCTTTTAGCTGACCTATCCAGCTCATATCCAAAGATTGGCTATTAGAATACTATGGGAGATCATATAAAAATCTTTATTAAAATTGAGTTTAATTACACACACAAATCTCCTTTTGTTCATAGGGACAGCTATCCAGCTGCATGAGATAAGCAGTTTTGTCAGGCACTACCACATGTAGTGTAAATCCATGTTGGCTGTCCCAATCACTTCCATGCCTTTTGTAAGGCTGTCAACCACTTCCAGCATTAGCTGCTTCATTATCATTTTAAATACTGAGATGATCCCAACCAGCATTTCTTCTTAGACACTCCTACCCTTCTTGAAGGTAAGTGTGAGTTACATCTTTTTCTCACTCACAAGAATCTTCCCCTAGCACCATAATCTTTCAGATGATAGACAATGAGCTCAGAGTGACATTGGCTGCATCCCTTAGCATCTCTGGATGCACCACCTTCATCCCATGGACTTGTGTATTCCCGCTTAGTCCGTAGTGTTCCCTCACTCCATTATCCATTGCTCTAGATAATGCTTGCTCCAACTGACTGCCACTAGTCCTGCAGGCAAGCATCCCTTAACCAATAAAAAGTAGCGGAAAGCAGAGACTGAGAAACTCTGTCTATTCCATGACATCCCATGTCCCACTGACCCATGGGTTGGCAGTTTCTTAACCCTTCTTTTGACCATCATATTTTTTAAAGAATCCTTTCTTTTTACCCTTCACATCTCAATGTTTTCAACTACAGCTGAGCTTTGTCTTTCCTAACTCCTGTAGGCATCAGGAGTCTACTTTTGTAGATATCACTTAACATTGCAAGTTCACTTATGGCAGCATATCAGACATTTCCCAGCACCCTAAACTCTCAGACAAAAGTTGCTTTATTAAAGCCTTAATCTGCAGATGCTTGATTCAGCCCTCCACATCCATATAACTGCTACTTTATACCATAGACTTGGTTATCTGCTGTAGGCCATTTCCACAGTAAACAGCCTCCTTCCTACTCAAAGCACAAAGTTTTCAGTTTTTAAAAATTTTCTATAATGTTTTTTCATCAAATTTTTAAGCTGCTATGTTTCAGTCCATAGGTTGCTTATTAATTATGTACTGAGGGTATTGCTTTTAGTAGTAGCTGATGATTCAGTGATATTCTTGTAGTAGCAGTATGATGTTTCTAGATATCCTAGTGCTTGGCAGAAATCAGTCTTGACAGCTCCCTCAAGAGCTGTGACCGTGCGTAGCATCAGCATTCACAAGGCATTTACATTCAGTTAGCAGAGAGCAATACATGTCAGCACTGCCATAGTTGCACCACACAAGTAGTAAGGACAGTCCAAGCCTATTAAAATTCATTTACTTTTTTCTTTATACATATATGTATATATGTATATGCATCTACAGTATAATTTTGCGACTTGTTTTTGTTACTTAAAGTTACAGTAGAGCTGCAAACACCTGCTTCACCAAGGATTTCCAGGCTGGAGTCCACAGGGCAACAAAAAACCTACCTGCAAAGCCCTAAAAACTGTAATGCCAAACACATCTGACTAGTCACTAGATTTAGCAAAACTCCATCAAGCAAGAGCAAGATTCTATGACTCTATATTTGGGCAATAAGAATACTACACCGGCTCACCCCAGTAAATGTCATAAAACAAGATGGGTCTCTATCGTTCATGTATACATGACATATCTAACATGATCTACATTGCTTATAGGCATGAGGAACTCTGTCTAAAACCCTTCTCTTTTATCACTTCATTTTCTTCTTTCCACCAAAGACTTTCCCTCCAAGCTCAGTCGTGCCCTGATGCCCTGACTTTTTCAGAGGCATATGCCAGTAGATCTCGTCCATTAAAGAGCAGGCCTTTGTCATCCTGAAAATTAGCGATATTGCCTCCAGCAGTTTGGGGCAGCCCTGCAGCATTGCTAAAGATACTCAACATCATTTTTAGAGAAAGCTCTGTTCTATATGCCAAGGGAAGGGAAGTAGCTTGATGGAGATAAGTCCCAGTGCTGGCCATAACTTCTTGGCTAGGAGGACATTTCTGGCTTTGCCAAGGCATAGATTTATGACTGCATATCTGCTTTAGAACAGGAACTCCTGCTGGACTGTTAATTCTGAGTGAGCCCTGTAGGGACACATTACTTTCTTGGCAGCACTGTAGAGGCAATCTGAACATGTTTTGGGAGAGACAGAAAGATAGATAAGGCAGAAAAATGAAATAGTTACTGCCTTACATTTTCAGTAACATTTCTGGCCTGAACTAGAGGCCCACAATGCTCAATTTCATTGAGATGTAGTCTGACCAAATGGAACAGTCGCTGGGACCTATGAGGTCTCAGCATCACCAATCACATAACAGCATCTTTCTCCAGTGTTGACATGTTATTAAAAAGTGTGGAGTTAAGGTGAATACTTATATAAGGTATTGAGTCAATTGAATCGTTCCATCCCTTTGTTTGCTGTGCAATTTCATCTTTTTCCAAAGCCTGGGAATTTTTCTGTTAAGTGAGAGCTAGAGTGGCCAGGATTGGTAATGGGAAACCCAAGGATTTGTTCCCAAGAAGACTTATACAGAATCACAAAATTTTAGATTAGAAGTTGTTGGGAGTACACAGAGACATGCACAGTTGTAGATTGTTGGAAAAGTTCCTGACAAGTCCTGCATACTGACTTCTTACACGGACTTCTTACCAGACATGACAGACTCATCTCATTCCCTTCTTCTGTCCCCTTCTTTCCCTTCATTCTGGGGTAAGTTGCTCTCAAGAGTAGTTGTGATTTTAGCTACATTATTTGTACCAACTTCAAACACAACATTTCCCTACCTCTTCCCGTAAATGCAGAGACAAACTCTATCTTCTTCATTCTTCTGAAGAATTGTAAATAACTTTTATGTTTGTACTATAGCATGTTAACAAGTAAGAAGTTCAGTCTTTCTCGATAGATGTTACAATAAATTGCTGCTCTTTTCCTCCTCTTGGATATGAGACCTACAAATACGTGTCTCATTTTTGCAGAATGCAATGTAGAGATAATGACACCTAAATTTCCTATAACAATCAGTTCCCTGCTGAAATCAATGGGAATTTTATGTAAAAGATGTTTTACCACATCCTTTTCTTATTGAAGTAAGGAAGATCTATTTTTTCCATATTCTGGTCTCTTATAAGGATAACTTAAAGTAATCTTTAAAGGTTTTTTTCCAGAACTGAAATTAGTATTATGTAATTCCATACAAAAAGGGGTTTTTTTCATCTTAAATAATGTTAATGAGTTAAGGCTTTCATAATGCATTTGTAGGGTAATTGTAATATGGTCAAATGAAAGATAGAAGCTTAACAATGACAGGATGTCATACAACCAAATAATAGAATAGAAAGGACCATCTTCCCTAGCTAATTTAATATTTAATATGTAATATTGTCCTGTGGCTTCATTAAAAGCAAGGTACCTCTACAAAAGTGTTTGGCTTTTCCAGCTGACTTTATGTGCAATATCTGTAGTGCTGCTAATGATGCAAATAAAAGGAAAATAAATCCCTGCTGGATCCCAGTTTGTTCACTGACAGGAAAGGTCTCATTAAGTGAATTGCTATAGTGTACAAATATTTCACAATTTGGATATTAACATTAAAATAAGGAGTGTGGTTGGGAGCATGTAACATTTTTTAGTGTTATTCTACTACTATAATTTTCTTGCTCAGAAATTAAATGAGAAACATTTAATTATTAAATATAAAAAAATTTCAGGCTTTCAATAGCAAATTAGTATTTAATAATTAAATATTTCTTCCAAGGAAACAATGCAAACATTTTTATTTAATATCTGATTGGCAATATTACTGTGGCATTATTTTGGGAACCATTTCATTTTGTTCTCTGCAATTATGTAATCTGTGCCACTTACATGCAATCTAAAATTTCTGCAAATGCTTTTGGTATCACAAAATCAAGTGGAATATATGTATCAGCTTCTCCTACTAAGTATAAATATATGGCAGAAATGTCATTATTAAATAGGCAAAATATTTAAAAAAATTTTTTGATAGATGTCTATTAGCATAAAAGGAAGCATTCTAACTTTTTTGTGGTCGCTTTCTTCAAAAACTGTATAATGGTTAGGAAGCAATTATAATGCAGTAGTCACTGAGCATATTAACTCCTTAATTTTATTTTCAGAGACAGGGAAAAGACATTTAATATTTTGCTTTTAGATACCAATAGCCATAGGGCTTACACATAGAGCCCTCTTTCATAAAAGAATGATTTGGAAAGTTTTAAAATTACAAGGAAGTTTGATAGAGAGAAGCAATCCATGCAAGCAATTATCCCCAAGAAGCATTATAATTGCAACAGACCATTGTCCTTCATAAAGCTGACATTCCTTCTAGCAGTGTACTCGATTGCTGAAACAGGACTGATGAACCTCAAATAAAACAATATAGATCCACTCATACAAATGCACTTAATACATCTTTACTGAGATAGAAGGAATGAAATCAAAAGGATAAACAAAGCTTCAATTTGTCTTTAAGTCTATGGAGTGTGTATTACCACACCCCATCATTTGATCATTCAGCACTACCTTCTTGTAGAGAATGGGGGTTTTTTTCCCAATTAAACAACCTTTAAATCAGCAGTCAATATTCTGCACAGACCAAATACATCCTCATGGTTGGGGAGACAGGGCTTCAGATTGAGAAGTAAAAATCAGCTTTTCACATACACTACTACATTACAAGGCTGACAACACTTGGGCTTTCCAGTCTGGTGCTGTGCTGAGCCCATATAATCTCACAGCCTTCCTAGCCACAAATTACATAGTGTAAACCAGACTAATTACAAGATATATAGAGACAGATTTGTTTTATATATTTATTTAATTTCTGATCATGACTCCGTGTTTGGAGTAACATATATTCAGCTTCAAGGGAACCACTCAGGACAAAATTTCATGTTCTGCATCAATTTCAATTCATATTTTATCCAAAAATAGAAACTTATTTCTCTCTACACACTTCAGAAAGGCAGGGGTAGGACTTTTTAACAAGATATCAGATGGGAGGACCAGAAATAATGGATGTAAATTGGAAGGGGGTAGATTCAGACTTGACATAAGAAAGAAATTCTTTACAGTGAGGGTGGTGAAACACTGGAACAGGTTGCCCGGAGAGGTTATGGACGCCCTCTCTCTGGAGGTGTTCAAGGCCAGGCTAGACATGGAACTGAGCAGCCTGATCTAGTGGGAGGTGTCCCTAGCTATGGCAGGGGGGTTGGAACTCAATGATCTCTAAGGTCCCTTTCAACCCGGCCTATTCTATGATTCTCTTTCTAATACCTCTTATTATTAAGCATTATACATGGGAAAAGATCTCTAGGTCATACAACTGCAAAAAAAAATTGCAACCATTACTCTGATATTAAAATGAGGCTCCAAAGTTCTTTCTGAGCTTATTCTGAAAAATCTTCTCCTAACAAATATTTTCTAGTACAGACAGTTTGTAAGTGAATCTTAAGCTTACCCCTTGTGAGATGTGTGTATAATCAACACTATCACTTGCCTCATGGTTGAGGCAACATGCATGAAATTCTGACTTCTTGCTATCACCTTGAGGAAGCTGTAAAATTATCTGTATGAAAAGCAACTATGTCTGTAGTTTAACATGAACTTAATTTTTTTCTGTGAATTTTAATCAGACGGGGAATGCTCATTCTCACAAAAATCACTTGTATAAGTAACAAAGTGAAGTACTGAGCATTGTGGAAATGCACATTCCATTTTCATGGGGAAAAAAGATATCTGACCAATCAAAGACTATTAAATGTAGACTAGACTGTGCAAGCAATGGCATACTTAGGTACAAGGCTGCAAAGTACTAAGTGTGTGTAGTTATGTTATCTTCCTTGCATTATGTGCAAACCAGTTAATACGTGGTGATCTTTCAGTTGACATTTATGTTACATGAGACGGGAAGATGGAGGGAGAAAAAGTTCTACCCTTCTCCTAAATGACTCATGTTTGCATTAGCCTCCCAAAGGGACACAAAGACTTGTATACATACTACAGAAAAAATGGTTTGCAAGGCTTAATGGAATTTTTGTCACAGATGCTCCTCTATATAAAGATAAATTTGATGGGGTTTTTGTTACTAAACTATTGATGAGCAGGCTGCTTTCTAAATAAATTCATTACTAATAGAAGACAGAGCTTGAGGAGGTAATTACAAAAACATGACTAGGGACAAAAATTTTTCCCAGCCTTCTACCACAATTATTCCTTTATCAGAAACCAGAGGCTTTGTAGCAGATTTAGCCAAGTAAATTATGTAGAAGACAAGAGTAAGATCTTAACAAGTGAGAAGGAATAAAAAGAGGTTTTGATGATATTTGTTTTCTGGATGAATCAGTCTAGCTTTGCTTGTGTTTAGAGTACAAAAAAATCATCATAGGATGATTTTCCAAGAAATGAAGAATAAACCATGACAGCAAATACTGTATTTGAGAGGAAGCAAATATGCACTTTCAACAAGAATTGCAATACATACCACAATCCTTTAAAATCCTGTGATGGTATCCATAAAACTGTAAAATCCTCTAACAGTCAAGAATTTCAGCCTCAGGCAGTGCATGAATAGTAAACATTTAACAAAAACAACTCCCATATCATTTTTCCTTCTCTTGCTGTGTGCAGTTTAATTCCTTTTATTGTTTCATATTTCAGTTGATCTCACACTACCTCTTCTCTCCCCATAGTACTAGTCAAGAAAGTGTATGGTAATTACATAGCCTGCCTCTGGCACAAGTCGTTAACTGCAGTGGAGTCAGAAGGAATTTCTTCCAGTGCACAGTTCAGAGTTGCATTACGGGATAATTTAATTTCAAAGTCCTATGTCTTTTCTGTATTGTAAAAAAAAGGATTGAAGGAATAAGCATGAGGCAGGGAAAAAGAAGGAATTCAAGGGGTTTTTCTTAAACCATCCAGAATTAGTTATGGCTGAAGGCACAGATGATCAAATTAAGTTTCCTCTTGCCTTTGTTGCTGAATTTAGAATGAGCCTCCAATTTCACTTACATTGCATACAGAAATTGTTTCTGTTCACTTGCATGCTTTCCAACTCTGTCACTTCTTGCAGCCAAATACATACTTTTTCTAAGCAAACTCCCACAACAAATTTTCAAAGATTCTTCCCACTGAAACAAACATCTGGATTTTCCCATACAAATTTAAAACAGGTTGTAGACATAGCTTAGGAACCTTTGGGCAACAGTGCTAACCTCAAGAGAGAGGACTTAACAGAACTTATATTGAAGAAAAACCCTTTGTGAAATTTCTAATGCCTCCATAGAGCAAAAGCCAACAGAAATAAAATGGAAGAGAAGGTAAATATCAACCATGTGCCTGTACAAGACAATCCCCTTACAAAAAGAAAATGAAGTTCTATTCTACTTTCCATAGGACTCAAATGTTGGTACATCAGAATTGTTACTTGGTCTGAGTTGGCCAACAAGCAACAGAAGTTCTCCACAAAATCTTGGTCCAAGAGGAGGAAGGATAGAGAGATACATGAGCTTAGAAAGAACTAAACAACTTTAATGAATCATTAATAATGAAATAAAAAGGAAATAATGAAATAGATACAATATATACAGATATGCATAATAGTATCAAGCTTCCACAAAGATACCACTGACAGGGACTGGGGGAGTTCCAGTGACAGATGGGAACTGGATCCCAGATGTAGTTTCAGAAATATATAGATCCAGATCAGATCCAAAGGTTTAGCAGACATCCAGGATTCTCTTCAGACATCAGTCATTGAAGACAGAGACACAAAAGAACAAAGCCATTGAAGAAGAACTGCCTCTTTTATCCCTCAGCTATTATGCTGAGCACAGATAGGATGGAATATTCTATGAATCAGTTTTGTGTCACCTGACCTGTCCCCTTCTCCCCACTGTTTCAACCCCTCTACAGGGTAAACAAGTAAATAAGATGATCTTGGTTGCCACAGTGTGAAAAAGCCTCTTTCACTGAATACAAAGTTGGGTTGTTTCTGCTTCACATCTTAACAGTTAAAAAAATCTTTATTTTGGCTTCAGTCCTGGTTTAAGCAGGGATAGGGTTAATTCTCTCCAGGCTGTGGTTCAGACACTAGTATTCCATCCCAGCCTGCTGTGGGAGCTACTGGGGGAGAGGGCAAGAAGATGACACTTGGGAGCTGGCTATGTCTTCTCAGATCCATGAGTTTTGCCTTTTCTTCCAGTTCTCTCCCCCTGGTTGTGGGAGGTTGAGGGAGCAGCTGTGTGGCTCTTTGTTGCTGTCTGAGGCTAAATGATGACATTGTCCTCAACTGCAGCTGGTATCCAAGCATGTTCAGAAGGTGTTTTTAGTGGTCCAGGTCCCAATTTCTCAGTGTCTTCACAGGAGTGAGTGCTGCTGATATTCTATGGAAAACTGTTAAGCTTCATTTTTTTCAGACATAACTGTGGTGCATGAAGTAAATAGTTACTTCAGTGCGCAGATCTACCTATAAACTAAGGCAATTGTGCAAAATTTTATGGTATACATTTTGGGGAATAAACTGGAGGAGTTAGAAATCTGTTCAGACAGTAGATTATGATCTGGTGGCAATTAGAGAGACATGGTGGGACAACTCCCTGCCTATGGCAGGGGGGTTGGAACTCGATGATCTTTAAGGTCCCTTCCAACCCAAACTATTCTATGATTCTATGATTCTAACTCACGTGAGTGTAATGTGGTCATGGATGGCTATGTCCTTCTCAGGAGACACAAGACAGCAAGGCAAGGTGGTGGAGTTGCACTTTACATGAGAGAACCTCGAAAGTACAGGTCAGTGTCATTGTGGGATATTTTAACTACTCTGGTATTTGCTGGATGGTCCACTCTGCTATCTGAGCGGTGACCTCATTAATGTTTATAAATATATAAAGAGTGAGGAACCAGGCTCTTCTCAGTGACATCCAATGATAGGACAAGAGGCAACATATGCAAGCTGGAACACAGGAGGTTCCACAGAAATATAAGAAAAATTTTTTTCACAATTATAGTGACAGAACACAGCCTAGTGAGGCTGTGAAGTCTCCTTCTCTGGATTCCTGAGTGGCGTGATCTAGGTATTTCTGCTCTGGCAGGGGAATTGCACTAGATCATATCTTGAGGTCCCTTCCAATCCCTGACAGTCAGTGATTCTGTGATTTTCCCTCAGCTCATTTTTAGAATCATCCTCTGAATGTCCAGGTGAGGGTATCAAGACTGTTTTTTTATATTTGCAATATCTTCCACATGGGGATGAAGAGAAGATGAGGCAGGCAGTGGACACCTGTCTTAATAACATTATTCTGCCAAAACTTCCTTGAGGGAGCCAGCTAAATTTTCCAGCTGGCCCAATACCTGATTTTTATTAATGATAATACAGTAATAAAAGTGATACTCTTAACATGCAAATAATACCAGATCTGTTCCTGATTTGGACATATCCCTGAGAAAGGAATACATGCCAGGAGCCATAAAGAGGATGACAGTTCTATTTTCTGTCTTCCTGGATGGTGAATTTTGCTTATAAGCTAGGCTGCATGTCACTGGGCAGGACTGTGACAGAGATGGGGCATCCGAGTTGGCTCATGGAGAGGCCCTGGCTAGAAATGTGGAAATTAACCTATAAGTGTTGTGAACTGTCCACAGCATGTATGTGACATGTCCAGATTAACTTTTTATGCATATCCATGAATTTGCTAAACCTTGGCTTGAATGTGAGACAGTTTCACGTGGGCTGCATCAGTCTGTTTCTAGTTCCATACTGTGCTCCAAGATGATGCAACTATTTTGATTAGAAGGGACTTCTGGAAGATGTTCAGTCAAAGTAGGACTAAATTTAAAGTTAAATCAGGTTGCTCAGTGTTTTAACAATGTTGTTGGCGATATCCCCACTGTCGCTTTATCAGTCAGAATTTCTGATTTCACAGCTTGCCACTAATGCATGCTTTGGTATTTTTTCTTTTCATTTCAATCTGAAAATAGCTCATCACTGACTTCTCTGTAATCACCTATTAGATACTGGAAAAGAGTGATTATCCTTTTCCTCAGTGCTAACCTTTAGATCAACTCTCTCCAGTTTATCAATAACTCTCTTCCACCAGGGAGCCTATAGTGGCAAAATATTCAAGATGAGGACTTACAAGTGGTAAGTAGGAAAGAAAGATCATTTCCTCCAACGTACTGGCTGTAATCCTAATAATGCAGTTCATATTCAATTAGCATTCATCTCTGCAAGATATACTGCTGATTCAGGCAGCAGAGCCTTTTTTTTGCAGAGCTCTTAGCTAGCTAGTCCCCAGCCTGCATGGACACATGGAGTTATGCTGTAAATAAACCTGCACCCAGCTGTTTCTGAACTGTCATTTTGCTTTCTTAGCATGACCTTGGGCCAGGCTCAATTTCTTAACTTTTCAGTTGACCACTGGAGCACTGAAAGACCCTGCATTTTTCATCATTTGTGTTCTGCTCACTCTGCTCAGACTGAGCCCTGTTACAGAAGCACAGCCTCCTACCTGGCCACTGCTGGGTCACTCATAGCTCCCAACTCACCTTACCTGGGGAAGAGCATTGTTCTAGCTGCTCTTTGAAATGGGTCTCAGGACAGGAATTACTTCCACTTCAACAACAAATTGAAGTCTGTTCTGCTGAAATCTAGGATCTTCGGTCTGCTACTGGTCTTCCTTAGTTTCCTCAGACTAAAGTTTTGCCATCTCATGGTCACATCGTGTGTCATTAGTGATGTGGGCATAGCAGATCCTTCAGTGCACTTCCCATTGCTGACCTTTCTAGTGCAAACATTTAAAATGTGCACTCAGCACACTGGAAATTTCTGCCAGTATAGAGTGACAGTGTCCTATGGAAAAAAAGGTCATGTGATCATGAGGCTCTCTTTAGCATTTTAGCTTTGCGAGGACATGGCAAAGAGGAGATAGAAAGCATGAAAGATATGTGTGTGAAGGCAGCAGCATCACAATCTGTGCAGTAGAGAAAATATGCTTAACCAGCTAAAGGCACTTTTTTTTCCCCTTCATTCTGTGTATCTACTGAGCTTTGAAATAACAGCTACCAAGAATTTCAAAAATACTTATAGTTTTGGCACAGTGTTGCTGTTCAAAGTGCAGTGCGATTGTGATAATCCTGGCTGGGAAAATCTGCATCATTGAGCAATTCAGATCTCAACAAAAGCCAGAAATGGAGTAAAGTTTGCAGAGGAACTGAGATATCTTGTCACTCAGAGCTACCACATGAAGGGAAAAGGAGTCCTGTTATGGCAGGCAAACATAGAATCATAGAATAGTTTGGGTTGGAAGGGACCTTAAAGATCATCGAGTTCCAAGACCCCACCAGATCAGGCTGCTCAGTGCCTTGTCCAGCCTATTCTTGAACACCTCCAGAAAGGGGGCATCCACAACTTCTCGGGGCAACCAATTCCAGTGCTTCACCACCCTCACTGTAAAGAATTTCTTTCTTATGTCTAGTCTAAATCTTCCCCCCTCCAATTTACATACATTGTTTCTAGTCCTCCCATCCGATATTATGCTAAAAATTCCTTCCCCTGCCTTTCTGTAGGACCCCCTCAGGTACTGATAAGTT
>VZTY01026725.1:134517-157208 GCA_013400935.1 Turnix velox
CTTGAGGAATCTTTCTGCTTATTAGTCCAAGTACATTAGGAAAGTTCTGATTCTCTTAATCACTACTCTCAATCTTGTTTTGATTATGTGGCATATTATCCTTTCGTAGTATGAAGGGGATTACCCTGCTTCACCGGCATCATAAACACATGATTTGTAAGTGATACAGAATTTAGTCTTCTGCCTGCATGTGCATCCTTCTGGGGATACTTTAAGTATCTATGGCATTTTAAGAAAATGCTGTTTACAACTGTTGCTTGTTTTTTGGTGTGCATACTCTAACAGGTATTTCCTGGGTGCTCTGATTATAGCTCAAATGTTTCCTGAAGTCAAAATAGCATTGACAACCAGGAAAATGGTCCTTGGGGATGTATTTAATATTGTTAAAAACAGACAGGTAAAAAACACAGCAATGTTAATGCTCTCCTAAAATAATCCTGAAGACTGCTAGAGAATTGATACCTTGAATCCAGGTTACCTGAGTCAAGTGTTTTCACCATCATTTCTGCAATGCTTGTCTGAAGCTCTTGGCTGATGATTGTTTCCCACTTCCAATTCATTTTGTTGTGTTCATTTGATTGGGGTTTTTTAATATTACATTCTTAAAGATAAGATTGAGATTCTCATGGATAGTCATGCATCTATACTGTGCTGTTAAATCAAATAAGATCTTTTGATATTCAGCATGACATTCCCCAGGCCTAAAAGACTCTTTAATTATGAACTCAGATTTTTCAGAAAGAAAGCCGTTTATTTTGTTCACTTTATATAGAGTGTAAATGAGAAACTGTAGTTCATGCAGTTCATATTTTCAGTAGAGTGAGGTACTGAGCTCTAATTTGCCCTTCAGTCCTCAGAAGACATTCAGGAAAAAATGTGCACTCTGTTTTGCATACTCAGTTTAAACCCAGCTCATGACAGACTTTTCTTTGCTACTTGTGAGACTTGGCTCTTCATGGAAGTTGTAGAGAAGTGGAGGTCAGTCTCTTCTTCCACATAAAATGTGATAGGACAACAGTAAACAGTCTTAAGTTGCAGCAGCAGAGTTATAAACCGAATGTTAGGAAATTTTTTTTACACTGAAAGGGTTAATAGCATTGGAACAGGCTGCCCAGGTAAGTGATTGAGGTGCTATCCCTGGAGGTATTTAAGAGACAGAGAGACACTTTTCATGGAGATACAGTCTGAGTTATTTTGATGGTTGGATTCAAAGATCTGATCCAGTTTGTAGTGACTAGGAAGTTACAGGCAGTCTGTTTCTGGAGTACTTTTTAAACATGTATCTTTTGTCATATTTTATGAACTATCACAATGCTTCAGAACAAGATGACAAAGAAGGAACAAAATGCAATAACCTTTGCAGTGTTAAGATATTGGCAAAGGTAATTCCAAATCTATAAGGATAATTCCAGGGGAAAGCATAAGCCAAAATATTCCTATTCACAGAGGCACAAGAGATCAGGATTCCCAGTTCCCATCAGTCTTCACTAGACAGTGAAGAAAATACTGGAAATTTCTCCACAGCAATTCTTTGTACCCAAGAGAATGCAATTAAGAGGTTTTTTTTTTGCATGCTCAGTTTCTTGGCTTTCTGTCCTGCAGAAGGTTAATTATAATATACCAACAGAATTAGATGCACAGACAAGACCTTAGTAATATGCCTGAATAGTGAAAGATGATTTTAAAAACTTATTGGAATAAAAATAAGCCTTCTAGAAATATTTCATTAAGATTTCCAGATAAATTATATTTAACAAAAATGTTTTTCAGTTCTGAGGTATGGGGCAAGTGCTCTGGAATATATTTATCATATATTTCTTATCTAAAAAGGCCAGGCTGGATGAGGCATTGAGCAACCTCTTGTGGTGGGAGGTGTCCCTGCCCATGGCAGGCGGGTTGGAACTAGATGATCTTTAAAGTCCCTTCCAACACAAAACATTCTATGATTCTGTAAAAATATTGTCCTTCACAAAATTCTGGCCAGTTTCACCATTTGAGTTGCAAACCTTAATGAATTTACTTCTCTTTCTCTGCGTGTCTGCCCACGTTGAATTTATCTTTCCTTCTCTTTCCCTTTCCTTTTCCCTTTCTCTTCTTTGCCTTTTTCACTTTTCCTTTTATCTTCCTTCTTGTTCTTGTGCTGCTTCTTAATTCTGTTCCCTCAAAGGCTGGAAGAATGTATACTATAAACTATCCATATTTTACAATTTCTGTGCTTCTCCTTTACATCTTACTTTCTTTTTGTCTTAATAAGCTTTCCTGGCAATTTGTTCATTAAAACTATATAGAGTGTGTAGCATCTTCACTAGAGGAAAAAGTTAATGAACTTTACTAAGAATAATTTTTCTAGTGTCCTTTTCTATGTCTTCATAAATTATTTGATTTTCTCCCTTGATTTTATAATATGGTGGATGTAAATGTCATTTGCCTCCCCTACCCCCCACCTTTCTCAGTGTTCATTTTACAAAGAATTTTGAGTTGTCATCTATCTTTCATTAATTGTTGTGACTCTTGTCAAAATTTCTCTAATGTCTCAACTGCAAAATGACAGAATTTTCAGTGTGTTTTCAGGGATAATAGCAATGCTAGTTCATTTTACTATTAATTGACACTATGGTGAAGTAAGTTTTGTGGGGACTGTTGGCTGATCCCAATTCTCTAGGATTCATCTTGAATCTTTTTTAATTTCTTCTCTCAGTTTTTATTCCCACTCCTTCCCCAAAGCTGAAAAAAACCTCCCACCCATCACAAACCTGTCGTGTCAGATTTTGTTCCTCCCACTCTTGTAGTTCATCCTTAAAAATATATATTGTATTTTTTTTTATTTTTTGTTCAAATGTTCTAGGAATGTGCTTGTAATACATAAACTTGTAACACACTAATAGTGTCTATTAGACTAAGTAGAAAGCTATATGAAATGTTGAAAGAAAAATATAAAAGAGCCCGGTGGAAGGATGAAAAGAAATGTGCTAAGCTGAAAAAATATTATTTCATCTTAGCTTCTGTCTGCTAATGTATTAAATATACCTCATAAATTTGCTTTTTAATATTAGTGGCTAGCCAGTAAAATGTTTACAAGAGGAGGAGGAAAACTGTATTTTGAATTCCACTAGAAAGTTGCTTTTTTTTGATACTCATTTATTCCTTTGTTGTACTTCAACAGACCACAATTAATAAAATGTCTAATATTTAGCAGTAATACAAATGGTTACCACCTGAAGATATAAATACTCTCTCTAAGCTTAATTTCTGGGTAAAATCACTATCTCCTTAGCAGGAATTTTTGGAGTGTCCATATCTTGACTAGAAGTCTGACAGTGTTTCCTTCTAGGTAAGTCTGCATAGCTGAGAGACCGTACTTCCATTTGCCATCACCACATCACCTGTCATTTGAAGACTGTGCTCAACATAGAGCCTATACCCCAAAGATATCGCAGAATTGCAGACATTTACAGTTCAAAGAACATTTCTTATAGGATTTTGAGGTTAACATCAATCCCTCAAAAGCCCCACCTCTGTCATTATTACTGTGTGGCCCACCACCTGGAATTTCATATGGAGATTTTCAATATACAGACTGCTCAGCGTAATGTTTCTTTCTATACCATTTCTTCCCATGGTATGGAACATCTACTTTTCCCTTCACTAAGTTCCTTTTTTTTTCTTCCTTCTGACAAATAATCCTGCACCATCATAAATCTTCTCAATTTATTAGAGGATATCCTCAAAATTGTCTTAGCAAAGCCTTAAGCCTTTTCAGTTTTGGATTACAGAATTTACACATGATCCAAATTCTTCTTATCTTCCCAAGCAGTTCCATATAGGAGCTTAGAACATGTCCAAACATCTGTACTCCTGGGTATCTTTTCTTTTTTTTTTTAAATTTTTATCTTAAAAGCTAGTATTTTGTGTATGTAGCTTACAGCTCTTAGAAAGCTAACAGTCTTAGAAAATGGATAAATGAATACCTAGCATTTGCTAGAAGAGATACCTTGGTAAGTAGGTGTGATAGGTGAAATAATTTTGTATTATCAATGCTCAGTCATTGAGCTGTTAGAGAGCAGTGCTGGGGAAAAGGACCTCAGGGTCCTGATGGACTGCAGGGTGACCATGCGCCAGCAATGTGCCCTTGTGGCCAAGAAGGCGAGTGGCATCCTGGGGTGTATCAGAAAGGGTGTAGGTCAAGGGGGATTCTCCTCCCCCTCTACTCTTCCCTGTTGTGACCACATCGGGAATATTGTGCCCATTTCTGGTCTCCTCAGTTCAGGAAGGACAGGGAACTGCTGGAGAGAGTCCAGTGAAGAGCAACAAAGATGATGAAGGGGTTGGAGCATCTTCCTTATGAGGAAGCATGGAGAAAAGGAAAGTGAGAGATGACTTGATTAATGTTTATAAATATGTAAAAGGTGAGTGTCAGGAGGATGGAGCCAGGCTCTTCTCAGTGACATACAATGATAGGACAAGGGGCAATGGGAGCAAACTGGAACACAGGAGTTTCCATATAAACATAAGAAAACACTTTTTCACGGTGAGGGTGACAGAACACTGGAATAGGCTTCTCAGACAGGTTGTGGAGTCTCCTTTTCTGGAGATATTCAAATGTGCCTGGATGTATTCCTGCGTGACCTGATCTAGATGTTCCTGCTCTGGTAAGGGGATTGGGCTAGATGATCCCTTTAACTTCTTTTTCACTCCCTGATATTCTGTGATCTAGTAATTAACTCTTAGGTTTTACTGAGTAACACCAAGGTAATGTCAAACAAAAAAAAAATTCATTCATTCTTGCAAAAACAATCAATATCAGTACGTCCACAGCACTCTTGTGCAGAGATGTGACTTACATATAGGGTTACACAGAACTAATTTCAATTTCATTGCAGTCACTAGAACAAATAGCACAGCTGTATTTAGTTCACACTGCCATTAGTCTTCTATTCTGGGGCACAGACCTCCAATAGTGATGATATTCCACAGTTACAACTCCCCTCTGCTTATTTCACAATAGTACCATCTCTGCGTTCTTCTGTGATACACAATCTCCCTTTCTCTTCCCTCTCAGTCTTTTTTCTCCTTAAGACAGCTGTCAATGTGAAAACATTGAGTTGCATTTATGATGCTGTGTGCTAATGAGCAGCCTTTTGAGCAGAAGACAAGTTATGCATCACTGTTTCCAGAGGTACCTCGTGGTGCTAGGGCACTACAATCCTTTGCTGTCAATCCTTTGAAGGACTCTAAAATCTGATTAAAAGGATTTATATCTTTTCTATCTAAAATCTTATGTCTTTCTCCAGTAACCTTTGAATTCTCTGAACATTTTTTTGAGATAGTTCTATGCCTCCAGCTTTATTCTTTTGTTATTGTTTTTATTGTCTTAGCCTTTATGGGGCTCAGTGGATCATTGGCAAATATTTTTAATTGTGACTTTTTTAATTTTCTTTGTGATAACACCTCTCTACTAATGAAGTATGTGCAACCCTGAGTCTTAATTCTATGCTATTATATTGTTGACTGAAAGTACATCTTAAAATGAGCTTACAGTTTTTTGTACTACTTACTGATTTTAAAACAGATATGTCATACAAGTATAATAGATCTAATTCAAAATGCCCTATGGCTGGTAGGAAATTGCCTTCTAACATTTCCTCCCCTGCTCAAGATCTTCTTCCAGCCTCTAGAGATTTCTTTTTCTCAGCCCTCTACTCTACACTGCCTTTCGGGTCCTTACAAGTGCCACTGCCACACACTACTTATCTCACCAAGTCAGGAGCAGGTGCCACTAGAAATATGACATATTTTCCTTTCTTGGCAAACCCCACTGCACTCTGAGGTGCCACAGTTGTGCTCTGAGTTCAACTGTGATATTGAATATTTGGCCCTAGTTACATGTTTTGACCTATTTCTGCAGAGAAAAAGGATTCCTGCTCCATGAAAGCTCTTTAGATTGGGACTTTTTTTCTTACCCTGTAAGGAGATAGGGAATTGATATCTTATTTTTTATAAACACACTTTGACCATTTTTTCCAGTTTTAAGTACTTGAAAAATTTCAAGTATGAAGCAATTATTCTTTAACTTTCACAAATACAATTTATTGTTATTCTCAGAAGATATTACAAATTGATGAATGAAACTAAAAATAATAGAATATTCCAGAAAAATCTTTATTTTTTTCTTTTTTAATTTTCTTTTTCTTTTAATAGGGCATTCAGTCTTTTCCTCAAAGTGATTTTTTTTTAAGTCCACGTTTTCTGTTACAAAAGTTCAGTGGAATATTTCCAGCCTTTTTAACCTGTACGACTAATGAGTCTTCATAGATATTTAACAGGAAAGAATGTACATATGCTGAAGTGGAATCAGAAACTATTAAGGTGTTGAGAATAAAATTCAAAAGAGAAAAAAATATCACAGTACACAAAATGACATTTAAAAAATGAACAATGCAGTAGAGAATAGCAGACATGCAAAGAACTCATATGGCAAAACCCACCTATGGTTTATTTTCCAGAAGGGAAATGGTGAAACATAAAGCATGACTGACAACCATATCTAAGACTCATGCAATAGCTTCCAATGTCTGCAGAAAATAAAGTGTTTAGAACATTTAGAGAGACACAGGATTACAGGATAAAGTTTTTGCTTTGTAGGTCAAGTGAAAAAAAAATGAACTAGATATATCTGTACAATATAAGAAAACCTGAGAGACAAGTCTTGTAGAAAACAGTCCAGGAGTAAAAATGATGTTGTATAAATATGTAATAGCTATATACAAAGGACTCAGAAGTTGGCTAGATTGTGTCTCTTTATATATTGACTGAGCAGGAAGAAAAATAAAACAATTTTCCTTAAAAAAAAAAAAAAGAAGGAATTAAAATTAATCTTTTGAGTACAGAAGATGGCATTGTTTCATTTAGTTCTGTGGCATTTATTAGTTAAAACTACAGTCCTAATTGATCTCAGCTGTCATAAATTTTTGTTAGGAGATCTAAAACAATGAAGAAATAACAAAGGGAAACAGATGTTAAGGGAAACTTAAGATAACTAATTTGCAGGAGAGTAACAATGCATATCCAATTTTCTAGTATCTTTTGTAAAGCACAATTAGTTTGCCTATTTTAATACTAGTTTTCCATGTGCTCCTGGTAACAACAGAAACAGCAAGAAGTAAACTGAAAATTACTAAACTGTTTCTTATAGGTGTTTTCAATCTGAAAGTTCTATTTATCTTCCTCTCTTATGTCCATTATGTTAGCCTACAGTTATTAAACTATGTCTTGTGTCTAGAGACTCTATTGCCATGAGAAATTTACTCCAATACTTATTCTTCCTGCTTTGTCTTTTACCTATTCTATTTATTTTTCTAATCCTAATATATATTTAAACAATTAAAAGCATTTTGAAACTGCATTGAAACTGAAAATCTCATGATTTTCATACATATTCTGCAAATGAAGCTCTGTCTTTTTCTCAGTGATTTCACTTGGAGAGAAAAAATGAGTACTGAAGAATCACTGTTGGGTATCTCTGCCAATTCAATCTGGAAAGATACAGTGGCACTTCCCCAGAGAAGTGGTCAAAATTTACATATGTGGAAATTTCTAACATTTTGAAAAGACTTTTCCTTCTGGCCATTATGAAAATGGAAACCTAAAATGTGGAAGGACAAAACCTGTCCAAACTGCAACAAAAACACTTAAAATGTAATTGAAATATTTGGTTTCAAGTGCAAAGAAACATATTATTCATCCCTCAAAAAATACTTTGAAACTATGCACTTTCTTTGACTAAAAGACTCTGGAGAACTGAAGCCATCAAGTGTCATAAGGAAAATCAGGTCTTCCTTTCAAATCAGTCTTCACTTTTTGTAAAATGTCTCAAAATATTTTTTTGTTTGTTAGAATTTTCATTGTTTTGCCAAGATTAGATTTTCTGCCTCATGGTACTTTTTGGTTTTTTATTTGTTTGCTTTGTTTCCTTGATTTTACTCCTGAGAATATTTCTTCAGGAGATGAGTACTAAGAGGCAGAGTCTTGCCTGGTCCAACAGGATCTTTCCTATTCTGAAAGCCAATCTTCCTTGCTTGTAAGTGTGAAATTTAAAGACAATCTCCTTAACTCATCAGCACAAACCAAAGACAATGTTGCCTAAGATGAAAACTGTTTCTTCATTGAATAAGTCATTGAATAAGGAGAGTCTAGTTGTGATAGAAATAATTTAAGGATAAAACAGTCTTGTGCTGATTGCTACATTAAATGAAACCCATCACACAGAATGAGAGTGCAGGATTACTGTGATATGCTATGTATTCTGCTTGATTAGTTCTAGCAACTTAGATGTGGTGGCCTTAAACTTATCCTGTCATTCTCAGAATGTGACAGAAAAGTCAGCAGTACTAAAAATAACTAGCAGTAACTGTTCCATGCTATCTTTAAAGACTTCTGAATGCCTAGACACAGAAGACATTTTTCCTAGTCAGCCTAGCCTAAAATTTTTAATATGAGCAGAGGAAAAAGTACCCCAACCTCTTCTCCAATGTGAAGAAATATGAAGTACTACTTTTCTGAAAATACATTAAATATATATGAACAACATAATATGAACAATACATGAACAAAATATTAGATAAGTAGAAGGATGCTTACTATAGCCACACACACTACTTAGAGATGCATTTTAAGTGTTTGTTCCTGCTTCCTTCCTTTCTCAGATATTTTTCACCAGTAGTTTATATGAATGAGACATGTGAACAATCCTAGGAACAGCAAATAAAGCATTATTCCTCTTTTCATGTCACTACTTAGTAAATCAGACCACAAAAGACTATTAATCCTTGGAGTTTTTTTCATTTCTGAATGACTCTGTGAAGTTTCAGCTGGACCAATATTGATTGCTTCTGATATAGAACATGCCAAAAACCCTGTAGCCTACTGGTTAGCTGACACACCAGGAAATAGGAAAAATCTGAATTTTCTCAGGCAGAATAAAGACTTTGATCTCCTACATTCTAAATGGATGCTCTGAAGAGTGCACTAGAATATAAAAAGATTGAATTGGAGAACCCAGTTGAGAGTCTGTTTTTGGATTATTTCAAGGGCATTTTGCTCAAGAAACTGATATAAAAGGCTATCCTGCTAACAAAGTTTCACTGCAGCAAGCATAAAAGGAACGGGAACACCATCCAGGGCTTGAAAAAATCATTACTAACAACTTTCCATGTATCAGAAAGGCAGCAGCAGCAGCTAGTTAGTCCAAATGCATTTTTAGATCCTCAGCAGCTTCACTCAGAGCAACAAAAACTTACCAAAGACAAACTCCTGGAACAATTAAGGAATATTTCTAAGTCAAGTGACTTGCAGCAATTTTGGTTCCTCTTAAATGAAATGGCTAAAACCTCAAACCCTGCTGTAGAATAGTAAGGAAGCAGAGGCCACAACCAACCATGAAATAATGCTGAAATGTGGAAATTCATTGGCTGGTTTGATGTACATAAGGGGAACATAACCAAAAGCAGAGATCCCATTCAAGGAGCAATCAAGTGTTGCCTATAAACTAATTGAAACTAAAGCCATTATCTTTTTAAGATGCTTTTGTGCCATTCTGTACCACAGCTCTGCTTAGGAAAACTGACTTCAGAGCAGTGCAACAATCTATCTGATTCGGTGTGACCATTATGCTTTGATTTTTATGAAATGTGAAAGAACTTTAGTTCACATGCAAACCCTAAATGAATGGGCTGAATCTGATTCAAGGAAGAGATGAAGAATTGCAATGGCCTTGAGAAGGGAAACATTCAGTATATTTAACATATCAGGTAACTATATAAAGTTAAGTGTAGTCCAAGGTCTTATGAAGTCTTGTTTACTATAGAATAGATTTTGTTATGAAATTCTGGAATAATTAAAATTACTCCCTTAAACTGAAATGCATGAATAACACTAGTGTAAATGTTTTTTGTTAGCATTTATCTGAGTTCCTTGACATACCAATGTTGAATTCTCCATTCCAAAGCATTAAGGTTGAAATAGGTTATGTATCTGCAGCAAAAAAAATATTTATTCATGTCTTTATATGGTCATCTCTTCCAGCATTTGTCTACATTACCTAAATCAAATTAATTTTTCAGCAATGAAGTATTCCAACACAGGTGTCCAAGTAGTTTTTAAATAAAGGATACAATTTGAAGAATCATCAGTGCTTCTAAATTTTTCCCTTTATGGATTCCATTATGTGAATCTGACACAAAATTTAATAAAACTTCATTCTCACTATCAAAAGGAAAGGCACCCACAACAGTAAGAGTGTATGCTAAATTTTGTAGAACTGGATCAATCACAACAGAGTGGATCCATACATATGCATCAGGGATTTCACATATATAGCCCAGCCTCAAACTGAAAACTTAGTGGCAAGATACAGCTAATGCAGTATCCAGTCTGATTATGGTAGAATTTCGGATATAAGTCACTTGCATTACATTATGAAGAAGTGAAGATTCACCCATGCCATATTTAAGCAAATGTTATTTTCTACGTGGGATTGCTGCAAGCACAACTCTGTATTATCAGTATTTATTTCATAAAGGATACTGTTTTCAGAATTCAGAAACTACAGGTTATCTTCACTATTCTCTGATACTTGTAAGCATGTAATTTATTGACAGTGTTCCTCAGTGAAAGTAAGTTTGTTTACATATGTTTTTTTAATTTCTGTACTAAGTCGTTTTCAGTATCAGATTTCATTAAGTTGTGGAGCTGGAAGAACATTTTGTTTTCCTCCCTTGGCTTTTCAGTCTCTTAAACTGTTTATACCACTGTGCCATAGAAATACTGAAATGGAAAATATGACTACCTTTTATCAACATTTTAAAAGCCAAAACTCATTATGAGGCTTTTGTACCTCATTCTTCACTGTTATTTCTCCGTTACGTGTGTATTTTGACAATCTTCTCTGTTTCTTTGGAGTCTGTAAAAGATTCTATTTTCTTGTCAAGTTTTCTCTGTGAGAGAATTCATGTTTACAGTTCCAAGGTTCAACTTCAAGGACTTGTAGATTTTCCCCATCATAACAGTTTTACCTCCATTAGTTCCTACTGTGTCCCCCACAAATACTTAATGTTAATTGTCCATTTATCAATTCATCTAACATGGCCAAGACAGAGTTATTTTATTTTTCAGGTTTTGCATTTTTCTTCTTTACAATAATTTCCACGATACCTTGTCATGTAGAACTTGTTACTTACAGTTTGCTTTGACCCAACACAACTATAGTCCTCATTTCTAGGCACCTAGTGTACTAAGCTAACCTTTTTCATACCATGCAGACCATTTCTGAGCAAACTAGTTATCACAGTAATCATTAAGAAATGCCATGTAAGTTTTGGCTGCCCAAATACTATTATTTTAGCATTATTCCATGAATAAGAGTTTTCCCACATCACTCATTTTTGTCTAAGAATTTGTTTAATGAATTCATACAGACTCTCACTTGTATTAGACATAGAATATCTATGTCAGAAGAAAATGCAGCTGCAGTTATAACCAAATACTTTATCTTTTTACACCACTACATTGTATTCAAAATATTTTTTAGTATTTTCTACTCCTATCATGGGTTTGACTGGCTCAGAACTAAAAGGACAAAAATGTGGAGGGAAATAATTTATCCTGTGAAATAAAGAATATGGAAGTCAGTCACCAAATATTTTTAAGACTATTTTTATTACTTTTGATATGACATTGTCTTCCTACTGGCAAGAGTTTTGTGTAGTATTGAGATCTTGGCTAATACCAGTTTAGGAATCTCCAATAAGTTATTCTAAGATTCCTCTTTCCTCTCTTAATCACAAAAAAATTCATGAAAATATAATTACAAAAAAATCTTGATAAATGAGATCAATGAATGAGTAAAGTCAGAACTTGGGTTTCTGGTTCCAGGTAAATGAATTGTTTCAGTGTTGTAGATCTCACTGTGAACATTCATAGTTTAAAGATAAGTATTTTTTCAAAAAATAAAGACATAATTTATTACTAGCTTACAATAGGTTACTAGTCTTAATAGTTTTATTAATTAACAATAAATAATGAAACATAAATACACATTTAAGTCCATTTTAACTGCTTGATACATATTTCCAACTGATATTCACCTGTATTTATAAATATATCTGCATATTACTGATGAATAGTCTTAATATTCAATGCAAACTGAGGGAGTAGTTCACGATTGCCTCAGGTTTGCTTTGATAGAAAACATGCAAGTTAAACTAGTTTCTTTACAAAAACTGAGTGTATTAATGACACATTGTTAAAGTAGAATTTCAACAAGCTATAAATGGATTTTCTCTGGATAAATACTATCGTGTGAATGTATTAAGAAATTGAGGGTAATTCGACAGTTGCTTGCAAAAATCTCTCTTCTATACACTCAGACAAATGTATAAATTCTGATAAATGGCAGTTCACATGGATTCAATCAATTACAATTACTATGTCTCAAACAGAAATCAACAATCATTTCTTCCAAAAAAAGGACCAATGAAAATCCTAATATTTCTCTTTCTGGAGGATTGCATTTTAATAGTATTGAATGTTTTCTCTACAGACACTCAAGACCTGTCTGGGCACATTCCTGTGTGACCTGATCTAGATGTTCCTGCTCCAGAAGGAGGGTTGGACTCAATGATCTCTTGAGGTGCCTTCCAATCCTTAACATTCTGTGATTCTGTGAGTCAGCAGGGTATATGGAAGTAGATAGAAAGAACTAGAGGCTGTAGTAATACTTTTACTACACGCTGCAATATGCTGATGTACCAAATCCAAATTAAAAAAATCTCTGTCCATTCCTGCTCTTGTGACCAACATGTTATGGATGCAAAAATCAGCTTATTTTATTAGGCTTTTTAAAGGTAATTTTGTTTCTTGTGTACCAAGTAAATCGTACGTTTTTCACCCCACCTATACAAACATCCCTTGTAGCAAGAATATAATCTTCCAGTAAGTGAAGAATTGGCAAAATTACCTCAGCAAGAGTGAGCTAATCATCTGATGTTCATCAAAATCTTGAATGGTTTCTTCATTCGCTTCATTCTTGAAGCGAAATGAGTGACAGTTTGCACCTATCACAGGAAATGGCTTCCACAAGGTCATCACAGCAGGGGCAATTTTAGTCCTCAAACTTTTGCAGCTTTTTTTGTAGTTTAGCAGGGATTATCCTTCAGCTCCTTTAATTCCCAAGGCATCGAAGTTTCTGGCACAAACTACTTTGATTGGACTTGATACTTTAGACAGCACACCATAGCTTTGTTGGTCTCATCTTGACTCATTCTGCCCTCTCAACAGAGAAGCCTTACAATATAAGTAAGAAAAGATAAGTAGTAAAAGAAGTAAAAAAATAAGGATAGAATATTGGTCAGAAGACTGGAAATAAAAAGCCACGTTGGTATTTCAATTGTGGCTTTATAAGCATGTGTTCCTTGTCTCGCTTAGTCTCTCCTTTGTACAATTTCAGTGCTAAGACTAATCCCCCATGTTTCTAAGTATTCTCTTCAGTTCTGAATAAACTTCCTATCTCCATTACTTTCACACTTTTGGAGTTTTGTTAGGGATATATATGAAATTATCTTCAATAATCAAGTATGGAGAAATGAGTTACATTGTTTGATCTACTACTGAAGTGAATAATATAATGTTTTCATAAATTATTTTCACGTTTGTTCTGTGAAAAAAAATATTTGGAGACCAATGATGATCTTTCAGTTTCTTAAAGCTGTTTTTAGCGCATTGCTTATTCTTGTAAGTAATGGGTTTCAGTAAGAAAAAATATTCAAATTTGCCTTAGTTCAATCTTTTTCAGCGACAGTATGCAGACAATATAAATCCTACCTATTAGAAAAATACAATATATTTAAACAATTGGAGTTCATTTCCCAGCATCAAGCATATTAAATCATACTTGGAAGTGCTACAGCTAAAGATCTATCATTCCCCTCAACTGGCCGCCGCCATGACATTATTGAATTTTCTTGAGGGATTAAAATGAAAAGTAGACCCACTTAAGTATTTGGACAGTTAACACTCTATAAATGAGGCAACTGAAGCTTTCCTGTATATTTGATTACCCTGATGCTCTGTTGTAAACATGGTTTTACATCTAGCCTAGGTTCAGTGTTTTCCAACTATACATTGTCTCACACAGAGGAGTCTTTTTGTCTCAAGGAGCTCTTCTATGAACCAAGATAAACAGCAATGAAGCAAAACCTGCTGAGCCCTGAGAATAAAGTAACAACTGCAGAGAAAATAAGTACTGAGAGAAAATTCATATTACTAACATAATTAAGCTTAGTATGTGGGTTGGTACATGGTAGTTTTTTGGTTTTCTTTCATTTACTTGTTTTTTTCCTCACAGCACTTCTTCATTTTGAGCAAAAAGAAATAGTTCTGTTTCAATGTTATTATATTATACACAGGATAGGATTTTACTGGCAGCACAACCATAAACTGAACCAGCACAGAAGATTTTTTTCAAATATTTTTCATTTCTATGTTAAAATTTTTGTTTATAATCCTGTGAATTTTTCTTCACCTCAACTTTACTGACTCTTTAACAGAATCAAGCTAAGACAAGAAAGTAATACTTCAGCATTATTTTGAAATATCTAAAACCATCCCAAAATATCAAAATATCATTTCTGCTGCTGTCTTCTAGAATAATTTCTATACTTCTGTTTACTTAAATCACATAGATTCTTATGCAAACAAATGTGCACATTCAGATTGCTGTCTGAGTATTGACAGTATCTCATGCATATAATTTAGACACGTCTTTCTCTGACATGATGTTGCTAGCATCCCACATATGAACTATTTTTTGATGAATTAGTTTTCATATAATCCAACATGGAATACCATGCATGCTGTACTTTTCTTAATAGTACAACTTTTAATGAACACTGCAATGTATAATTCTTAGGGCTTTACTGCAGCTATAACATCATGGTTGATTTGAGCTAATTTAATCTCCTTTTCAGTAACTTTTGTAGCCTACTGTGCACTCTGAAGAGTTTAACTATACCACTCTTATGCAATCCATTAGGAACTTCAGCAAAAGTTCACTAATACAAGTCAGCAATATTCTACTACAATGGTCCAGCAAGTTAGTGTCTGAGAAGCCAGTTCCTTCTTGATATTTATTCTACAGGGCTATTCACATTCAGTGTTTTCACTGTCTAAACATATGTTGAAGAATCTGAGTTACAGCCAATGGAGAAAATAAAGAATTTCTAAAGTATGATTTATTTAGCTTTAAGGAGACATTCTCTATAAGAATGCCCCAGCTGTTTAGCTCAGATGTTGATGTCTGCACCCTAGATGTCTATTTAAAATAGTTACTGCATTTCTAAGGCATTCTGTTTTCAATCCTGTCTCACAGAAAGTCCCATCTGAGTCTGTGTATCACATACATTCCATACTCCTATATTGCTAAATGTATAAATTCAGATCATCCTTGATTATCCCAGGCCCAAAAAGAAGTAGAGGAAGTCATGTTCTCACTGCATAGGGATTACTCCCTCACAACCTAGTGAGAACACAACACTTGGTCCTGGATCATCTCATGAATACCTGGTGTATTTACACATACTCCATTCCTCCTTTCAATTTAGCAGGTGTTCCTATCAGTGGAAGCAACATCCACAAGAACTCTCGTATCTCCTTTACATACCACCATCCAGCCTCCTCTTGAGCTGTTGTCTGAAAGGTATAAATGTCTTCTGCATGACAAAATCTGACAGTGGCATAGTCAGGCTCTGATCCAGAGCTGCACTTGTGGCACACCAAGGCACAGACCCTAAGCTCCCTGTCTGGGTGCCATTTGACAGTGGACACATGACTGGCATACAAGGATGGTAAAGGACATCAGCCTCTTGATTGAGCTACAGTGTGGTTTATATAGCTGCTTGTTTGCAAGCAGTAATTTTCCATCCTAGGACCTACTCACTGAAGATATTCACCATCTACACAAATACCAGGTGTACTTCTTGTTTCTGGTAGATCTTGTTCCCCATGCCATTCACTGCTCCCATGGTTTCATTCCAACAAATACCAACGTATCTTTCTCCCAAGTTCAATCCTTGCTTTCAGAACTTAACAACTCTACTCTCCATATCCCCACGAATAACCTTTTCCTATTCAAAAATTGTTTGCTTACATCTAGAAGAAAATATTCCTGGGACTATGACATTTATCTCTAAACAGAAAAGTATTCAAATAGTTTGATATACCTTGATCCTTCAGAGTCCAAGACACACACATATTCCCATGACTGATCCTACTACTGACAGTCTAAGGTCTCAGACTTTATCTGTGCAGTGTAAATATTTTTAAATTACACTCTAAATGAATTTTTAATGCAACGTTGTGCTCTCTCTAGCTCATGTAGAGACATTTCAGCATAATTCTAAGCATTCATTGTTTAGGAATGAATCATAGCTCAAATGTTCTCATTCAACTCAGAAAATTCATAATTCTTATTCTAGACATGGACTTTAGAGAAATGCCGGGATGGATTTTGATATTAGATGTCTCTGCAGCATCCTAGAAGATCATGACAATAATTACTTTATTGCCTCAGTTGTCAACACATACCTATTACAAGAAGATCTGATT
The DNA here is from genome assembly GCA_013400935.1 of Turnix velox. NCBI lineage: Eukaryota > Metazoa > Chordata > Aves > Charadriiformes > Turnicidae > Turnix > Turnix velox. The sequence continues at coordinate 151,174 of VZTY01026725.1, forward strand.
TTCTTCCTTTTTTTTTTCAGACAAATACCTAATGGAAAAATCAGTACTTGTACATCTTTGTCTTTCGTTTCTATTTCTGGCACACTATTCTTTGTAGTTTAAAAAAAATTTAAAAAGCAGAAAAAAGGGAATATCATGTCCAGAAATATCTGTCTGGCTTCAGACACTGTGTCCTCTGACTGTCAGTTTTCTGTTTTATAAGGCATGTAATGCTCTTGCTCAGAAGGGTGCTCGTGTCAATCTATACTGACCTCTTTTTTTCATTTGTCAATAACTTGCCAATGGTTTACTGTGCACCTGCTAAATGAGTTCCCTTTCAGAGGAGTTTGAAGAGAAATGAAGCTGCCAGATGGCTATTTAACTTAAAAGCTGCCTCTGGCTGAGGCCAAAAACAACTGGCAAAACAAAGAGAAGAATTGTCCACACTGAATACACAAGCAGATGCAGGACAAGCACAACAAGAGCTCTTTCCAAAAGGAAAACACACAGGTCAGATATGAGAAAAATGGGCTAGAACAATTAGTACACTACAATAATGGGCCTTATTAGAATGGCTCTATCAGAAGTGGCAGTTTCTGCCTCCTGTTCTGTCTGACTATTGTATTATCTGCACTTCTTAACTCAATTATTGCTTACTGGGGTTTGATTCACATTTTTCTTCTTCAGTTAGTTGATGGCTGTATGATATTATAACAAACATGACTATAAATTTGGATTTTTTTAGCTCTTAAACTCTGCCAGTGTGTGTGGCACTGGGATGATAATACTCAAAGCAGCACAACACGGTTAGACCTGATTATTTCTCAAATTAGTTAACAGTCCTGTTTCAACGAGGAAGACCCAAAGAACAACGTTTCTAGAATACTGTGTGCTAAGGATATTGCCAGTTCCTCTGTGTCCAGAAGTTGGACAAGATGTGATTACTTGAGGTAATTTTTAAGATTGCATTTTAGCTGAGAATAAAGAGACATTATAAAATAGAAAGTTCCACTACATTAAAGTATTTTATGGGCATTGTTGAATCTAATCTCCAAAATAATAACAGGCTATTTAAGTACTTTTTTTAACAAGGTGTGCTTTCTCTCCTTCCATTTTTTGCTAAAGCCATGAAATCTTAAATTCCCAGTAAGACAAGATTTCATTCACCAGGTTCCAGGATCATGGCCATGTTCTGATCCTTGGTGCTGATAGTTGTTTTGAAGTTACATATTTTTTGGGATTCCAGAACATGCTACAAGATTTCCATATAAATAACCTCTGAATTATAATTATCAGCAGCAGAGCAAGTTATATGCTAAGTTGATCATATAAAGCAATATTTAACAGATTGCTCAAGTTACAGTCCTTTCTCAAGAGCTATTGGTGTGCTTCTTGTTTTACAAAAAATTCCTCATACATATTGTAAAAAACAGAGGCATACTCTTGAAAACTTTATATCTTCCGTAGATGGCAATTTACTTAGCTCTGCGATAATATAACCAAAGGCTTCTTCCTTCCCCAGGGTAGTAAATTTCTGGAAGGAACAAAATTATCACAGTCACTAATAGTCTTGGCTTTGGTGTGGGAGAGGAAATTAATTTAGGCTGTTTTCATTGACATAGAAAAATGATTGGAAAACAAAATGAGAAAAACAAACAGCTATCTATTTTCCTGGTTAGTTTCTTTTCATTTTTCTAAAACTTTTTTTCATGTAAACAGAAGTCAGTTTTATGAAGAAAATAAGATTAATTATTTCAAAGTAGCTGGTCTGTTTATATTTTTTGATATTGATATAGAAAGAAAATATATTTTATTAATCATACAGTGACATATAAGTAGTAATTTAAAATATGTCTTATGTAATGATGCCATGGACTAGTTAAGAAATATTGAAAATTTACAGTTATGTAACTTAAAACAAAGTTTTCAAAAATTTTCAGAAGATATATCTTAAAATTATAAATTTCTTAACGGAATTATGGCAAATCTTATCCTTTTAAATGAGAATTGATGAATTTTTCTCACAGAATGCTAAGTTTGACTGGCTTCAAATTTAATTCTTCAAGTTGAATCAAGAAGGATTGCAAACATCCTCAAAAGCTGTTGGAAAGCAGCATGCAGAACAACTCATCATATTGTGTCACCTCTTACATCTTAGTTACATCAGTCTCATACCATACTAGAGAAAGGAAGGGGATAGCAGTGGCTGTGAAGGGTGAGAATTAATGAATGAGTTATATGGTCATAAAAAAAATGCAGTCCCCATAACTTCTCTAAAATCTTTCCTAAAGACTTTACTTCCAAAAGGCTTCTATCATATTTACTTCCCTTGAAGGCCTAGAAAGAGGAGAAAACTCCAACAAGGACAAAAAAAAGAACTAAAAGAACTTAATTTATACTTGCTGTTGAAAACCTCCATCTTTTTATCTTAATAAAATACTTTTAAAAAGTCTTCCTAGAGTGAAATGTCTAGGATCAAGGTGAAAGAAAATTCTAGTAAGAGATTTTAAAAGGTCAAAGATACAGAGGTCTTCATCCACATCCTGTGCTTAATCTAAGTTCAGGACTGAAAGTACCTTGTAATTAGCAGAAAAAATAAGAAAAGTAATTACTTTGTTGATGAATTGATTTGTCACAGAAGATCACAGTTAAACAATATGGAAGTTGCCATACAATAAATTGATAGTAGAGATTTTTTTTTGTAAATTCAGGAGATATAAGGCTCCAGTTCTCTGCCATGTAGTAGAGAAGAGTCTTTCCAGCAGCTAGAAAGTTCACATAACTGGTTAATATATTAACTCATGCTGTGGAGAATAATGGCGAGTTACTACATGCAAGCCCCCTGCTTAGGAAATTGGCTGTAGGATAGAATNCTCCCATCCGATATTATGTTAAAAACTCCTTCCCCTGCCTTTCTGTAGGACTCCCTCAGGTACTGATAAGTTACTATGAGGTCCCCTCTGAGCCTTCTCTTCTCCGGGCTGAACAACCCCAACTCCTTCAGCCTGTCCTCATAGGGCAGTTGCTCCAGCCCTTTGACCATCTTCGTGGCCCTTCTCTGGACCCTCTCCAACAGCTCAATGTCCTTCCTGTGTTGATGATACAATTCAAAGAATCTCTGAAGTTTCTCTAAGACGATATGTGTATCAACTCCATTTATCTGCCACCTGTCTACACTAGTTGTCAAAAGAATTCTGATGTCAGGCTGCTCTTTTGTTAAGTAAATCATTTCATCTCCCTGACAAAGGGAGAAGGTGTCCTTAACACCGAGATACCCTGCTATACATATGGCTCCACTGCTTGCCAGAGAAATCAAGGAAAGACAAAGTAAACCTTACACAATGAAAAAAGTCCTTCAGCTAGACCTTTTAGGAATCTCCATTGTTCCACAGAAAATTCCACTAGACAACATCTCATCTTTCCATACAACAGAGAGATCTACAGCAGGTCTACAGGTTACAAGAGAAAGACGGGTGGAAAAAAAGAATAAAGGCATCTTAAAGAATGAAGATGTATCTACATGAAGGAAAATCTTAGACTTTATCAACTCAAAACTGAAGACTCAAGGAAGTGACAACTGTGCTTTTTATATGTACAGGATATCTCATCTGTGAAGGGTGATTATTACTGCTTTGGAAGCTTTTGAGTTACCGAAGCCTTTCTCAGAAGTGAAAGAGAAATAATCATCACCTTTCACTGAAGAGATTTTATTTGTTCTGCAAGAAACCGTGTCTTCATAAAAGCCCACATTTAAAGACTGAATTAGTAAGCACATCAGCTTCAGTCAGTCAGCTTTTATTTCTGCTTGCTAGCATTAAAGAGGAATGCTAGATTTTACCTCTCCTATGTGAGGAAGTCAAGCTCTCTGACAGAAGGATACATCCAGTAGAACACTGGGAATGTAGATGTCACAGGGAAGAGCAACCCAGAAGCTCTGTGGAGCTCAAACTTTTCCATTAGGTGAAAGTATTTGAAACTTTGAATACTTCTTCAGATTAAAAATAGCAACCTTTTTTTTTGAGAATTTTTAACATATATTGGCCCTTTCCCATGTCTTGGAGACACAATTTTCTGTTTAAAATTTGCATATTAAAGTTATAAGCTTCTGGCACAGCTATAATTTAACTTCTTGACATCTACTCAAGCACACACTAATTTTCTGGGCTACATTTCTGAGGAGTGTCATGTGCCTGGTTAAAGCTGCTTAGATTGCATAGACATGTGAATGTTTGCATGGTACTATTTTGTACTGCTGAAGTACTACTGGCACTGAATGTTGCATTATTCCATTAACACAGAATAGCATATTGTCCCTGAATCAAAAGAGATTGTGCTTATACTTTTCTAATTTGAAAAATGGATATAAGCTATAAAATTTGGAACAGGCTTTCATTCCTCAAAGACGAATAGTCACACTGTCTCACAGAAAGCAAGCAGTATTTGCGCTCAGTATTTTACTCTTTATACATGAAATAGAATTGTATTAATTTCACTGAATCTAGGGTCTGTCCACCCCAGCACTTAATTCTAGCGTCTTCACTCTGTAACTTCTATCTGGATGATGTCACATTTCTATTCCTATTTGAGTTGACCATTTGCTGTTTTAAATATTTAACAGCTCAAAATGCACTTAGGAATGTGGGAATTATGTTTTCAGGGTCTTAAGCTTTCTCCATGATGTCCGCTGTAAATGTAGGCACTGATTCATAAATTTTGTAATTTCAGCCTTCCTATAGTTTACACTTAGAGATTAATCCTCATATTTGCATACTGCAAAGCACTATTTTATTGCACAGATTTCCCTTTCTAAAAATTAGAAAACTGTAACAACCTATTATATTCATGGTAAAGCTTCCTCCTCTTTGGCACCTAGAAAGCAATGAAATGTGTTAGATAACATTCACAAGCCACTTCAATACTATGCAGCAGCTCCTGAGAGCTGTTTACTTGGAGTACTCCAGGTTTGATTGCCATAACACTCCAAGTCCTAAAGTAGCCTCCAGAGACCCCAAGTGGCTTCCTTGCCACATATAACAACATGTTTCCTGTCCCACCAACTATCCCCAAGCCTCTGAAGTGTCTTACAAAAGCCCTGCCAATCATCGCTCACTCTGAGCTCTTTTGCCCTTATCCTGTAAACCCATCATGGACCTCCAGGTGAAGGGCCCTTAAACAGAAAACAGTGGTAGGCAAAATGACCCTGTCTTAATGAGAAACAATTGGTAGCTCATGAACTTAAAGGAGAATGAAAGAAGAGAGAAAGAGTCTCCAAGTTAGCATATAATGAATCCAATACTTATGGAAAGACTAGGGAAGAAGGAGATTCTCACCTACCTAAATAAATCATGAAAAGCTAATGAAAGTAGGTCTCTCTAAATGGAATTGCTCTCTCTGATGTCACTATTAGAACAAAGAAGCAGTCATTAGAAAAAGCAATCTGAAGCTCTCTACTCCAGCCCTATCTAAAATGTAAAAGTATGTTTCTCATATTGATAAATCATATATATCATATATACCATATATACGATGCTGTGATGTGGTGGGCTGACCTTGACTGGGCACCAGCACTTAACCAACCTGCTTTTTTCACAATCCCTGATGAGCAGGACACAGGGATAAAATAAGATGAAAAATGAGTCAAGATAAAGACAAACCAACTACTATCTCAAACAAAAACCAATCATCAAGAGGCTAAGGTATGATGAAGAATAGAGGTTGCAATCAGTTCATAATTCCCCCCACACTCTTCCCCTTACGGCAGTGTGAAGCCGCTTCCACAGTAAATAAACTACTCCAGCATGTGTCCTTCCCATGGGCCTAAATGTTCAAGGACTGCTTCAGCATGGGTTTTTTCACCTTGATAGAGTCTTTCAAGAGCCAGCTGTTCCAGTGTAGATCCCTCACAGAGTTACAGGTCCTTACCAGAAACCCTGCTCCTGCATGGACTCTTCTCCACTGCCCACAGTTCCCACTAGAAGCCAGCTAAAGCAAGGGTTTCTATGGGCTGAAGACCCCCTCTGCCCTCTCCAGTGTCTTGCTGCAGTTCTTGTGAGGAC